>QEPC01007576.1:375761-399910 GCA_003113815.1 Sphenodon punctatus | reverse complement strand
CCCCCCCCCCCAATCAGGGGGGCTGACACCTCCCTCGCTCTCCCCACCAACATCACCTCCATCTTATCGGGGTTGAGCTTCAGTCTGCTCTGCCACATCCATTCCGCCGCAGCCTCTAGACACTGGGATAGCAACGAGACAGCAGGGTCTGGGTCAGCTGAAAAAGAGAGGTACAGCTGAGTATCATCAGCATATTGGTGACATCGCACCCTGAACCCTCTCACGACCTCCCCAAAGGGCTGCATATACACATTAAATAACAATGGAGACAGAATGGAACTTGTATAAATAATAAGTGTATGTAACTTTTCCTGGGCAGGAATTTAGGTGTCACTCTTGAGTTTTTTCCATAGGCTTGTGGGTGAAAAGGACCATTATGGTCCTTGAATGTGGCCTTGTTGAAGCCTAAAGTAGGGAGTCCCTCTGAGACTCCTGTACCGAGCCCAGGGCTTTTGATTGAGCAGCTGCAGAAAATATCAGGACAGCGAATATGGCTGAGCTGTGTAACTCACTGCTGCAGGAGGCTTCTGCGAGCTGAGTCCTTCAATAGAATAATCCATGAGCCGGAATACTTATAGCTGAGTAGGCTCGAAATGAGGTTAACGTAGCTGCTGTTGTGGCACAAGCTGATTGCTGGGAGGGAGAATCTGTCTTTCAGTGTACGGTAGAAGCAGACAGGCGAGATGTGCTGTACAGAACAGGGCTTGCTTTCCTTTAAGGTGTGGTGAGTCAGCTGCTGGAAGAGGCAGGAGAAAAGGATCTGAGAGGAAGGCGTGGGCTGGGACGGTGTCTAATTGGGAAGTAGCCATTAGAGGACTCTCTTTTCCCTTAAGTTTACCATGGCATTACATGAGATGTATCTGACCTCATCCGTTTCTGATCTTACATAGTCCTGGGCATCTGTGTCCCAAGGACCATTGCTGACTTGTGTCTGAGAACAGCCTAAAGCACCTAGTCCTTCCACTATAGGGGCCTGAACACTCCATGTCCAGGCTAGAAACAAGTGGGTTGCAGTCCCCGTTAGGGGCTTCCTCCCTTCTTTTTAAGGGAAGGGGTTGCAGTCCTCCCATGCGGATCTCTCATCTGGCCTCTGGTTCCATGCCTTCCCTTATTCCACTTTCCTGTGTTCGATGCTGATTCAACCAATGGGGGAAGGAGAAAGGCACAGATGCACACGGTCCTCAACCCTCCAGCTGAGTTGGGAGCTGTGCCCTGGAGCTGACGCATTGCTCAGGAAACCTTAAGAGGTCTAACTGTGATGTTTGCTTCTCCACCAGGGCCATGTTCAGATGCTCTAATCTGGCAGTTGCTCTGGGGTGATTTACTCTGCAGCTGCTCCAAGAAGGGGGCTGGAGATGATCCTAGGAATAAATTGCTGTTTAGCAGCATACTCTCACTGGGTGCTACTACATGTTATGCCCATTGCAATTCTGAACATGTAGGAACTTGTGGGTAGCCAGTGGCTACACAGCAACCACTCATGAGTTGTTGAGGGGAATTGTAACCCCTCTCCTCAAATCACTACACTGGCTCCCCATCCGCTTCCACATACAACTGAAACTTGTACTCACCTACAAGTGTCCTCACACTGCAGTGCCACAGTATCTCTCCTCTTACCCCTCCCTACACCCCTGCTCATGACCTCCGTTCATCGGGCAAGATGCTCTAGACTATGCCCTTCTCCATTGCCAACTCCTGACTCTGCGCTTTCCACCTTGCTGCACCGTATGCTTGGAACAAGCTTCCCGAGGTGGTGCATCAGGCTGCCTCCCTGTTCCTATTCAAGTCCTGCCTAAAGGCTCAGTGCTTTGAGATAGCTTTCAAATCATGAACCCAAGCCCTATCGTTATCATAGCCTTGTGGATTTCAGCCATTTTAACTGAAATAAACTTACTGAATACCTGCATCCTGTAGTCCATTATTCATAGGAAGACTCTTATTTGTAGTTCTGTGTCTTTGTCTTGATTAGACTGTAAGCTCCATGGAGCAGGGACTGTCTTTGTTGTGTGTATCTGTACAGCGCTGCATACGACTAGTAGTGCTATAGAAATGATTAGTAGTAGTAGGGAGGAAGGGGACTTACTGATCCTGGGGAGCAGTGATGGGTCCCTGGACCTGCCACTACTCCCGTTCCTGCTGCTTGCTCCCTGGGACCCAGGGCAGAGTACAGCAGCAGTTGTCCGTGTTTAGACACTATAGCAGCTACATGGTGGTGCTTTCCCCTCCCCCATGTCTACTTGGGCCTACTGTGCAGGTAAAGTGAGTAGCCAACTTGTACATTTTAAATTCTAATTCTGCAGCTACATTACACTGCATGAATGTCTCCAGCTGCACAGTGTAATGTGTATTAATATGCACTGTCCATCTGCCCTGTAGCAACTTGCTATGGAGCAGAGTGCCACACTGCAAACATTTCCCAAGTATGACCTAAGATGCATGGCAGCTGCACCTCTGTGCCAACTTTCCTTTCACTCTAACTGGGAAAATCAAGGCAGGATCCTTGATGCCAGTAGCCAGGACTGAGCAGGGAGTTGAAAGCTTGTTTACGCACAGCAAGCAAATGGCCATGGCTAGTGCTAGGCATGCAATCGTGAACCCCCCTGATGTCAAGGGCAAAACTTCCACTGACTTGGAGACTGAGGAAGAAGGGACTGGAGAGGAAAAAGCCTGCCTAGGGTTGAGCCCAGAGAAACCTGCTTATTCTTAACTGTGAAATGAGGAAAACTCAGTGAACAGGAGTCCCTTTAATCCTTTTTCTAGTATGTTCCGTGTCCAAAGTACTTTGCAATCCGTATCTAGTTCATCCTTGCAACAACCCTCTGAGGGTCATTATTCCCATTTTACAGATGTGGAATGAAGCTGAAAGATAGTGACTTGTCCAAGGCCATCCAGTAGCCTTGATGGGCTTCATAGCTAAGATGGGATTTGAATCTTGGCCTCTCAAGGTCCAAGGCCAACACCTTACCACTAGGCTGCGCTGACCCTCTTATCCAGGATCTGAAGCATTAGTGGTGGGTGTGGCTATAACTTCCCTGCTTGGCTATAACATACCTGTGAGGTTTATGGTTAAGACTTGCCTAGTGTGCAAGCTGGACTTTCCTATACGTGAAGCAACCTCTGTCTTGGGGTGTGTCCACATAGAATTTTTGCTAGGGATACAAGTTGCTCCGTGGCAGCCTGCTTCTTGCAAATTGCTCTGGAGCAAAGTATCTCTGCCTCTCTGTCTTCGGGAGCACCTTGCTCCAGGACAGTTGTGTGACTCCAAGCAAATTGACACTTGTTCTGCAGCCAGCAACAGCTTGCTGAGGAGCAGGGTGTCTTTCCATGATGTTCTACCCAGCAGCAGCAAGTACGAATAGCGCCCCCCCTGCCCCTGTCGTAGTAAAGGTTTTGTGTGGACAAGCTACAACATAGTGACGAGAATGCCACGTTCTGACAAAAATGTAAAAAAGTAACTCCTTTGTGTTAATTAAATCAAAGTAACTACTTCACTTCAGTAATGTGTGTATACGCATTGTAAACTGAAGTAGTACTTTGAAAATCTCCCTCTCTAGCTGAGATGTAATTACTGAACCGTAGACACTAGTCCCGCACTGATAGTGTTCACATGGTTACTTTGAAAAACAAGCTGAAGAAGAGTATGTACTCCTGATGTTGTTCAGGAGTACACACTTCTCTTCCTCCTCCTAAATAATGCTGGTTTAGTGCTCTGTGTGAACATTGCAAGGACAAAACTAGTAAGACCCAACTACATCAAATTAGCTATTCGTTGGAACATGGCTTAAGTGAACATCTTGGTCTCTAAAGTATTTCTCCTCACAACCCCCTTATGGGACTGTTACACCATTTTATGACTAGATTAAAACTAGGCTTGCTCGAGGAGTCTGTGGTAGAGCAAGGAACTGAGGTTAAAGGTACAGACTCCCTGTTTGCGTCTTCTCTGGAGGAGAAAGCAAAGTGCAGGCACAAAGGTTACCCTTTCTAACTCTGCCAGCCATGCCTCTGCCAGGTTCAAGGTGGAGACAGGGAAGCTGGTGGCTGACACCCCATGCCCTAGAAAATCCACTCCAGTCTCTCTGGATCCCCCCAAGAAGCAGGAGGAGCCCAAATTCTCTGGCTCCTTTCCCTGCACAGCTCTCTTCCCCCACCCTGAGTACAGGGCGTGCACCCTTGTGCTCCAGGCACTGCAGCTCTGTGATAACCCAGTTGCAAGGTTCCCACGCCCTGGAGAAGGGCAGGTGCGGAGGCAAGCACAGGGCAGGGGGTGTTGCCCAGACTTGGATGCTTCTAAAATTAAGCCCCACCAATGATTTAAAGAGCAAAGAGAGGACTGAGCTGGGCTTAGCCCCATCTTGGTGCT
This sequence comes from Sphenodon punctatus, assembly GCA_003113815.1. Lineage (NCBI taxonomy): Eukaryota > Metazoa > Chordata > Lepidosauria > Sphenodontia > Sphenodontidae > Sphenodon > Sphenodon punctatus. Next base: position 395,550 of record QEPC01007576.1, on the reverse strand, counting down.
GCCTGCAATGGAGGCAGAAGCCTCTTTTGGGAGATTGCCCCTGGCCAGGGCTGGGTCTAAGGTTGGGCACGGTCCCGGGGGGAGGGGGGGAGAGAGATTCCCTTACCCGGTTGAGATTCTGTCTCCCCTCCCCCCCCCTTCTGAAAACACCCTGAACACCCAAGGGGGGCGGAAAGCTGTCAAGGAGTCACTGTGAAGAGAGGCCTAGGGGGTTACAGACTTGGTTGAACCCTCCCCCCTCTCCCCCCACACATATTGGGACTGGGGTGGGAGAATTCCCTTCTTCCTCTGCCAAACCCAGTGAGGAACAATCAACTAGCCTGCCTCTCATTTCCCTGGTGCTACAAGTGGGTGTCTCCCCCCCCCCCCCCAGACACATGGGGTGGGCCTTGTATGAGGAACTGGGATGGTTGAGGAACAGTCATGTTAAGCCTTTCCTGAGCCCTCTCCTTTGCAGGCCCAGCCTTGCTGCCCCTCTTTCCCTGTCCCACAGGCTCAGCACAGCCTCTTGAGCCTTGAAGAGTCTGATCTCTGTGCCATTTATTTCTTAATACAGCAGCTCAGCCCACCAGCTGTCATAACTAATCCTGCCCGCAGTGTGTGTGTGCGGGGGGAGGCCAGGGCTGCTCTGTATCAGCCCAGCAGCTGTGAACAGTGCTGCCCCATGACTTCCTTTTGTCCTTTCCCGCCATCTCGGCACCCCTGGGGCCTCGCCAGCATTACTTGTGTTCCTGAGGAGGGTGGGGGAGGGGTGCAGCCTGCCATCTCCTCATGCCAGTGAAATCGGGGGGCGGGAGGAGGGGGAATGAACCTTGCTGTTCTCTCTTTTTCATGTGCACACACTCCCCAGCCCCCCCCCAGTGAATGAAAGGCAGAATCAGTCCTGGCTCCCCTCACTACACTGACTGCGAGGGGTCATCAGCCTTGCCCCCACATACGCCCTGTGGAGGGGCAGGCATGCTGCTCCTTGTGCACCCGAAGGCTGGCACAGCCCAGGTTCTAATTAGACAGGTTGGTTCCTGGGGGTTGATGATATGCCTTTCTTACTAGGGTTAATCCCTGACATGTTTGCATGACACTTTGCTACGCTCCCCTGGGGTAATTTGCTAGTTCCTTTTGGGGTAAACAGTCCTAGCTTTGGATATGGGGTAAAGTCTGAGAACCTCCTAGTACTGAGACTTACTGCGGACACCATATGAACAGGTTCAGAGAGAGCAATTGCCTGTTCTAGGCTCCTGAGTGCTGTCCCTTCATAATGCTTCAGGGATTTAGTGACTGGGGAACGGTGAGAGGGCAGCACTACAGGCTCTGTTTGGTGTAACTGGTGTGTTTAAAATGACCCTCCTATTGTTTTTCTTAGGGCTCTGTTGCAGGGAAGTTCTGTAGCAGTCAGACATTGACACATCTATTGGTGGAGAGGGGAAATGAACTAATGGTAGTGCACAGGAGAAAAGAGAGGACAAGTCCCAAACTGTCTGCCAATTGCTCCACCCTACTGTATCCTCCTTTGGGGTTTGGTGTCTGGCCCAGACCCTCTCCAGTATGCCTGGGCTGTCAGACACCTGTTGCTGGCCCCCTCAGATCTATGGCAGCAGATGCCCTTGTGGGCCAACAGGAGGGGAAGTAACCAAGCAATCATCACTCGTGTCCCCCACCCAAATGAGGGAGGTGGAGCAGAGCAGATGCTCCTGCTTGTGGTATTAGGACTCTGGCAGGTGCTTCCCATGTGCTTGGGGTTAACCGTTCGGGTGCCAAAAGCGAGGAGGGGAGGGGATTTGCTCAGTGCGGCCTGCTTGCTGCCTCAGACCCCTTCTCTTTCTGAGAATCTACCTTCTGATTCAGAGCTCATTAAAACACCCTTCCTTCCTTGTGCACTTGCCACTTGTTCCTTAATCTGTGTTTACCTTGCCCCATAGCAATGCATTCACACAGCTGCTGTTTCCTCTGCATTTCAATGGCCTCCTCCTTAGTGCTCAGAAACACACAATTTCCTCAGGAAGGTAGGAGATGCTGTGTGAAGGGGGTTTGTGAGGCATAGAAATCCATGATGAGCAAGCCAGGCTGTACAGAGTTCTTGCCTTGCTAATCACATTCACACATCACCCCAGCACTGGAAGATGGCATGTTCTGTGTGGGCTCCTGTTTTGGGGGGAATGTTGTGTGCATTAAGTAACAAGTAGTGAGTTTTTAAGAGTAATTCTCAGAGCATAACTTTCCCGTTGGTTGATGTTACTGACTCTGGTTTTAAACAGCTGGATGGGCCTTACTTGCCAACAGGGCTATGTCACTGACTTTTGGATAACCGCTCACAATCTCTTGGCAAACTGAACTATGGTTGAAATGAGATTTCACAAAAACGGGAATTCCTGTCGAAATCCTGGTTCCTGATGCCATCTTTGTCAAATCAAGAACCTCTTGGTACTTGGTAACATCTCAATTGACAACCCCTTTGCCGTTTACTGCTTTATCATCAATTTCAATTCCCAAGAAGTAATACAGACGTAATACCATGTTTCTTCTATGTTCTCTGCACTCCATTTTCCCTTGTACTTCCTTGTCACTCGGCTGGTATGATTGATTTTTTATTTAAAAAATGTAATGCCCTGCCCCTTCTGCCACAGGCAGCTCAGCATGGTTTACAATTTATGAAAAGATAAAAACAACTGAAAACCATAAAACACAGTAAAACATTGGAGGTTAAAAACACCAAACCCCCAGCACCTTAACCCACTCACCCATCTCCTTCGCCAAACGCCTGGCGGAACAGCCGGGCCTTAACACCTTCATTGAAAGGAGAAGAGGTTCGGGTCCACCCGGGCCTCTGCTGGGAGGGAGTTCCACAGCCTCAGTGCGACCATCGTCTCCCCCTGGAATATCCAGGGGACTTCGAGAAAGGCACCCCTGGTCGACCACAGGGGTTGATCTAGAGCCCAGGGAGTGAGGCGGTCCCATAGGTAGGTAGAGCCCAAGCTGTTTAGGGTTTTATAGGCAAGTACCAACATCGTGGATTGGGCCCAAAAGACTATAGGCAGCCAGCGCAGAGAACGGAGCACTGGTATAATATGCTCCTGGCAGCCTGTCTCTGTAAAGAGGCGGGTCGCTGCATTCTGCATCAGTTGCAGTCTCTGAACCGTCACCATGGGTGACAGCATGGATGATAGTGGCCAGGTCGGAGTCTGAGACGTACAGCCGAAGCCACAGCACCAGCTGTAATTGGCTAAAAGGACCCCTTGCCACAACCTTCATCTGGACATCCAGGTGGCGCTGGGAATCGAGGAGCACACCCAGACTGTGAACCTGGGGAACCAGCAGGGGGCAAATCTCATCAATGATGGGGGATGCTAGCCACACCGCCTTCCCCACTTACATTGCCTCTGTCTTGTCAGGATTCAGCTTCAGTCGGTTAGCCCCTCATCCATTCCCCCACAGCCGCCAAACACCAAGTAAGCACATATTCCTTTACAGACCTGCAAGCCAGTTGTAGATTGGTCAAAGTTAAGCAAAGGGAACAGCGTACAACCTTAATCTGCATTTATGTTGCCCTGTAGCAAAATATTCTGATTTGGAGGCACTGACTTGGTTTTTTTAAACTGTGCCTGGGCAGGCAAGGGTGGGGTTAAGTGTTGGGCTTATTCACACAGTGATTGGTTCAGAAATGCAGAAACAATTAACAGACAAAAATCCGGTACCCTCGGCCATGCGGTAAGTGGTTAACTAATGGGATGCAGAAAACAGAAAGCTGGTAAATCAAGACGGTATATGGAGGTATTGCAAGAACTGAGAAATCGTATGTGTCCGGAAATGGTCGGGAAATCAATCCGTTCCCATGATGGCAAAATTACTTGAGTTAAAAATGTTTTGCTTGTTTCAACCCTACTCTGAAACCTAGTCCAGATCATGGTTGCCAGCTTTTATAGTTTAATTAGGAGTCTTGTGGCATTTGATACTTCAAGCCACAACTCCTTGAGTCATAATTTACATGAGACTCCGCTTTCTTTTAAAGCAAGTGTTTAGCTTCCATGTTTGTGGAGTAAACGTAAGTGTGACTGCCAAAGATGGGAGCTAAAACAAAGCCCTGGATTTATTTTTAAAATGTGATATTTAAAAAAAATAAAAACTTTTTAAACAATATCTCATGATTTGCTCTTCCATGATTGTGGCTGGAGGTACTGAGACTAGGTGGAAACCTTCACGCAGGCCTCTTTTGAATGGGTAGTGGCCCAGACCCACACTCATGTATGCTGTGTGAAATCCTTGCCATGCTCCTTGATGATCCTGTGTCTTTTGGTCTCCGCTGCAATGAGTGCGGGGAGAGGGGCATTGAAATGCTAGCAAACTGGCAGCTGTGTGAATGCCTTGCCACAGGGTAAGGTAAATGCAGATTAAGGAACAAGTGGTGAGTTTGCAAAGGGTATGGGTGCTGGATGAATGAGCTCACCTCTGTCTAGGGGTGGCAAACTCTTGACTCAGGATCTGTGTGACACTCTTGGGCAGTTCTAAGTGCGATGCTGGTCCTGGACCCTGTGCTGCCTTAATAGTCCTGTGTCTGTCTTCATTGCACCCAAATCTCGGCAGGTGAATCACAGCTGCTCCTCAGAATCTCAGCAGCTAGGACTGCAAAATACTGGCTCTGCCATCCAGTCACAAAGCAGGAGAGGTCTCTGTGTGTGTCTTGTAGTGGTTCTTGGCCATAAGAGGATTTTGGTATGGAACTTTGCCCACCCTGCCACCTTAATCTAAGAGGAATCCAGGTTCAAAGGCCTTTTGCTAGGCTCATTTCTAGCTCTTTAGGGATCGTGGGAGGCATTTTGTACAGATAATGGTGAGCGGTTCAAGTGTGGCTCTTGGCCAGGGCTGGTGGCCCTGCGCTGCTGTATTGGTCCTGTCTTTCTTTATTGAGCCAGAGTCTCAATGGCTGAATTGCAGCTCCTGCTCCTCCGTCTCAGCAGCCAGGAGTACTGAGTGCTGGCTCCAGCAGTCATTCGTGAAGCAGAAGGGGTTTGTGCATGTGCACATATGTCTACAGATTAACTAGGAGTACACAATGCTGGGTACTAAGCTAGGAGTTACCACTCAGGAAAAGGATCTGGGAGTGACTGTGGACAATACACTGAAATCCTCAGCCCAGTGTGCAGCAGCAGCAGCAGTCAAAAAACCAAACAGAATGTTAGGAATTATTCGCGAAGGTATAGAGAATAAAACTGAGGATGCCTCTATACAAATCAATGGTGTGACCGTACCTGGAATATTGTGTGCAGTTCTGGTTGCCCCATCTCAAAAAAGACATAGCTGAACTAGAAAAGGTACAGAGAAGGGCAACGAGAATGATAAAGGGTATGGAATGGCTTCTGTACAAAGAGGCTTGACAAGCTGGGTCTCTTCAGCTTAGAGAAGAGAAGACTGAGAGGGGACATGATAGGGGTTTATAAAATCTTGAGTGGTGTGGGACGAGTAGCTAGGGAATAGTTATTTACTCTCTCAAATAGTACTAGAACTAGAGGACACTCCATGAAACTAGCTGCCGGCAGATTTAAAACAAATAAAAGGAAGTACTTTTTCACTCAATGCATAATTAACCTATGGAATCTGTTGCCAGAGGATGTTGTCAAGACCAGTAGCATAGCTGGGTTTAAAAAAGGGCTGGATAAGTTCTTGGAGAGTAGGTTCATTAATGGCTATTAACCAAGTAACTTACGGGATGAACTTCTTACTATTGGGAGCTGGTAGTGAACAACGGGGAATGGATTGCCTGTTGTGACTGCTGGTTCTTCTCCCATGCAGTCACTGTCGGAGGACAGGATGCTGGGTTTGATGGACCATTGGTCTGACTCGTTATGGCACTACTTATGTTCTTAGGTTCTCATATGAAGATTTTGGTTTGTGACTCTCTTAAGGTCGGGAACTTTGCTCACCCCTGGTATAGTTTGACCCACCAGTCAGGTAATATAGTCCTTGGGGCTCTTGCCACATGTTATGGTGACAGCAAGCCAGGGCACCACTGCCAGCGGATGTGAGCCCTCTCCCCACATGCTCGTTCACCATTTGTCCCTTCTTCATCTCCATGAGACTTAGCTGTAGAAGCCACCCAAACACTATGTCCCATGTGCCTCTTGTACATGACCAATCATATGCTCCAGAAACTCTGCTGCTTCCCTGTTCAGTCCAGAAGGCAGTCTGGCTAACAAGGCCCCTGCATGGGTTACAGCTTGTCTACCTCAGACAAGCCTCGTTCTCCAGGGCAGCCATTCTCTCCAGGTTGAGCTCTGCCAGAAAAACATAGTGCGAGCCTTCCATGGGAAACATGCCACAATCAGCCTTCATCAAGTAACAGCCAGGGAGGCAATATTTCCTGCTCAACGCTTGCTACTCTCCAGCCCCAATGCCTTGTGTAGACCCTGTAGGGTGAATGAGATTTGCAAGGCAAGAACCCACTCCACCCACTCACTGGCATAGCTGCCATAGGGACAGGAGGACATTTTGCCTGGGGCCCAGGCTAGGAGGGCCCCCCACAAATGATCCATGTTAAAGCACATGGCAGTATTGCCAACCCTCCCCTTTAAATAAAATCAAATCAGGAGGCTTATAAAAATGCATGTTACAGGGCTGCAACGGAACGAATGCAACCCTGCAACATGTTCCATTGTAGCCCTGCAACATGTCTTTTTTCATAAGCCTCCTGATTTAAAGGGAAGGGTTGGCAATACAGCACATGAAGAGGAACTGCTGGAAGTGGAAGCGCGCTGCAGGGTCTGCAGCACATGGGACAGAGCAAGTAGCGGGTCTGGGTGGGGGCTAGGTGGGAGCAGGGAGGATGTGTGGGGGCAGGAGTTCTTGGGGGTTTAAATGGGGATGGAGTAAGCATGGGGCAGAGAGGCTGGGGGGGGAGGGTCTGTGTGGGGAGGGGTGGGAAACGGGAGAGGATGTTGATGGGGGGCAAGTCCATCTCTTGCACCTGGACCCATGCAAACCTGGCCCCATGCGAACCTAGCTATGTCCCTGCACCCACTGGAGGCAGAAGTAACCGCCTCCGCCTAGTCTCTTCCTTGACAGGCTTGGAGCTGATTGGTAGCCTCAGACAGCTGATTGGTGGCAGCAGTGCCAGCCCCAGCTTCATCAAACTTAATCCAGCCTCGAGTAAGAGCTGGCAAAGCAGGAGTGGGAACATGGGCTGTTGGAGTTATAGTATTTGGGCGGCTCTCCAGTCCCTATGAATCCCCCCCCCCCTTGCTTTCTTTGGCATATAAACTGGCAAACTGAGGAAAGAGCAGCCCCAGGAGCCATTTCATGCATAAGAATATTCCATGATCAAAAACCCTCCTATTTAACAGAGTAGTTAAGGCTCCATCAAAACAAACTATACACCAAAAAGAATGGAAGTTCAGCATTCAGGCTCCCACCTTAACTTCCATGCCAAGTAAGCAGTGAAGATATTGTACAGTCTCGTATATTGTGCTCCCTTCCAATGTTGGTTCTGTGCACCTACACTTTCCCTTGTCATTTGCGGGCAAATGCTGTGCATGTTGGGGCCCTGCAGTGAAGCTGGGGCTATGCAGCTCCTCTTACTGAGTGATTCCTGTCTCCAGTGTAGACACCTATACCTCCCTTCTGAGGCAGCAGCTGTTCTGTTTTACATTTCTGTACATATTATCTTGTTTCTGATTATAGATCACCCATGCGGCATACCCCTCAGTGACTCTGCATTCCTATACACAATTTCATCATTCCATGGTACGTTTGTTGTACACACATATGACAAACAGATATATTTCAGCCCCATTCCTAGGTGACCCTTGTCTCTGAATATACATTCGTCATTTCTGTTCCTTTCCCCCACCATGTCCCCCTTAACACATATGGGACTCTTGGCCATACAAAGATTGGTCCTCAGCACTGTTGTTTGCCAGCCTAGCCCATGGTACACATCACTCGTCTCTCAATAAGTACACAGTGTTCTTATCTGGCTGCCTGTTGGCAAGACGTACACCTTCTGTCGTCTGTGGCTACCCCTGTAGCCTTGTCTATGCATACATATCCTCTATTTCTCCGACTTGTCTCCTGTAAACAGTTCCCTGTAGTTGGCCCTCCCTTGTTCACCTCCCTGGTTGTTCCTTTTTATCAGGGGTTCTCAACCTTTTCCTAGTCAAGAGCACTGGAGTGATGTGACTATTTTGGGAGAACTGAATAATTTGCACAAATGATTTGTATAAATATGCATAAATTCAGTTTTCCCCTCTGCAATTCAATTTAATTCAAGTCAATGGAAATTGAGATAATTACTCAATCCCAGCTCGCGTTGACTTTAATGGATGAAAGACTGTTTCAAAGTGCTCCCGAGCACTACTGACAGCTGGCTTGGGGAGCACTTTCACACATTGCCCAAGTACTCTAATGCTCCCGAGCACCGGATTGAGAATTCCTGACCTATATTGCAGCCGATTGTTGGGCTGTCCTGTTTGCTGAATCAAAGCAACGATGGGAATATGAGGATCAAGGGGCCAGCTTCAGACTGTATGACGTCTTCACTGCTTAAGGCAGGAGCCTGAATGTTGAATTTCTTTTTGGCATATAGTTTGTTTTGATGGAGCCTTAACTACTCTATTAATGCCTCCCGCTGTGCCTTCTTGGAGGTCCCTCGTGTCAAGCGGGGGGCCACAATGGGAGGGCATTCTCAGTGGCCGGGCCGCACCTTCGGAATTCCCTCACAGAGGAAGCTCACCTGGCCCCAAGCCTTTTAACATTCTGGTGAAATTGTAAGACCTGGCTGTTCGCCCAAGCCTTTGGGGAGGGGGGATTAGGGGTTTTATCCCCCTCCACCCTTATTTATTGTATTATTTGTTTTATTGTTCCCTAGCTGTGCTTTAATTGTTCTGTTTTTTATGAGCATTTTATAATATTTTTATGATTGTATTTTATATTTTAAGATTGTTAGCCGCCCCGAGCTGGTTTCATGAGGGGTGGGATACAAATTGTTTAAATAAATAAATAAATAAATAAAAACATTTAAACTGGGAGACCTTTTGATCATGGAATTTCCTTGCTTTTTGTTAGTGCCGTGTAGTACAACTTCTCTGCTGCCGTTTTATGAAGCTGAGTTTGGATGGATGGATTGAGTATGGATGGGCCACAAACAACTTGGGCAATGAAGACACAATGGATCCATGCTGGGTCCCTCTCAGTGCACCAGCATTGGCTTTCCAAGGGGTTTCTCAGGGGGATCCTCTAGTCTCCTTGGATGGAATGCAGTGGAGGTGGTGGTGGGAATGGGTATTCCTCCTACTCTGCCACCTATTTGTCATCCGTGAAATTGTCGCCTTATTTCCGTATCCCACCCCTGGATGGGTCTTTGCCACTCGCGTTGTTTGTGGCCCATCCATACTCGATTAAACAGTGATCATCCCTTCTCCCCATTGAAGTCCAGCTCCCCCCCTCCCCCCACTAAGGAATCCCCCAGCTGCTGCCTGGTGAAGAGAATATATCGATTCTTACAGTCTCATGGAGCAGCACCGGAGTACATTGGAGAATCCCCTAACTGCTGGCTGGTGAAGAGAGGATGGATTCTTACAGTCCTTGTAGACATCCAGGCACATATATTATTCCCATGCCCACCCTTCTATACATATGGGGGAGGGAGGCAGAACCTACACGCCTGGATATGTACGATCCTCCCTTGGCAGTGAGACAGGCTTGAGGGAGTTTCAACTGCTGGGGCTGGTAGAACTGGGTGACTGCAGTCATGGGAAAACACGTTCTTATGGAGTAGTGCAATGACAAATGGTGAGCAGACTAGAGGATTCCCCCAGCTGCTGGGCAGCAGAAAGATTTATTTCCACATCGGCCCCTGGAAGTGGCCCTCCTGGGAAGACTGCTGGGCGACCGATCCACCATGGATCCATTCTGTTTCGAAGCAACCTCCTGGCTATTCCCAAGTGGAGTACAGTGAGGAACAGAAGGGCCAGTCCATACTCCCTTCATTCCTTATGTATATACAGCGGGTGGGGAGAGGAGGATAATGTACACGCCTGGATGTCTACAAGGACTGTAAGAATCCATACTCTCTTTGCCGGCCCGCAGCTGGGGGATTCTGCAGTATAGTTTGTACTCCAGTGCTACCCCTTGAAACTGTAAGGCTCCATATACTCTTCAACAGGAAATAGCTGGGAGATTCCTTAGTAGGGGTGCTGACATCATGGCATTCTACCCATACAATTAAACAGTGAGGCCATAACATGTGGACTTCAACACCTTCAAAGTCAGAAACTAGAAAAACCAAACACAAAAGTGGACAGGGATCCTGACAATTACATTTTCTAATACCTCCCCATATACACCATGGCATAATAACGAAACCCTTTATGAAACCAAAGTGGTGGGAAAAGCCAGATTCCACTCTTTACCCAAAGGACCATCCATGGCAAATTTCACACTAATAGGATGCATCATCTGAATTTCAGAAAAATAGAATTTTCAAGGTTTTAATGCAGCTTGCTCCTGCACCTCTACAATAAAATCAATGTTACTCTGGAAGAGGTTCTAGAACAAACTGACAAAGTAAATAGTAAAAAAAAATCACCAAGACCAGATGGTATTCACCCTAGAGTTCTGAAGAAACTCAAATATGAAATTGTAGACATACTATTCATAATTTGTAACTTATTGCTAAAATCTGCCACTGTGAGCTCATTCAGATGTGGTTTAAAGAGCACTTACACGTGCCATCAGCAGGATGCGGATATGAAGAATGTGTGGCCAGATTGAGCTTGTCGGCGCAGAGACAGGTCAATAGAGCAAACCTATCGGTGTGCCAGCAAGCTCAATCGTGTGCGGCACCTTTTCAGACATTGTCTGGGCACGCATTCTTCACGTTCACAACTTGCTGTCGGCACTTGTAAGTGCTCTTTAAACCACATCTGAATGAGCCTTGTATCTGAAGATGGGATGTTAGTGAATGTAACACCAATATTTAAAAAGGGCTCCAGAGGTGACCCTGGAAACTACAGACCGGTGAACCTGATGTTGGTGCCAGGAAAACTGGTGGAAACAGTTGTTAAGAACAGAATTACTGGGCATATTGATAAACACAACATAATAGGGAAGAGCCAACATGAATTTAGCCAAGGGAAAACATGCCTCGCTAATCTATTGGAATTTTTGAGACTAAGTAAGCATGTTGATACGGGTGAGCCCATTGATATAGTGTGTCTGGACTTTCAGAAAGCGTTTAAGGTCCCTCATGAGAGACTTGAGGCAATTAAATAGTCATGGCATAGGAGGCAGTGTCCTATTGTGGATTGGTAATTGGTTAAACTTTGGATAGGAAACAAAGGGTAGGACTAAATGGTCAGTTTTCACAATGGAGAGAAGTAAATAGTGGCGTGCTTCAGGGATCTGTACTGGGACAGGTGGTGCTTTAATATATTGATCTGGAAAAGGGAGTAAAGAGTGAGGTGATCAAACTTACAGATGGCACAAAGTTTTTCAAGGTAATTAAAATCCTAGTGAACTGTGAGGAGTTGCAGGAGGGTCTTGCATGACTGGGCAACTAAATGGCAGATTAAATTTAATGTTGATAAGTGCAAAGTGATGCACATAGGGAAAACAATCCAAACTGTACCTACACGATGCTGGGTTCTAAATTAGGCGTTACCATCCAGGAAAAGGGTCTTGGCATCATTGTGGAAAGTACATTGAAATCCTCAGCTCAATGTGCAGCAGTGGTCAAAAAAGCATGCCAAATGTTAGGAATTATTTGGAAAAGGATAGAGAATAAAACTGAAAATATCATAATGCCTCTATATATCTATGGTGCGACCACCCCTTGAATATTGTGTGCAGTTCTGGTCACCCCATCTCAGAAAAGATATAGTAGAACTAGAGAAGGGCAACAAAAATAATAAAGGGTATGGAGCAGCTTCTAGACGAGAAGAGACTTAATAGATTAGGGCTTTTCAGCTTGGAGAAGAGACGACTAAGAGGGGATATGATAGAAGTTTTTAAAATCATGAGTGGTGCTGAATGAGTAAATAGGGAACTGTTATTTACCCTCTCAAATAGTGCTAGAAGTAGGGGGCATTCCATGAAACTTAACTGACAACCGATTTAAAACAAATAGAGTGTTTTTTCATTCAGCATACAATTAAGTTGTGTAATTTGTTGTTCGAGGATGCAGCCAAGGCCAGTAGAATAGCTTGATTTTTAAAAAGCATTGGATAGGTTCTTGGAGGATAGGTCCATTAATGACTATTAGCCAAGCAGGTTTGGGGGATGTAACCTCTAACTGTTGGGAGCTGGGAGAGAACAGAAAATTGATTGCCCCATTATGATCTTTTGGGTACCTCTCCCAAGTGACTGAGATTGGCCACCATTGGAGACAGGATGCTGGGCTCCATGGACCATTGTTCTGACCCAATATGGCACTACTTGCATTCTTAAGAGCCACATGTGGTTCCTGAGCCACAGTTTGCCCACCTTGGCACTCTAGCAAGTCACTGGCTGCTGCTTTCCAACCACTGGCCTATTTCTCCCAGGGGATCAGAACAGAGGAGGCCGTTTATGCACCTTCTCTCTCTCTCTCTCTCTCTGATGTCTGGCTGCCCAGCACTCACCCAGCTGCTGCCTTGCTGTTGCTTGTGCCAGAAGGGAAGCACTTGAGGGGACAGCAGGCAGCATGTGGGCTGTGCAGGAAGCATGCAGGAAGCGATTGGGGAGCTGGTCGCCTGCTTATTTCCCTCCTCTCCCTGTCCTGTTGGTGTTGCTTTCAGATCACCCGCTCCTTCCTCTGCTTGGAGCCAGGGATTGGGATGGGCACCCTTCCAGAGTGTCTGTGATGCCAGCAGTGCCCCCCACCAGCTGTGGATGAGCAGTCCCCAGAATCCCTTTTGCTATCCAGATGTTGCTTGCCTGAGCAATCGCTTTCCTGTTATCGTCTCCCTTTGCAAGTGGCTGCAACTACGTTGTTGGGGAGGGTGCTGGCTGGGTTAAGGCAACAGTGTTGGGCCAAGCCCTCAGCCTGCCTTGTGTGGGATGGGGAATCAAGCTCTGAGATTGACTGACGGGACAAGGCCTGCACTCCCGGGTTGCTAGACTATGCCTCTTGTACCATGACCTCACCCAGTCTCTGCCCAAGCCATTTCCAGGGTAGGTTCCTCTGTATTAGCCAGGTCGCTCCCCTCCAGCTGCCTGCTCCTGGACTTTGCCATGGCCTAGCCCCAGCTTCCTGTTTAGCTGTGAGCCAGGGTATAAGGACAGGATTGGTAGCAGCAGGATACTGGGTGGAGAAACTCCCATCTCTCTGCTTCCAACCCATATTCTGATCCCAGCCCTTGTCTCGCCCTGTGCCTTGTCTCCTGGTTTCCTCCTTCTCTGGCCCCAATTCTGTCTCCTAGTTTAGCCTTATTCCTGATCCTCTGTCCCAACCCCCAACATCCACTAGGGTGGCCATACTGCCCCTTTAAAAGAGGACACTTAGAAAAATACATGGTACAGGGCTGCACTGAAACCAATGCAGCCCTGCAACATGTTTTTCATAAGCATCCTCTTTTAAAGGGGAGGTATGGCCACCCTACCATGCAGCCATGTCCCAGATGCCCCCATAACACCAACCCTGACACTGGCAGCAAAAGGGCCACTCACAATGGTCTTGTGGCACAGATGCCTGCACTTAGCTAATATGGTAACCTCCTGTAACCACTTGCAGAGGGGCAGGGCAGCAAAGTCCCGAACCTGGCTTAGTCTGTTTGCAAACTCTAGCTTGGTTGGTGGGTTGAGTGCAGCGCCCCCTACAGGCCAACTGTTTTGGGTACGTGTTAGTGCTAACCTCTCTAGCTCGCACAGCCCAAGAAGTAGGGGACACCTTTCCAAGGAGACCCAGTTTAGCATTTAAAATGCAGCCTGCCTGGACTCACCACACCCCAAAGCGGGCTGACTTCTATCCTATATAAAGGGTTCTGCTGAACAGTTCACTTGATGTAGTTGAGCTTTACTTTGGTTTTACTTCTGAAGTGTTCACATGAGCAGAACACTAAATAGACGTTATTCAGCAGTAGGAAGAGAAGTATGTATGCCTGAAAAATCAGACTGTATTTTGAAGTAACTGCAAGGGTGGTGACCACTGTTCAATGCTGATTACATCTTGGCTAGGGAGGAGGTAACCACAATACTACTTTGGTTTACACTGTTTATCTGAATGCTAATGAAGTGGAGTAGTTACTTAAATTGAATTTAAGTTGAAGGGGTTACTTTGGCTTGCTGGAATGTGGCCTGAGAGCCCCACTATCTGCACTCCAGGTAACGCCAGTGGGAGACATCTGTACCTCCAGCTTTGCAGAGCCTGCTGAGGCTCCTTAACGTCCTCTCCTCAGTGGCCTGATCTTGAGGCGCTAAACCCTGCTTACTAGCTGTGGATGCTGCATACCTGTAATGGTATCACTGGGATCACTGCCTTCATCATTGTAACTCAGTGCCTCATGCTCTTCAGCGTGTTTATCCTGACAGTAAGTGCAACTATCCCCATTTTGCATATAGGGAAACTGAAGCATTGAGACAAAGTGACTTGCCTGTGACTACACAAAGTCTGTGGTTTCATTGAGGGTGGAAGTCAAGTCTATTGAGGGCCTGTTGGCATGAGACAATTATTCCAGGGCCCCTGAGTCTGCTGTAGCTTCCCTTGGGGGTAGTCTGCCTGATTCAGAACAAGCCCTCAGGAACTTCCAGGAGCCTAAATGCTGTCTGGACATTCTGCACTGGGGCAGTCTACCCCTGGGTGTGTGTTTTGGTGGGGAGGGGCGGCGGGAGATTGATTAGCCGCCTATTGCCAGGCCCGCTTTCTCACTTCCATTGGGCCTGGACTGTGGATTCCTAAACTGTAGAATGGGATACCATGTAGAATCACTCCATCTGCAAATGGGGCCACAATCCCAATTGCTATTTCATATACTCTTGCATGAGGGTTTTGTTTTGTTTTTGCTTTATGGGGTCCTAGCAGGCCTGTAGTTAAGGCTGGGTCAGGAGGGGAGGGGCACTGCCTCCTGTTTGCTTGTTTGGTTGGTTTTGCCCTTCTGTTTTAGTCTGAAGACTCCGATGAATGACCTAAGGCCAGAGGGTAATGACCACAATTCAGATGAGAAAATGTCAGCCTAGTGCATGCACTTTTGAAGGCAAGCGCAGTTGCCCCCCTTCTCATGCATTCTGCCTCCAGAATTCATTGCATTCTGGGCCAGTGTTCTAGCTATGGGACTGACTCCCAGAACGATATTTCGGTCTCAGAGAGGAGTCTCGCAGGAGAAAAGCTTGGGAGCTCCTGCTGTAGAAGAAATTGTACTGGGGTCCTGCTAGTGGTGGGCTTGCAGCATGCAGGCTGGGATTTGTTCCCAGCATTTAAACAAGCATTGGAAAGCCTTTTCCCTCCCAGGAACCACTATGAAAATAAATACAAGTTCTGAGGACTGCATAGAAGTTGGGGATGGGTAGCTTAAAGGGTGCACTCATGAAGATGAGGGTCCAGGTCATGGATCTGTGCCATGGATCTGTCCTCTGTCTTTGTGCGCATGCCCTCCTTTCCTCTGCCTAACCTGGAGCTTGATGTTTCAGCACTTGGGAATAGAAACGGGGGCCAGATCCAGGAACAGAAATGGGTCAAATAAAAACTAGTCACGGGCAGCATTTGTTCTCCAAGCCTGATGCTCCCCACTCCTGGTTTAAAGCAAAGTAGGAAGTAGTTACCTCCCTGCCCTCCTGGTACATCTTCCTGATTGAAGAGGAGAACCTACTGAACGTCTTACTCCTCCCTCCCCAAAGTGATCAGGGAAAGGGTGGTAATTATATGTGTTGTCACTTAAAAACCCAACTTCCCCTATTCACATGATCACTAATCCCCTGGCTGCAATAAGGACAGATCCCCACTGTCAAAATGGCCTGTATCTGGTGTGCCCAGCAGAGTTCAAATTCCCTCTGGGCCCAGACCAGCCCTTTACTCCTGCCACTGCCTGTGACAGCCACCTGACCATTCTCTCTCCCTCTCCCACTTCTGCTCTTTCTCCAGGCCAAGAGGAAGCTGGATTTGGAAGGGACGGGACAGCAGTACATCCCGGAGTTCCGGACGCCCAAGGGCAAGGGCCGCACTGTCACTTGTATCCCCAGCCCCAAGAGTAAGTGAGACTGGAATAACTGGAGAGGACACACTAAGAGCGGTGTCTGTGGTGGGTAGGAGAATATGGGACTCGCACAAGGAATCTGTACTGCATCCCAGCTTACCTCACTGGCTGGACAAGCATCTGCCAGTGATGCTGTAGATGGGGCAGCCTGCCTTGCAGCAGGGGGTTGCACTGGATGACCCTTGAGGTGCCTTCCAACACGACGTTGCTATGTTCCAATTTTCTGGGCTAAATCCAGAGCTATAGTGCAAGAGGACAGCTATAACTGGTGCCGCTGCCCCAGGGCCCAAGAGCAGGGCATGGGGGAGGGAGGGGGGATACCTAGGTTGAATGTATTCATAGGCAAATGTCTGATTAGCACCCACAGAGGACTTGCTAAGTGTGTCAAGGGGGTCCACTCTATCTTCTGCTCCAGATCCAGTTCCTATCTACCTAGACCTCTGCCATAGTGCCTTGCCTCATTGATGTATTGGGAAGTATGGGCCTTCTGGGTGGCTTCCAGGCACGGAGATGCTGTCCATTGAATTAATGGGGGTAGGGGGGCAATGCTCATGCAAATAGGCACCCATAAAAACAGCTTACTTCCAGTATCCTGTATGGCCAGTTCAATTATTATTTATCATTAAATTTAATCTTACCCTCTTCCAAAAAGGACTAGAGCAGCTTGCATGTTATAATAATTATCGAAGTAGAAAAGGTATTCCCTCCCACTCACACACACACCCCTCCTATCGCACATAAAAAGCATTTAGAATGCAAATTAAAACAACCACCAAGCCTAGACCTTTCCACCCCACCCACTCCTATGCCTCTCACATGAGCCTCCACGCACACGTAGCTCCTCCACCCTTTCATAGAGGGGTCATGGCAGTAACCAGACCCCGTTTACCATGTCCCCAAACGTTCCCCATTCAAATTGGAAATTCCAGTAAAATAATCCTTAACTAGGAGTACGTGCAGCTGACCCTGCTTAGGCCCTCAGTGGTGATTTGAATCCAGACCTATAGCACCAAAAGCAGGAGCCTTGAGCCAAGGGCTTAAGTCGTTGAGCTGATGATAGACTTGTGAGCCTGTTTATGCAACACAGCCAACCCACTTGCACCAAGGTGTTGGAATCTAGGTGGGTTCTTGGGGTAGTGCGCTCTGCTTACTGAGGGTATGAGCCCATCCCCTGTGCTGTGCGGTGTGCTCCTCCCTGCCTGGCTGGCTGGCTGAGGGGTCTCCCTGCCTCCCTTCCAGCCCCTAAGTCCCCCGGGGAGAAGACGCGCTACGATACCTCGCTGGGCCTGCTGACCAAGAAGTTCATCCACCTGCTGAGTGAGTCGGAGGACGGGGTGCTGGATCTGAACCGGGCAGCTGAGGTGCTGGAGGTGCAGAAGCGGCGCATCTATGACATCACCAATGTGTTGGAAGGAATCCAGCTCATCCGCAAGAAATCCAAGAACAACATCCAGTGGATGTGAGTGACTGTGCAGCATGGAGAGCTTGGGTGGCCAATCCCAGAGATTTAACGGGAGCCTTTCTCCGCTGGGGCTGATGTGACCTGTCCTGGGGCTTGTGCACAGCTGGGTTAATCATCACACTGACTGCTGCAACTGGGGGTGGGAACATTCCTGGGAGGGTAAGGGGGCATTCTTGGGGGACAGTGGGGCTGATCCCATTGCCTGCGGATCCCGCGCACACCCCTGCACAAGCATGAGTGCGTACGATTTCCATATGGCACAGTGTGCCCACAATGGAGGTGTGCAAGGTTCTGTGTGGGCGCGTGCAGGTTCTGCAGACTCTGGGATTGGCCCCAGAGAGCGCACGTTTGCCTGGGTACTGTTACTCTGAGCTGGCATGGCAACTTTTGTATAGAGGAAACACAATAGTGTCAATGCTGCCTGCTTTTCAGCACTGTTCCTGCCTGATTCTGACACTGGCAGGCTTCTCCCCCTTCTTCCCCTGTGCATGGTGGAGGAGGCCCCCAAAATATGACCCAGCATGGGGGCTCCAGATCCTTTAATCCAGCCCTGAGTTTGTGCTTTGTACTCATTGCATGCTGGGGTGGCAGCTGCATTACAGCTGTTTATATAGTAGTGATGAGCCTGGGACACAGACAGTGGGAATTAAATCAGGGTCCTGTGAGCTTAAAACATGAACCTGTGCCTTTCAGACTGGCCGATCCCCACGTATATCCTGGCTGCGCATTCCCTCCTGCAGCCAGAATATGCGTGGGGGAGGTCTGAAAGTCGCCTAAATCTTGGCTTCGTTCAGGCAAGTAGCAAATTCATTAACATCTGTGTGGCTGGATGATGCCACTAGAGGATGACAGAGCACTGCGGCTTCTGAGTGGCCAGGTTCTACCACTAGAGGGCGACAGAGCATCGCTATTTGGTTTATATTTATGTATGGAACCAGGTACTACAGTTTTCTCATGCCATAGAAGAGTGAGGGACTGGCATGTGCTAAACTTTAAATACCGTATCCTAGACCATGTAGGAACCTCTTCTGGAACATGATTCTTTTGTAGCTAGTCTTGCGTGCAATTCAGCTCCATACAAGTCAATGGGAGCTTAGCCATTGACGTCAATGGGAACTGGATTGCGCTCTTGATCTCTATTTTGCTTCAGTGGGACTACTCTGTAGTAAAATGGCTTGTGCGTGGCCACTGAATGTAGTTTTTAACCCAGTGCTTGGTTAACCTTTGGAACTCTTTGCCAGGGGAACGGGGATTTTTGAGGATGCTTCAGTGGCAGCAAGGCAACAGTGTTTGCGGCAGGAGCTGGCGGAGATTGCCAAGAACGAGAGGAAGTTAGATGAGCTCATCCAGGACTGCACACTCCAGCTGAAACACCTGACAGATGACGATACAAACCAGAGATATCCTTCCAGTGAGCGAAGGGTTAAGGATGGGGTCGGGGCAGGGTCTGCATCATAGACTTGATGAAAGGGGCAAAGAGCTGACTCTTGCGGGTCTCTGCTTGCCTTGAATTCCAGAGGTTAGGATTCTGAGAGCACTAGAACAAACCCACTAGGGATCCTGCTCCGTACATGACACAGTGAAAAAATAAGGCACCAGCTGGGGCGAGCCCATGGGGCAACTGGCTTCCTCACTGGTAGTGGGGAGGGGTGCAGTTCTGTTCTCTAAAATATTCCAGCATTGGCCACAGTTGGAGATCAGAATCCAAGCTCGATGGGCCTTTGATTTCTCCTGGTACAGTGGCTTCTGTGTCCCCATGCTGACCAGTCAGCAATGGGGGGGCGGGGAACTAGGCCATCAGAAATAGCAACCTTTATGCTACCACCTATAATGCTGGAGCTGAAAGACCCAGCTCTCCATTCAGGCAAGAAGCAAACTCATTAACTTC
Organism: Sphenodon punctatus; assembly: GCA_003113815.1. Lineage (NCBI taxonomy): Eukaryota > Metazoa > Chordata > Lepidosauria > Sphenodontia > Sphenodontidae > Sphenodon > Sphenodon punctatus. The sequence goes on along the minus strand of QEPC01007576.1, from coordinate 376,052 downwards.
TGTTACCATCTTCTAATACTGCCACTAAAAAGAGGGACAAAACACTTGCCTGGTGTCACTGCTAGAGAGGGGGACAGTGCCACAGTTGTGATTGAGATGCCCATCATCGTAGTGGCCCAGTAGAACACTAGCAACTAGGGGTGGGACATCAGGCCAAATACCGGCTACCGGTTTTACCGGTTACCGGTTTACAAAAAAACGAATTACCGGATTAAAACCGCATTACTGGTGCCGTATTTATTGCATTGATTTCAATGGGGGCAAAAAATATACCTCCCCCCCCCCCCCCCC
>QEPC01007576.1:340441-375648 GCA_003113815.1 Sphenodon punctatus | reverse complement strand
CCCCCCCCACCCCAGGGATCACCCTACCTCCCCACCCAGGGATTGCCTACCTTTGGCACTCCGGGTGGCGGTCCGGCGGCTTCACCGCTGGCTGTGGCTGCCGGCTTCAGCACTTTCTAGGCCTTCTGGGGAACTTCCGGGTTTCCCCGGAAGGCCTAGAAAGCGCTGAAGTCGGCAGCCACAGCCAACGCTGAAGTTGCCGGACCGCCGCTGCCACCCGGAGTGCCAAAGGTAGGGGATCCCTGGGTGGGGAGGTAGGGTGATCCCTGGGGTGGGGGGTGTGTTAAACCACCCCCCACCCCAGGGATCACCCTAGTACCACAGTACCTACCTGCTGGTGCAGGCTCTGGGTCGCTGGCGGCGGCCTGGAGTCCGCACTAGCAGGGACTTCAGGGAAAAATTTTTTTTTAAAAAAATCCAGGCTGGGCAGGGTGGGTGGGGGGTGTCTCCCCTTCCACCCCCGCAGCCTGGACTGGGGAGGGAAAGCGTTTGGGGTGTTGTTTTTTTGTTTCTTTTTTTACATTGCGGCCATTCATTTCAATGGCCGCAATGTAAAAAAATCCGGCATGGGGATCCGGTACCGGTACCCCCAAATACCGGAGTAATCCGATACTGCCGGTACACCAAAATACCGGCAGTATCGGATACTGGATGAGCCGAACTTCCCACCCCTACGCAACTACACATGATGGTAGGCAACTTCTTTAAAGTCTCCTTGTAGCAAAGCCTTGAAGGAACAAACATTTCCCCAGGTGCTTCCCAGTTTGGGTCTCTGACTTGCATTTCTTTAACTCCTACCTTCCACGCTAGCTTACGTCACCTACCAGGACATTCGCGCCATCAGCAACTTCAACGAGCAGACCGTAATAGCGGTCAAAGCCCCCCCAGAAACCAAACTGGAGGTGCCTGACTTCAATGAGGTGAGTGGAGCTTGAGAATGGCTGGCAGTTCACTGCAGAGTCCAGTTCCCCTTGTGTTAGTAGAAGTATAACGCTGCTTACCGTTTCCAGTCCAGGACTCCATTGTTCTGGGTGCTGCATGCACTGTTTCTGCCCCAAGGAGCTTACAGTCTAAACAGACAAGGAATAATTGCTCTCCCATTTCCAGATGGGGAACCCTGTGACCCTGAGTTTCAGGGTGAGTTGGCTCCTTAATGCAGCCTGAGAGACTTGCCCAAGGTCTGGCAAGGCGCTTGTGGCTGAGCTGGGAATTGAACCCGCCTCTCTAGAGTCCCGGCCTAGTGCTGTAGCCTCAAGACCTGCTTTCTCCTCATGGAATGCTGAGCTGTAGATGGATCTTAAGTATCAGTTGAGGGCTGTGCCTGGATCCTATCAACTGGGAGGTTAACTTGGGAGACAGCTGGGGAGTGAGAATGCTGTTGGGAAGGCCAAGCCCTGTAGAAGCCTGGAGTCTGATCCAATTGGTCCCGTCGGGTTCAAATTGGGTTGGGGATACACTCGGGTAGGGATTTTCCTCGTGAAAAAGCCTGTACTTGCAGCTGAGCTGATTAACACTGGCTGTCCCGGCAGGAGAATGTGCAGCTGCACCTGAAGAGCACCAACGGCCCCATCGAAGTGTACCTGTGCCCGGAGGAGATCCTGGAGGACAGCCCGGCCAAGGAGAGCAGCTTCCCCACCCCAGCCCTGCAGGAGAGCAGCAGTCACAGTGGCACTAACCCCCCTCCTGTGAAAGGTAACCAGGGGCATGGCAGAGCCTGGGTATCTGGGCAACCTCCAGCACCGGCTTCTCGGGTACACCCTATGCCCCTTCCCCTGGCTTTCCTAGAGCTGCCCCACAGTCCCCATGCTAGCTAATTGCCAAGTGGCCTTGATATAGAACCTGCTGCCTGGAATCCTGGTTTGTCTTGTGCTAGTGCTGTGGATTGGGACTAAGGTGCATCAGCAGAGCTGGTGGGGAGTGGGAGAGAACCCCGAGCTGGAATAAAATGGGGGCTGTGGGTCAGGATTGGAGGGGGGTTGCAAGAGCAGCACGGAGGAGGAGAATGGAGGTCTGGGTTGAGAGGCCTTGGTGGGTCTGTATGTGTTGGTAGTCAAAGGTTTGTAATAGCATCTGGAGGGCAAGGCTGCAGGATGGGGTGTAGGGGGAAGTGGGTCAGGACTTAGGGGCATTGGCATAGCTGTGAGAAAAGAGAGCCCAGGACTGAAATAGCCGAGAGCTGGGGGTTGGGGATTGAGGGGCACTGGCAGAGCTGTGTGGGGAAGAAGCCCAGGTGAAACGTGAGGGGGCATTAAGGGAATACTGGGGATCTGAATTGAGGGGCCTCAGTCTGCCTGTGTGTGATGGAAGCCAGAAGGTTTAGAACATCAACTTGTGGGACTGAGACCCAGCAGAGTTCTATGGAGAAGTGCACGTGGCAGTGGGTCAGGAATGAGGGGCAACCCTGGAGACTTGCCCAATGGTATAACCAAGGTCGCTTCGAAGGAGGGGGCACTTTCCTTATTGGGGGGGGGGCACAGCTAGGAGGAGGACAATAGTAGACAGAGAGGATAGAAATGAATGAGGGGCCCCCGCCATGAATGGGGGGCACAGCCCCCTTTCCTTGGTTACACCCCTGCTCTTGCCATTCCCTGCACGGTCATGCTGCACACCCCACAGGGAGCAACAGGAGAGCACGCCATGTCTCTCTCTGCCTCCAGAGTGAGGAGGGTGGGTTACGATGGCATGTGCCCCAGTCGCTGTGCCTCCCACTCATGGATCTTTTTCTCCCAATTTCCCAGCTGAGCCCCTGAAACAGGAACCGCAGACCTCGCTCATGGAGGTGGAGGATGGGCTCCTAGACCTGCCCCAGCATCTGCTGCAGCAAACCGAAGACCAACTTCCCTCCGCCTCCTACGGTGACGTCGGCCCCTTTGTCAGCTTCTCCCCGCCCCTTGACCAGGACGATTACCTGTGGGGGCTGGAGGGGGGCGAGGGTGTCAGTGATCTCTTTGAGGCCTACGACCTGGGTGACCTGTTGAAGAACTGAGTGCGGAACCATTGTCCCTGCTGGAGCCTGAAACTCTGACTTGTGGTATTTGTCTATCTTCCTCTCAGCAGAAGAGGTTCAGGAAGGGAACAGGGTGCTGCCTTCTTCTCTGTCCCCCTCCCACCCGGTCTGACTTGATGGCTCCCTCCACCCCCGTAGGAGATGACGTGGGCTGTGCGTGGTGACTGGTGCAATGAAGGACTCAAGAGAAATTCCTCCTCCCCTACAGCCCCTTGGGAGCCCTTGGCAGACACGGTGTTCTTTCAGCGTGCCAATTCCTGCGCTTGTTTAGGGAGCCATGGAGGACTCAGACTCTATGTTGTGAGATATCAATGGAGACCGAGAGCAGCTGGATCCACTAGAAGACTGTCTGATTTCCTTCTCTTCACTTGGGAGTGTCTGGGATGCAAGTGGCTGTTCAGTGGTGCCCTGCTGATTCTGAGCCCATGAGGTGCTAATGACTTGGGGAGAGGAGGGGTAAGGGACCATGCAATGGGTGGGGGATAGAGTGAGCGAGTTCTGCTTCAGAGCTCCTACCCCCTGAATTACGGGTGTGTTTGCACAGTGGCTGATCTGTATTAACAAGTGTGTGCTTGGGGTCAGTGCCACCACCCTGCCCCCTCCCCCACCCATCTGCAGCATACACCCATTTCCAGCAGTGTGGGCCACTCTGCGTGCTATTGGGTGACTGGGCAGGCACTACAGCTATGTAACATCTGTCTTGGCTGAGCTAGATGGGGCGTTGGAGCCAGGGTGCCCATGGCCCTTCATTTTTAACAATAGAAACATGGGTAAAGGAGGAACAGCAAGATCCACCCCTGTCATTACAGCAGCTTTGTCACTGTTTTTCTGCAGCCAGTATATCCCCTACCCAGCAGCGATAGTAGGAACAGCAGCCACTGGCTTAGTATTGCACAGTAGGGAATCTGGCCATTTTTACAGCTCTGTAGCAAGGGGGGATGGTGCCCTAGTTCCCAGGAGTCTGCCCCCTTCCTATTAGATCTTGCCCCCTTCCCAGGTTCTGGTATCCCCTGTCCAATCGGCATGAGGTCTAGCCTCACCACTGCCTGAGCGTTGCTGTGAGTTTCTGGCAAGGTTCAAGCCCCCTAAACTCCCAGCTCCTAATTTTTCTACAGGCGGGTCTTGTCATGAAAATGTCCCGTGGCTCCAGTTATTGGGATAACCCCTCTTGGGACCTGATGTACTGAAACAAGGTGGATTCAGGGTGCTTCATCTGGAGTGTGGGGATCCTGATCTGACAGTATCCTGAGTACCTGCCTCATTTTCCTCTTCATCTGGGGAGAGGGGACCCATTGAGATGGAGTCTTTTCCAAATTCCAAACATCTAGGCAGCTGGTTCGCCTTGGGCTGCATCCATTAGGAGACTGACTGATCCCCTTCTCCCCCCTTGTGGATAGCGGGGTACCTATCTCCCATTAACTCTAGGCATCCTAGCCTTAATTCTCGATATGGTGCTAATTCCCCCTGCAGAGCCATGGTGGGTGGCAGCTCCTCTCCTTTCTCCTGGTGCCATCGGAGCCAGGGCCTGTGTCTTCCTCTTTCTCAGGGCTGAAAGCTGGGTTTGCCTTGCCAGCCCCCTCTCTCTCTTGGAGACCAATGGCCTGTCTCATTTGGGCTGGCAATACTTCAGGTCTTATTGACAGCTCCCCCTGCGCGGCAGCACAGGGGCCCCGATTCTCAGTTCCCTGGGCACTGAATTTAAACAGCTTTGAGAGGTTTTGTTACGGACTTGATTCGGAAGGTGCTGAGCGTATTTGCTACCCCTATAATTGAGTTGAAGGTTGATGGGCACCTTACAGGATCAGACCCCATGACATGAATGCCTCAGCTAACTGCCTCCTGCCTGGATATTTTTTCTAGGAAGTAAGGATGGTAACAGGACTGATCCTGTGACTTTAATGGCACTAGCTGCATTCCTTGAATAGCAGGTAACCTTCCTGAGCCCTAAACCCTGATCATACAACAACTTACGCCCCATGCTTAACTCCTCGCACATGAGCCCTCACCCCATTGAACCCGGCCCTTAAATCAGTACAGGATATCGGTCTTAGTGAAAATATGTTTGGAAACTACTTGGGATACCATTTGTTTGAAAAGGAAGCACAATATGGGATAGGGCACAGGGCTAAGAGGCAGGAATCCTGGGATTCTCTTCCAGCTGTTACCACTGAGTCTGCCCCTTTTTGTGCCTCAGTTTCCCCATCTGTGAAACTCGGATATATTGCCTGCCATTAGTTAGCATTGCAAGATCTGTGGATTCCAGGGTGTCATGGAAATGCCAGCTATTGGCTTCCTATCCCCATTTCCACCATCTTGATTCCGTGGCTTTAAGAACAGGCCTGGAAAGTCAATGGTTAATTCACAAGTGCAAGTTTGAGCTTTTGAGACTTTATTTTCTGTGTTGTGTCTCTGTGGCTGGTGCCTCTGTCACAGATGCCACTGGGCTGTCATTAGTATCTCTACACTGAGCCAGATGGGAAGGGAGAGAATTTATTTAGCCTTCTAGTGTTGCAATACTTTGGGATCTCACATTAGGAGATTTCCCACCCCTTTTAGGAGGTTGACATGGGAATCTCTTAATGTGAGATCCCAGTGAATCATTTCAGAATATTTAAAAGGGCCAGCGTAACAACTGAATGGCACTTATCCTACCATCTTAGAGTCTCAAAGAGCGCAGCAGGCCCTGATCTTTTGAAATGTGTTGGATGGGCAGAGATCTATCGACCTCGGTAAAAAGCTTTGTGGAGAGACATTGGATCTGTCTTCATGGAGATTGCTGGAAAGTTCAGAACTAAGGTGTCCTTGCTAAAATACCCTTTGAAACTAAGGCCTGGTTCCCACGTTATGGGAAAGAAAGCATGGGTTTACTCCTGTTGATTGTGTGAACATTCAGAAATATGTAGTTGCCATGAAGTTCTTCTCAGCAGAACTGTTACACGTGATGAACATTCACATGTTATGCTAGAGATAATTTACCCATATGTGTTAATTAGCATGTTATTCCCCCAAGTAGGTGTGGGAAGGCAGCTAACCCCACATGTGAGTATTCACGCAATAATTGATCGTTTACTTACCACTGGAGATTGTTCACATGTCACAGTAAGAGATGCAAGGCCTAGTACGAAATACCTGATGGCTTACACCTCTCTGGTGTCCCCCACCAAGACATCCAGGACTGGAAGGGATCTCCCTAAACAGGCTGAGGTGGTGGTGTGAGGATATATCGTGTGTGAGAGAGAAGAACCAGACCTTGGGATTCAAGGGGTTTTAATGCTTTGATTGGATAAAGGAGGTGAACGAATAGTGTATAAGCAAGCACATGATCTTGTGGAGCTGGGTCTCATGGAAGGTGCAAGACCTTTCAGTGTCTGGGTGTCTTCTTTTGTGTCTTCCTAAACTGGCGTCTTGCATTGGCACTAGAGGGCTTTATGAAGGAGCCTGGTTATTCAGAGAGAGTCAGTGGGTGCAGCCATATGAGCTGCAGGGTCCTGATTCCTGCTCAGCCCCATGGTGTGCAATTGCCGCCTCCATACTCTGGGCCGAGTGCAAGAAGTGGGCAGGCGGTCACAGGGAAGCTGGGCAGATTGACCTCTGTTGGAGCTGCTGTCACACCTGGGGTGGGCCATTGCGTTGGCTACACAAGCGGGCACCCAGCCCTGCCATGCCTTCAATCCCCCCAGCCTGACCAAAATCCCACCCCCCCCAGCTGTGACATAGCCGTGCCTGATGGGCAACAGCACCCACTGCTCACAGCCCTGCTGCGGAGCTCGTTGTGGGGCACGGCAGAAGGGCCTAGCCATATGTGTTGCCCCACCCTGGGCAACCTTACCCTGTGTGGGGTAAGGCTGCGCCGTGACAACCTCTAACCTTGATGGAGAAGTCTGGTGGGGGCTGGGCACATGAATCACTGCATCTCGTAGGACAACTGCCCATGGAGGGGTATGGTTCCCTAAGGCGTGGTAGCCTCCCCTGCCTGTCTTGTATGGCTGCACCCAGTGTTTGTAGCCAACCCTGAGGAGTACTGGTGCCTTTGGCTAGGGCTGGAAACAAAAGACCCCAGGTAGTTACGTTGGGAATAAAACCTCCCCAACCCACTCGTCCAGGTGGCTTGTCCATGGTAAAACATGAGGGGAGATCTGGAGGGACTAAGTAACAGTGTCTCTTCAAAGTTCTGTCTCTTTCCCCAATGGGATCGGAGAGCTACGCTGATTTCTCTTCTTGTGCATAGTGAGGGACCCATCATTGTGTTTTCTCTGCTATTGTTGTTTGGGGGGGGGGGGGGGGGAAACGGGACACAGTGTAAACAGATTCTCTGCATGTAGTTTCTGCTGACCATCATTGCATCTCATTGACCTGGAATGGGGCCAATCCCCATTCTAGACAGCAGGAGCCAGCAATTTGTGCAAAGCGGGGGGTGGGGGGTGTCTTTTTGCACTGAATTAACCCCTGCTTGAAATGAGGGTAGGCTGCACTAATGCAAAATCACAGCTTCTCAAGGGCTGCTTGCTCACACTAGGGCCTTGTAGGGAATACTCTAGTGTAATAAAGTCTTTCACAAAAGAAATCTGCTATGCAGTTGGCAGCAAACTCCAGTTTCCCTTACAGGAGATCTATTGCAGCGTGAACTAGAAGTAGGGAGCAGGCAATCACACATCGGTCACTATTGAGTCTCCTAACATGCTTTGGCTGCAGATCTCATAATTAAGAAGATGCCACTTCTCTGAGAAGAGCTGTCCTTATCTGAGTGATGGGTTTTCTGCTTCCTCCTATGAAATAAGCTTTTGGAACAGACCGTCTAGTTTAGTTACTGTGTGTTCATAGACGAGTGTGATCCTGAATGTGCTTTGTACATAAACATGAGCTGTGGAACTGAGAACATTCTATTCCTCCCAGAGCTGGGTTAAAAGATGCAGAAGGCTGCCCCATGCTAAGCCATATGTTTGGGTGCTCCTCGTACAAACCAACTGTACTATTGGAGGGGAGTTGGCCAGGCTCACAGCTGGGGTGAAGAGGAACAGGGCTCGGGGCTATGCTATGTGGTGCCCTGCTGCCTCTCCACCTGAGCTGTGCCTCTGCAGCAAGCCCTAGAATCTTGTGACTAGGGATGGGTGTTGTGGATTCTCCCGAGGCTGACTTGGGTGGGCAAGGTCCCCATAGTGGGTTTATGTGTGGGTCCTGTGCACCAGAAGAGGCCTCCTTGCATCCACCCCTGTACTCAGAAAAGCCCAGCACAGGAAGAACCGAGTTTCAGCCTGAGCAGCAGTGGAGAAGGAGCAGCGGTGTCTGGGACTCAGAGGAGCAGCCAGCACTACAGCCTGACGCTGTGGCTATCCCTGTTCCCTGCTTGCCGATTGCCATTCAGTTTGGATGACAATATGTTGGCAATGCCCCTCTGGCCACCTCTCCACCCTCCAAAGCTCATCTGAGTGGCACCAAGCCATCCCTGTGGCACGCTCGGATACTTGAAATATGGATCTGTAATTAACATGGATCTATAAGTCAGTACGAATTCCCATCTCTACTTGTGACCAGTGATACCAAGTACTGGAGGCCTGCTATGACTGGCCACATATGCTGACTCACTTATCATGGGGGACCCTCATAGGTGTGAGCCCTCATACTGCAGCATGGTTAATCCAGCCCAGATTGCTTGTTAATAAGCAGAATTTGTTAGTGTTAAACATTAACCATTTGGACTTGGAATCTGTTTGATGTGGGATTATTTCTTCTCATTCCTATAGGCTGTTCTGGTGCGTAGTTCTTAATTAGCGATGAGTTCCAACCAAAATTCCAGGCCCATGGCTTGAATTTGTTTTTAGTCTTAACCGAGCATACTCTAAGATGTGGAGGCCATTTTGAATCTTGGAATAATTGGTAGGCTTCATTTTTAGATCCTTCCAAGGTTTATGCCCCCTCAGCCACGTAGCTGGTTTGTGAGGTTGTAAAAGTTGTACATAATTATTGCACTGTATTTATAATGAGAACCATCTTTTTGACTGTTGTTTTTAAAAAGTGAGGTATTTAAATTGTTCCAGGGGGGTGGTTGACTGTTTGAAGTTTGGCTTGGCCTGCTGGGTGAGGATGTGTGTGAGATTTTTAAAAAAACAACAAACAAACCTCAAAGCACTTGATGTTTTTGTGGAGAATAAAAAAAAGAAAAAGCTTCTGAGCTGGTAGGTGTTCAAACAACCAACCAAGTTGTTTGCAGTGGTTCTTAAACTTGTTTGCAACATTAAAGTACAGAAATAAAATAGGGGACAACCATCTAGGGAGTAGCACCACAGTAAAGGAGCTGGCTACAGTGGATCAAAAACATCAGTCAATGATGTAACATTGTGTAATAAAAGGCAAATGCTACTCAAAGCTACATTAACAGATATGTTGTATCATAAGACCAGAAGTGTTGGTGCCACTCTGTTGCGGCACCTGTAGGACCTTCCCTGGAATACTGTGTTCAGTTTGGGGCACTGCACTTCAAGAAGCATATCAACAAATTGGAGAGGATTTGGAGGAAAATGACCAAGATGGTAAGGAGGCTAGGAGATGAGCCATATGAGGAAAGACTTTTTTATAAACAAACAAACAAAAACCCCACAGGAAGGCTATATCTGTTTTCAAATAGATGGCCTAGTTTCAAATGGTCTGAACAATCGCAGTTCTAGCACAGGCTCTGAAATCACCCAAGACAGTAAGTCTGAGTGACCTCAACACCATTCCTGAGACCAGCTCGGCTAGAGAAGCCAGGGAGTCTGCTGTGCAGGAGAGTGGTTGATACACTAGCAGAATGGTCCCCGAACATGAGATGGATACACTCCATGTTGGGCAAGTCAGACAGTGGATACCTTCAAAAGACCAGATGGTCTTTACAGATCACCACCCCGACCTCCAATCTGAGGCTGATGCTGCACCAAGTACCCAGCCATCACCAACTGGGCCAACGCAGGCCCAGAAGCCTTGTCCAGCTAGGTCTCAGTAATACAAGGTCAGTGGCCGCCTTGTTGTTTGGGATAAATTGAGGTACAACACACATTTATTTCCTAATGGGATTGAAGGTTGCCAATAAACAAGCCAAAGTATATGGGTGCAACTCAATTTTATTGGATAGACACTTAACATCTGGACATGGCAGTGTTACCAGTTATGAACCCCAGTAACCCAACCTAGGATATCTTACGTGTCAGAGGCCACGGTCCGTGACGCAAGCTGGTTCAGAGGAGAAGAGAAGCGGGTCCAGCAGATGACTGGACAGGAGTTGCTGGAGCTTTGAGAGCGACGATAAGGGTCAGAAGCCCACACAGGCTTACTGCAATGCTAGAAGTCGCAAGCGCCAGTGATAAGAGATAAGAGCCTGGGTGTTTCCTTTTATAGTTTATTAAGAATACATATTGCAGGTCCCCCCTTGCCAGGTGCAGAAAATAAGCTGATCATTCATTTCTCTGTCACTTGGAGCATAGCCACCCAAGCTATTTTGGCTTTTAGGGAGTTTTTCTCGCTACTGCTGAAGCTACCTCCCTTTCTTTCAAACCGTTGTTTCTCACACCTCCTTTTGTCTTCTCAAAGATAGTCGCTGTCTGGGGTTATTGTGGCCTTGGAGGTAAATTTTTCTGCTAGTGTGAGTTTAAAACTTTATTCTCAGACCTGGTTGCTCTGTGCTAGCCTGAGGCTTATGCAACAAATTTGCTGAACTGAGTTTGTACAGGCCTCAGCCTTCTTGTGTCTGATCATGGCCAGACTGCCTAATCAATACATAATATTGTGAATGTGGCACACACACACACCGGCCATGCCTGACAGAACCCCAATCAGCTTCAATCAACAAAAATAGTAATTAATAATTTTATAATTGAATAGTAGACAATGAAATGTTGTGCCAAAAATATATATAACCACCCTACCAAGGGGGAAAATCCAAAAAGCAGCGACTTGCCTGCCCACCCTGTCCTTAAAGTAATAGCCATTGCGGAGTTGAAGTTAACTGAACATACCTGGCCTGTGGACTGGGGGAAGGGGATGTAACACAACAGTTGCGTGTCCTCCATATTAGTACCAATGGTACTAGTTATCTCCCTTCAGGTGCCTTGAAGCTTATTCAACCGGCCTAGTGCGGGTACCTTAACACTGCCTGCCCGCTCGAGGGACTAACTGCAGGCTTCACGCTAAGTTTATCCACATCATTTTTCCAAAGAAATTTAGCAATTTTACTAGATACCTTTGAGGAATGATCTTCCAGTAAACATTTAACTAAAACTCTAGGCGCTCTCCCGGGTAGGTTGGCAATCATGGAATGCACATATTTATCCCGAAGCAAAGCATAATGGAGACAGTCGAAAAAGATATGCTCCAAGGATTAGGCAGAGCTCATTCTGCAAGAGCATAAACGTTCCGCCATCAGAGTGCCCCTATATCAGTCCTCTGTGATGGCGGACGTGAACATGTTAAACCTTGTGAGCATAAATGGCCTCCTAAGCTTACCAGGAAAGCTATGTTCCAGGTATGGCATAGGGGCACCCGAGTTGTTAACCAACAGGCCATACGGTCCTAATATTCTAACCTCCCCTAGACCATTCCTCTCCTCCTGACTAATAATATCTGACAGCCTAGTTAACAACAGCTTTCTGGCACCCTTATGCCCAAGGACCTCTACCACTTGGGGATCAATTCCAATAGTTTTTAATTTGGCCTCCACCTGAGCTGTCCACAAGTTTCTAAACTTGTCTTCCTGAACTTTGAATGACAAAGGGGCTGTGATCTTGAAAATGAGGCGAAGCCAGTAAGTAAAGGCGCCTTGCCAGATTCTTTGTCTAACTGGGGGGAGCCCACATTCCACTCACAGAACAACTGCCGGAGTGCCAGGGGAGGCAGCCAGCAGGGTCCTTAAAAAGGAAGCCTGTAGTTGCTCCATCGCCTTCAGCCTATCCAGAGCCCAGAGGTGGGAACCGTATAACAGCTGTGATAGACATCACTGTGTAAAGATTTTAATTGCTGGCGATACCAGCTGCCCTCCCCCTCCCCGCCCCCTAGATCTAAAAAACAGCAGCAGCATGCGAGTCAGGCTTTTTGCTTTATCCAGGGCAGCCTGTGATTGAAGAGTCCAATTGCCATTTGCCTGGAACACCAGGCCCAGGTATTTAAAAGCTTTAACTTGTGCGATATTCACCCCATCCACAGACTATTTGTGTTTTGATTTTCCTCCTTGAGAAAATCAAAACTTTGGTCTACATGCAGCCCTTGGGGGAGGTCGTGCGAGGGTTTAGGGTGTGATGTCACCAATATGCTGATGAGATACTCAGCTGTACCTCTCTTTTTCAACTGACCCAGACCCAGCTGTCTCGTTGCTATCCCAATGTTTGGAGGCCGTGGCAAAATGGATGTGGCAGAGCAGACTGAAGCTCAATTCCGATAAGACGGATGATGATACGGTGATGTTGGTGGGGAGAGCGAGGGAGGTAGTGGCCCCCCTGATTGGGGGGGGGGGGTTCGTCCTCCTATAGCTCAGCAGGTCCGGAGTCTGGGGGTGATACTGGATGCAGACCTCCGCCTGGAGCGGCAGGTGGAGGCAGTCGCTAAGGCTACCTTCTGCCAGTTGTATCTGGTGCAGAGGCTGCGTCCGTTTGTCTCCGGGCCGCACCTGGCCTCCCTCATCCATGCCTTCATCACCTCGAGGCTGGACTACTGCAATGCGCTCTACGTGGGGCTTCCCTTGTTCCTGGTTCGGAGGCTGCAGCTAGTGCAGAATGCAGCGGCTCGTCTCCTCACGGGAACGGGTCGTCGAGAGCACATTACACCTGTGCGCCAGACTCTGCACTGGTTGCCAGTAGCGTGCCGAGCTACGTTCAAGGTTTTAGTGTTGATCTATAAGGCCCTTCATGGTCTGGGCCCCTCATACCTCAGGGACCGCCTTGCCCTCCGCGCTCCAGAGCGGCTCCTTCGGTTGGCCAGGGGTGCCTTCCTGGAGGTCCCCCGCGTAAAGCGGGGGGCCACAATGGAGAGGGCATTCTTGGTCGCTGGGCTGCGCCTTTGGAACTCCCTGCCGGAGGAAGCTCGTCTGGCCCCAAGCCTGTTGACATTCCAACAGTGTTGTAAAACCTGGCTGTTCGCCCAGGCCTTTGGGGTGAGGGTGGGTTAGGGTTTGTTATCTCCCCTACCCTGTTTATTGTTTTTATGCTAAATTGTAGCCCGGGGCCCTGTTTTAAAACATTTCAATTGTTTTGATTTGTTTAAAATTGTGTTATAGCTCTTTTTATATGTATTTTTTATTACCATTGGAAGCCACCCCGTGCTGTATTCAGGAGGGGCGGGGTATAAATTTAGTAAATAAATAAATTATCATAATTGAGATCAAGTAAATTGGATTGACAGTATCTCCCACCAGTCGGCTTCACATCTGCCCTGGTAAACATCACCCCCCCCCACAAGAAACTGAAGGGCCTCCCCTGAGCCAGACCTCCTGGAAGCAAAGATTGGTCAGGGAGGCAGGCAGGGAACCCCACCCACCTTCGGGGGGGTGGAGTTATGGCAAACCCATACACTTCCAAACTCCCTATGCCTGTACCTCCACTCACAGGGGGGACATGGCAGAGTACTCCACCCTCCCAGCCTTGCCCATACACCCCCCCCCCCCACACACACACAGGGTGGTGAGTTGTAGCACAACCACCCCAAACCCCCTAAACCCGTACCCTCTCTCCAAACCCACAAGTCCCTCACTTCCACCAAAATTACATCTTCCACCATTGTGATACTCAACTAACTCCTCCATTCCCACATTCCAACCAACTCAAATAACTTAAAAACACTTTTAACAAATCAAGCTCTCTACCATCCACCCCCACACAAGCCCGCAAATGACCAGCAAGCATCCACCACCTTTGGTGCTGGCCTTAGGCAGCCACCACTGGCAGTTGCCTACAGACCAGGGGGCTCCTTTTGAATGGGAGCTAGGGGAGGATGGGCAGCCCAACTGCTGCAGGTGATGGTCAGGAGTCCCAGCCAAGTCCAACAAGCTCCCAGCAGCTCCCCCACAGAGCAAGGGGCTCCTTTTGAATGGGAGCTAGGGTAGGACGGGCAGCCCAGCTGCCGCAGGTGACAATCAAGAATGCCAGCCAAGTCCAACAAGCTAGCAGCAGCAGGGAGAGAACCTTCCTAGTGGCAACCTATCATTGGTTCTACAGGGTTGGCCATTGAAGCTCACTTTCTCCACTTCTGTAACACCCACAAGTAAAAGGAACAGGGTGCCCTGTAGCAGTGGAGTTGGGCTGGTGGGGGCTCCTGGAACGCTGTTCACACTTGTAGCAGTATCCCACATTTTCAAAGGGATGTTAAAATAATGGAGAAGGAGCAGTTAAGAGCCTTTATATGCCAGGAGAACTGGGAAATACATGCCCCTACAGTGAGAGATTTAAGGAGCTCCACTCACTTAGCTTTTTGAAGAGAAGATTAAAAGGTGCCTGGATTACAAGGAATGAGCATAGAATTTTAGAGTTGGAAAAGTCATTCACCTACAAAGCCCTTCACAACCTCGCTCCCCCCTACCTCTCTACCCTGTTCTCTCTCCGAACCCCTGCTCGAGCACTCCGCTTCTCCTCCATCCTGTCCTTCACCCTCCCACGCCTCCCCTGCTCCCCCAACCACCTTCTTCCCTTCTCCCTCGCTGCTCAAAACCCACCTCTTCCACTCCGCCCTTCCTAACTCCTGCTAACCATTCCCACCCAGGATTATCCCCCACCTCGCATCTTCATGAATGTCACATTCCTTGTCTTTCCCTCTGTTCCCCCTTCCCTGTCTCCCCTCCCCCTGTCTTTAGATTGTAAGCTCTTGGGCAGCTATCCTGTCTATCTTATTCTCTGTAAAGCGCCATGTACATTGCTGGTGTTATATATAAATGGCCATAATAATAATAATTAATAATCTAGCCCAACCTAGATCTGCCCATTGGAGAGAGTGGTTAACCTACCCTCAATGGGCAATTGCAGCTTTCTGGAGTGGGACCGTCTCTAAAAGGCTGGGCATAGGCCTCCTGGTAACCCTGAGAAATGGGGGTTTCTGGGGGCTGTGGGGCCCAGCCATGCCACAAAGGGGATAGGCCACAGGGACTTTCTTACTAACATGGGCCTGTTCCAAGGTGTGCTGTGATGCTCCATAAGGGATGGGTTATGTCAGGAATGGATGCAACAGCCTGTTTGCCCTGCCTCCTATCCAACATAGTCCTGTACCCTGCAGAGCATCATGACAGACAAGGGAGGGATTATTATTAGGTCTGAAATGAAATATTGCCAAAACGGGAAATCTTGCCAAAATCCCAGTTCTCAATACCATCCCAGTTGAATCAAGAACTTGGTACTTAACGTCTCAATTGAGATTTCGCTTTCTTGATTTACTGATAACTTGCTTACCAGGATCCTGTTTACCAACTTTTTACTTCCCGTTTATGGCATACTGTTTATTTACTGCTAGCCATATTGCATTGCTGAGGGTACCGTTTTACTTCCAGGTTTGTTGTTTCTGCATTTCTCAGTCAAACCCGGAAGTAAAACAGTACTCTTGGCAGTGCAGTAAGCGGCAAATGAATGGGATGTGGTAAACAGTAATCAGAAAGTTAGTAAACAGGGACGGTATTGCGCGAATCTATAAATTTCACAGTCGGTATGGGGAAATGGTCACCATATGGACCCCACTTCCTGCTATGGCAAAACTTCTCATGAGTAACCAAGATTTGCTGCTTGTTCAGCCCTAGCACTGTTACCCTTTTCAGTGTAGTCCCACTATAGGTATTTTGGTGCCATCTAGCACCCAACTTGGAGAATAGCAAGCAATTTCAAAAAGCTCTCTGAACCTCCCTGACGCCAAGTTCCTCAGCACCTCCCCTGCCCATAAACAGGCACGTGACCAAGCCCCCCACCCTTCTTCCCGCCTTCAGTGGGCTCAGAGAAGCAAGAAAACAACTGGTGTATAGCCCTTGCCAAAGGCTTTAGAAGGTGCACTGACAGCAAGGTGAGAATCAAATAAATGTCAGACTCCTCCTCCGGCTGCCCTCTCCTGTCTGTGCTACTGAGAGCACCAATGCAGCAGTATGCTGCCCTACACCTAGGCATGGACATGGATGATGGTGATGAGATGGACAATCGTGAAGGGCCCTTGGCTCCTACCGATCAAGGGGATATCTCATTGCAGACTGGATGCACTCTTAGACCAGGACTGCGCTCAGTCCCTGGAGGGGCAGCAGCTGCCTGAGAAGGTGGGACCCACTATGGGCCCTCCTTCCTTGGATATTAGAGCATTCCTAGATTTGATAGCCCATATGGCAGCAATTGAGGGGGTGCCGTTAGGCTGCCAGGATTCTACAGAAACATACCAGTTGTTTGAGACTATGGGACACAGGGAACATATTGCTTTGTCCTTTTTGAAGGGTATTATTGAGCTGGTAGAAAAGGGGTATCTGGTAGACTCCTGCCACAATCACCCCTGTGAAATTGTGGGTCCTTAAAATGTATCCTGTCCCTGGGGTGGGGCATGATTTCCTGCTCTCCCATCCTGCTCCTAATTCACTTATTGCTACTGCTGTGGCAGAAAGGTCTAGAGGTTGGGGAACCCCCTGCACAACCCCCTGACAAGAAGGGGAAGCAGATAAATGCCAGGTCACAAATTCTACTCAGCGGCCACGGCGCTCTGTAGAGAGCAGGGAATTATCTCGCCTTTATGGTGAGATTTAATTTCACCTTGTGGGATACTCGCTCTCAATGTATGCCCAACCTCCTGGACGGTGCCAGGAAATGGGTTGCCACCATCATAAATGATTGCCTGGAAGACCAAACTCCTCATTTTTCCTCCCTCCTCTTCCTCTCCCTCTAACCTGCCCGTCTGCATCGATGGAGTCACCATCCATCCTGTTCTCCAAGCTCGTAGCTTGGGCTTCATCTTTGACACGCACCTCTCTTTTAAACCTTACATTGACTCTGTTGCCAAATCCTGCTGATTCGCCCTCCATAACATTGCTCAGATCCGCCCCTTTCTCTCTACCTCCTTGGCCAAAACCCTTGTTCATGCCATGGTTATCTCTCGCCTCGATTACTGCAACCTCCTCCTTCCTGGCCTCCCTCGCTCTCACCTGTCCCCCCTTATTGCAATCCAAAACTCCGCTGCCAAGGTCATTCACTCTGCCTGTCGCTTCGACCATGTGCAGCCTCTCCTATTTTCTCTTCACTGGCTCCCCCTTCCTGAACATATCCTGTTTAAACTCCTGGTTTTCATGTTCAAATCGCTCCACAACCAAGCTCCCTCTTACTTCTCAGACCTAATCTCTCTACGCACTCCTGCACATGCTCTCCGCTCTTCCTCTGTCCCCCTCCTCATTCTCCCTCGTTTCTCCTGCTCACCTAACTGCCTTCATCCCTTCTCCCTTGCTGCCCCCCATGCCTGGAACTCCCTTCCTGCCCACATCCGCCTTGCCCCCTCCCTCCGCTCCTTCAAATCCCTCCTCACGACCCACCTTTTCCTCACTGCCTTTCCCAATGCCTGCTAGACATTCCCATATACCTACTGTCTGCCCTCCTCTGCAGACTGCTGCAACCGACCTGATTGTAACCAAGCCAAGCACGCACACCTGGGTCTTCTCATCCGCTTGAATGTTTGTCTGTCTTCTTCCCTGTCTCTCCCACTGTCCCCTCTCCCTGTCTCCCCCTCCTTGTCTTTTAGATTGTAAGCCACAGGCAGGGACCACATCTATTTCTATGTTCTGTACAACACCAGGTCACACAACCGGCGCTATATAAATGTTTATAATAATAATAAGTATGATGTGTTTGTACCAGGTCGAAGGGGATTTCAAGCTTCGAAGCAAATCATCTTCAGCTGGATTAGGGAATGTATTTTTGGGGTTACCACCTCCCCCAGGGGTCAGGGCACGTTCCACAAGAGCCATGGCTGTCTCAACGGCAGTTCTTGGTAACATTCCTCTGGTTGACATATGTAAATCAGCTACTTGGAGCTATTCTGGCCTCTGCTTTTATTAAATTTTATGCTTTGGACCTCACTGCTCACGCAGAGGAGAATTTTGGTAGATCTGTTTTAAATTCTCTGTTTTCTTTGATTCTAATAAAGTTAATATTTAATTTGCTGTATCCCACCTCCTTTTCTAGCTTTCTAGTCTACCTATAGTGGGATGACACTGAGAAGGGTAACAAAGAAGAAATACAAGTTGCTTACCTGCAACGTTTCTTGGTTGAGTTGTACCCTCTCAGTGTAGTCCCAGATTCCCTCCCACCTCCCCTCTTGCAGATACTTAGGTATTAACTGGGGGGACTTGTTCCACCCATAAATAGGTGCCGTGTGGGGAGGAGGTGAGGGAGATGATGTTAGGGAGGCGCAGAGCACTTTTTGAAGTGGATCCAAGTATTCTGCCACCCCAATTTGCTATTCTCCTAGCTGGTGCCAAAATACATTTAGTAGGACTACACTGAGAGGGTACAACTTGAAGAAGAAATGTTACAGGTAAGTAATTTGTATATCTTTTATCTATTTCAGCCTTGCAACAACTCTGTGAGGCAGGTTGTTCCCATTTTACA
Source organism: Sphenodon punctatus (assembly GCA_003113815.1). Classification (NCBI taxonomy): domain Eukaryota; kingdom Metazoa; phylum Chordata; class Lepidosauria; order Sphenodontia; family Sphenodontidae; genus Sphenodon; species Sphenodon punctatus. Next base: position 357,081 of record QEPC01007576.1, on the reverse strand, counting down.
GATGGGAAACTGAGGCTTGGAGAAAGTGTCTTGCTCAAGGCCACCCAATGAGCTCATGGCTAAGATGGGTCTTGAACCCTGGTCTCCCACGTCAAGTTCAATACCTGATCCAATGGACTAGGGTTGTCCAACTGGCAGTCCATGGTAGAGTACGTTAATGCTTTAAAATCTGATTCATTGTACTTTTAAAAATAAAATATAAATTTCCAGCGTACAATCCAGCCCTCCAGCTAATTACCATGAGGCAACCAGGTCCACAGTGGCCAAGAAATTGGACAGCCCTATGCTAAACTCCTGTCCTGCTCAGTGTAGCCTAGTGCATTTTCTATCCCTTGCAGGCTTCATATTAAGAGTGGAGGCCCTTCCACCAGAGAGGCTTTGGCTAAGTGCAGTACACTATGGGTGATATAGTGCTAACAGGAGGGACTCCTATGGCCCATGCTGTACAGGTTAGGCTTGGTGATGATCCTAGTGGATCCTTCTGGCCTATAAAGTCATGATGACTCCGTGGTTGGAAGTCTTCAAAGCTGCCTGTTTGGCCTGTTCTCCACCCATTCCTCACTATCTCCAAAGCTGGGACAGCATGGGCACAATTAGGGTGAAAAGCTCCGGAGCACCTCACCATGGTCTTAGAAGTAGTGGCAGCTGCTGCTTAAAAATAGACAGGGACAGGGGGTAGGTGTCATGATGTATCCCAGGTACATCCCCAACCTCTCTCTCACACACACACACACACACACACACACCCAACCTCTCTCTGGATGTTTTTACACAAATGCGGGTGTGCAATGGGGGGGGCATCTATGTACACGTCGCTACGGTGGGTGGGTGGGTGGGTGGATGGATGGATGTTCATCTGTGTGAACAGCACAGGCGGTGTGGAGGGGTGTGTGTGTGTTGGGAGCGCGCACGCCCCCCCACCCACCGCTCTTGCTATTCACACGGACAAACACCCATCCCCCCACCCACTGCTACATGTGTACACGGACGTCACCCCACCCCCTGCATTGCATACCCGCCCACACACCCAGTGCAAGGGGGATGGGTATCCATGTAAAATCAGCTTCTCTCTCTGGCCCTTTTCACACAGGCATGCTAAACACTGATAAAATGGGTGTTACATTATACATGTTGCAGGGCACCCATAGAGCACACTTGCAGCCCTGCAACATGTATAATAAATGTAATGCCTATTTTATCAGTGGTTAGAGTGTCTGTGGAAAGGGCCTCTCACTCACACTCATGCTCACACACCTCTCTCTCTCACACACATACACACACGTCTGCCCCCTAATCCAGCACCTCACCTGTTAGGGGTAGGATTTGCTGGTCCTATGGACTAACCACCACTGCTAGTCTCCATAATCAGCCATTCACCCTGGCTCCTGGCTGGGCTCATGAAGCTTAGACAAGGAGCTGACATCACCTGTGATGAGGGAGCTGAGGTGCTTGCTCAGCGCAGAGATGAGAGGGAAGAGAGACAACATGGCTGTCTGAGAAGAGGTTTAGGAGAAGTAAGGGTGCTTAAACAGCATCTAAAGAGCTGCCATTACAACACCGCCTGGAGCATCACCGTACTAAAAGAAGAAATCTTGCCGTGACAGGGAGTGGAGGCTAGCGTCTCCTGTGTGTGATTTGACTGTGAGTCTAAAAGCCACCCCCCACCAAATCTGAGCAGAGGGCCTGAACTTTGAAGGGAAGGCATGGTGGAGTTCCTCCTAGTAAGGGGAAGGTGAGCTCCCAGGCCCAACAGATGGAGGAACTCCCAACAGCCCACACCATAATCCTTGAACTGTGAATGAGTCCTCCCAAAGGCCTGCTCTGGGAGGAGTAAACCCCTAAATTTGTCCAAGTAATCTGCCACCCCAATTTTTGCTTGCATTGAACTCTATGCAGGTTGGTACTCATTACACACCACCATGGAACAGCTGACCATCGCTGGACATGGGGCAACTCTTTGGGGTGGGAGAAAGCTAGGGGAAAGAAATCTGTGAAAAGCTATTTTATTTTTGTTGTTTTTCATTGTGTGTAAAAGTTACAAGTAAAGTGTCTGGGGTATCCCCCTCCGCCCCAACATGATTATTCCATAAAGCACTTGTCTTTGCTGGTCTCTGGAGTTGCCAGATATAATCCCCAGGGTAGTGAAATTCCTGGTTGGGAGTCCCTAATATGCACCTCTTTATGCAATAGCTTCCCCGGGGTGCAGGCATCAAAGTGCCAGTATCTAAATTAGGTTACTTGGGATCCACCCCCACCCCCAAGTGGTCCTAAACAACTAGAAGGAAAAGTAAACTGAGTCCAGCGTGGGCTCTTAAAGCTCCTGTGCCAGTGGAGGCAAAACCAACCCCAAGTGGGATGGTGGCACGTACCTGCTCTCTACCACTAAGGGGGCGAGCAATGAGGGGAGGGGGTTATACTGGTGCGGATTGAACCCTGTGGTACAACCATCACCGCTACCGTCTCCATAACCATTCACCCTGGCCTCTTCTGCTGCCACCCACCCAGCACTCATGTGCTGAAGTGGACCTATAGCGGCATAGAGTCTGGTTGCGTACCTATGCTGTGGTGGTGCGGGCAGCAAAGCAAGCTTTGTCCTGGTTGATCCTGTTAGATTTTTTGGCTGCATTTGATACCATTGATCATGTTGTTGGTGACTTGGCTGTGGGACCGGCAAGGGATTGGCGGCACCGTGCTTGAATGGTTCCGCTCTTTCCTGGCTGGGAGAACCCAACGTGCGGTCGTGGGTGATTTTTCATCTTCTCCCCGGGACCTCATGTGTGAAGTCCCGCAGGGTTCTATCCTGTCCCCTCTCTCTGTCTCTTATACACATCTAGATGTGTATAAGAGACAGGGACCACATGTGTGAAGTCCCGCAGGGTTCTATCCTGTCCCCTCTCTCGTTCAATGTGTATATGCAGCCTTTGGGGGAGGTTGTTAGGGAGTTTGGTGTATGGTGTCATCAATATGCTGATGACACCCAGCTATATCTCTCTTTTTCATCCAACTCAAGCCCGGCAGTCTCGGTGCTTACCCGGTGTTTGACGGCTGTGGGGGATTGGATGAGGGCGAACCGCCTAAAGTTAAATCCTGACAAGACGGAGGTGATGGTTGTGGAGAAGGCCGGGGGAGTGGTGGCCCCCATCATTGATGGGGTCCATCCTGCCCTGGTATCTCAGGTTCGGAGTTTGGGAATGCTCCTGAACCTGCAGCTCCGCCTGAATGTCCAGGTGGCGGCTGTGACAAAGGGGACATTTCACCAATTACATCTGGTGCATCGGCTTTGGCTGTATATCTCGGACTCGGATCTGGCCGCGATCGTCCATGCTCTTATTACCTTGAGACTGGGCTACTGTAACACACTCTATGTGGGGCTACCCTTGGTGCTGGTTCAGAGACTGCAGCTGCTGCAGAACGCGGCGGCTCATCTCCTAACGAGGACGGGTCGACGTGAGCACATTACACCAGTGCTTTGCTCTCTACACTGGCTGCCGATAGCCTTCCGGGCCCAATTCAAGGTGTTGGTGTTGACCTTTAAAGCCCTAAACAGCCTGGGCCCAGCCTATCTGCAGGACCGCTTCACCCGCCAGATCCTGGATCGACCTCTGTGGTCGTCCGGGGGTGCCCTCTGTGAGGTCCCCCGGGTTTCTTGGGTGTCGACCTTGCAGAAGGTGTTCTCTGCGGCTGCGGTGAAGCTGTGGAACTCCCTCCCATCAGAGATCTGCCTGACCACCTACCTCACCTCTTTCCATAGACAATGTAAGACCTCGCTGTTCGCCGGGCCTTTCCCAAGGGAGATGGGAAAGCTGGGTTAGGGTGTGGTAGGGGGTAATTTGTTTTACTGTGGGATTTTTAACTGTATTATTGATGTTTTAAAATCTGTTTTAATATGTTGTTAGCCGCCCTGAGATGCTTATAGCAGGAGGGGGCGGCATACAAATTTTATAACGCTATTTATAATAACGCTATTTATAATAATAATAACTTTATTGTATATAACCCAAAGGTTCTTTACAATCCTATTTACACATACCTATACATATTCCAATTAAATTAAATTAATTACCTACAAATAAAATAAAGTAAAAGTATATAAAATAAAATAAGAAATAAAATGAAGATGTACATCTTCATACAAATATATATAACTTAATAATTTCCCATTTATAAATGTCCAGCTTTATTCAACTTACAATGTATATATGTACAAAGTCATTCCAATAAATTTTGATAGAACTTAATTATTTAGTTGTTTGCCTCGCAAGAGCATTGCATGCATACAAAAAGTTGCAACTGCCCGAGATAACCTTGAATCCTTAACATATAAGTATTTCTGTAGGACCAATTCCTGAGGTAAGTAAAATACTGTTGATGAATATGGCCATAAATATCTTTTACGCAGAGTGTTGTATAGTGGGCAATGAAATAAAACATGATGCCAATCTTCCATCTGATTTAACTAACACATTCGACAATATCTAAGAGATTGTTCTAAACCTTGGTATCTCCCCTCAGTGACCGCTGATGGAAATAATTGAAATCTGAATAGTAAGTATGCACGCCTGAGTTGTGGATTGTCCCATTTAAATAGGTAAGAATCAGCCAGATTATCAGGTATCAACCATTCATATCCTAGAGCTACTTTCTGATTCCGAATTAAACCTTCTATTTCCTGGAGCTCCTGGTCCAAAATCCTTCTTTTTTCCAATCTCTTTGCTGTCTGAAGATCTAAATCCCGAAAAAATTCCTTAGAAAATCCTAACTTCTGAACTACTTCCTTTATCCTATTTCTCCACTTTGACTGATATTGATCCGTACTCAAAATTTTCCTAAGTGGTGCCATATCCTGTACCCAATCTACTCCTTTTAGCCAGAAATTCATTATGCATATTAGTGCTCACGCCTTTACAGAAGGAACAAGTGTTTCTGCTCGTAGCAAGGGGGCTGGTGTACCCAACGGGGCACCCAAAATAGATCTTAAAAATTTGTTTTGAGGGGTCTCCATTTCAGTTAGCAAGTTTAGCCCCCAAATGGGTACTGCATACATTAATTGTCCTATAACTTTTGACAAATATAGTCTCAGGGCCGGGGCAACTTGTTGCCCACCCCTTTTATAGTAAAACATTTTTAGACCATCTATGGTCTTATTCACTTGCTTTTTGCTGTAATTGAGGTGATGTCGCCAGTTACCCCCCGCCGCAAGGAGAACTCCCAAATACTTGAAAGTTTTTACCTGTTCTAATTCCACCCCATCCATCTGCCATCTGTGCGGTGATCTTTCTGGCCATTTCTCCGCCAGCATTACTTTGGTTTTTGCATAATTCACCTCCAGCATTTCTTGTTTGCAGTAGCAACTAAATCTTTCCAAAGTTCTTCTGAGGCCTATTTTTGTTCTTGACATTAGAACTGCGTCATCCGCATATAGTAAGATCGTAATCTTTCTTTGACCAAGTTTAGGGGGGTGAGTAGACTCCTCACACATATACGTGACGACATCATTTAAATATATATTAAATAAAATAGGTGCCAGAATGCATCCCTGTCGTACCCCCTTATTTACAGGGATTGCCTTTGAAAGGGGTAAGTTCTTAGATACCCTGATATTTAACATGTTCTTACTATGCAATTTTATTATAAGCCAAAGGAGCCTGGGGTCCAAGGAGATGCCCCTCAACTTATACCAGAGCCTATCTCTACTGACAGAATCAAACGCTGCACGCAAATCTATGAAACACAAATATAACTTCTGACCTCTTTCCTTCCTACATGGCCCAGACCCAGTATATTTCTCAATTAGATGCGACAAAACATGCACCTGGTCTACTGTTGAGGAGGCTTTCCGAAATCCCGCCTGTTCTGGCTCCAGGTAGTCTACCATCTCCAGCCCCAACTGCAGTCTTAACATCAAATACTTGGCGTACAATTTACCTATCAATGATAGCAGGCTTATTGGCCTATAATTAGAGGGTCCTGTGGGGTCACCCTTCTTGTACACTGGTACTACCAAACTAAAGAGCCAATTTATAGGAATCCGTCCAGTTTCGTTAATGTCAGTAAATACCCTAGCTAGAAAATTTGCCCATTTCTCTGCCTGTGCTTTTAAGATCTCGGCTGAGATGAAATCCATGGCCGGGGCTTTTCCTGTTTTTAACTGTGAGATCAATTTCTTAACCTCTTCCGGGCTTACTGGATCCCATTGGGGCAATTTATTCAAAGAGGCAATTTCAATTTCGATAATTTTAGATGTCTCCTCCAGGCCCCTATAAAGCTCTGCAAAATGTGATTCCCATTGGGCCATTGTGATAAGGCCTGCAGTCTGCTGGTAATTACCTGCTCCCCTGTCCCTAACCAAAGCCCAGAATTTCTTTAAATTTCTATCTTGTGCAGCTTCATTAAAGAGTTTTCCATTGTGCTACCAAAAAGGCCCTCTTTTTCCTAAGCAAAGTCTGCCTATACTTCGCCCTCTCCTCTAAATACCGTGCTCTATTTTCTATAGTAGAGCACTTATGAAATCTCTTTACCTTCTTCCTTAAATAACTGCGCATTTTCTCACATTCCTGATCAAACCATGAGGGACTTTGTACCGAACCCTGGTTAGGGAAGTATTTAGTGGTTATAACAGGCTGCAAACGGTCAATGAAATTTTCAAAGTCCCGAATAACCTCTTTCGGTTCAGAGATACTTAACTCCCCCAAGATTTTAGTCCCTTCCTGAGTTAATAAACTTCTTATTGCTTTCTCAACATATGGTGACCATTTTTTCGCTATCTTCACTGGATCCCGAGGGACGGTCTGAAAAGATTTGTTTTGATTACAGTTCAAGCACCCCCCATCCTGCTTAAACTCAAACACCAAACCCAGAGGAAAATGTGTAGACAAAGAGCAGGGGATTACAGCAAAACTCTCAATTTGCTTCATAAACTTTACTGAGACCAAAAGATAGTCAAATTGTACTTGCCCCCAGGGTAGATACATAGGTAAAGTGCCCTTGTAGATCTTGTCCCCACATACCGTTTAAGATTTCTAAATCTAACGCCTGTATCAATTCCATCATCAAGGATGACCTTGGGCATACTACAGTGTCTTTTGATTTTCTTTGGCTGTTACTAGGGATCTTAACCTGGCCCCATGGGCTGGTTCCCCTCATACTCAGGTGGATGTTACCTAATCGTGTGTTGAAATCGCCACCCAGTATTACCTCTGCTTTTGGATATTTCCCCATAGCCCTCAATAGACTATCTGATATATAATCCCATATAGTTGTATCATAATATGATGATATTCCTGGCGGAATGTATACGTTTGCAAATAAAAATCCCTTTTTGCCCCCCACTTTCAAATACCATAATCCATAATAAGCCCGAATTTCATCAATCAATACCGGAACGGCCTCCAAAGAAACCGCAATTAACAAGGCTACCCCCCCACTGGCCCTACCCTTACTATAATTAGAGCACGCTGGTATATTATACACCCTAAAGCCTTTACATTCGAAGTCAAAAGTAGCCCAAGTCTCTTGCAATAGTAAGATCTGGAAATCCTTTATGAAAAGGTTAAAATCTTCATCTTTATTTTTATTTTTTATACCTGCTATATTCCATGATAGGAAATTACACTTCACATCCACCTGCCTTTGGCGTCAGACTGGGGGGTCCTTCCTATATAGGGAGGCACTTTCCATCACTTGAGGCCTATTAACATTTCTATCCCTAAAGGAATACACTCCCGGTAATAAATTATTCCCTAATTGTTGCCCTTGAGGTACAAATTTTATAATAAATAAAAATAAACAAGGGGATCTCCCCAAGCTGGTAGGGTTACCATGCCGTCTATGCTTTCACCTCAATGGGACAGGATCATGTTGGGAAAGGGGTAGGACAAAGGGGCTGTCATTCCCCTTTCTGATATCTCACCCCTTACAGAGTTATGGTGTCACAATGCTCCATAGGGGCGGGGGCGTGGACGGCCCTATGACCTGCCTAGGGTAGCCACATTTCCTATTTTTGGTGAGAATTCCCATTTTGGGGGAGAGCGTCCCTCCCATAGCTCAGCTGAGACCACTAGCAAGCCTGTCTCTCTTCTTCTCCTGCTGTTGCTGCTGATTTTTTGTTCCCTTCATTTTTTTTGCTTCTCTGCAGTACAGAGCAGTGAGTGCTAGGAGCAGCAGAAAGTCCTCCTGCAGTTGCTGTGTTACTGCTCTCCTGCCGTTATCACTATAACAAACAAATGGCTGCTAGTGCGGGTGTTGGTATTGGAAGGGAAAGCCCATCTGGAGCTTCTGCTGCCCCATCACCTCTGAGTGAGGGTGTGGCACCCCAGCTGGAGACAAGCAGCAGCAGCCACATTTAGAGAATCTTCCCAGCACTGGGCAGCAGAATGGCACCAGATCAGAGCTGGGGAGCACAGGAACCAACCCCATGTCGAGTTGTTGTTTTTTTGGTGGGGGGGCATCAGTGTGGCTATGGATGATTTCAAAGCAACCTCTAGACCCTGATTGTGGTTGCCAGATCCACAAATTCTAAGGGTAGGCCTGCCTGGCTGGGCATCTGTACAGGTGAGGGGGCATCTCAGAAGAGAGAGCCAGAATTCCCTGGTGTGAGCCTGGGCAGTTGGCAGCTGAGCATGGGGTGGAAGCAGCTTGGCAAGAGGGTCTGTGCAAATGTTGGGCTTGGTGGTTGGGCTTATGCTGTAAAAATGTGGGCCTGATGTGTGTGTCCCCTTTGTGGGTGTGGGGAGCTGTGTGCCAGGTTGGAACAGGCAGTGCCTCCCTGAGTAGTTAGTTCGTTAGTTTATACATATTTATGCAAATCAGTGCAGTAGGTGGCAGTACACAGGTTGTCTCTCTTTGAGATTTTCAAAACCCGGTAGCCCTAGGCCTGCCGCCTTATTGATCTGACCACCCTGATTTCTTTGGGTTACTGGGACATCACAGGTTGACCTGGAAAAGTCAAGGCTTCCCTAGAGACAAAGGGTGATTTCAGACGTTATGCGGTGAAATTCACCACAGTGAATCCCACCCCGTGTGAATGGTATCACCGCGGGCCATGGTGAGATGCGTGGTCCCAACAGACGTGAGAGGGGCGGCACCCCCCCCCCAGCCAACCGGAGAGAACACGGACTGGGGGAGCCCAACAGATGTGACGTGGTGGCGAGAACCACGGTGGGAGCCCCACAAGGCACCAGGGTCACGCGGATGCAAACATGGCCGCCTGAGGGCAAACGAAGACATAGACGGCGGCGGGCCCTGCCCAGGGAAGGGAAACATGAAGGGAGGGGGTGGAGGGAGCTGCAGCGCGAGCAGTGCTCACAGACAGCGGCCGCACGGAAGGCGCGCGCACTTCAAAACGAGAAGCTCACACACACAACAAAGGGGAATGGAGCATGGGGGCAGAGGGAGGCACACACCAGGGGGGGACAGGGAATCCCCCTGGCCGGTCGGACGCATGGAAGGAGGGGGTGGGGAGGGGCCAGCACGGCCAGCCCAGCAGGAGGAGGAGGGGGCAGGAGCCCAGTGAGCAAGGGGGACCCAGCAGCCCAAGGAGACAGCACAAGGCACAGTGAAGCACAACAGGCGTTTATTGAGGACACAAACGGCAATGGCCCGGCGCAGAGGCATACAGCGTGGGAGCGTGCGGAGCCAGGGTGCGGGAGAAGGGACAGCAGCAAGGGGGGCACGGGGCCCAGTCCGGGAGGGGGGAACCAGCACAATGTCCCGCCATTGAGGCAGGGGATGATGGAGAAGCACACCCAGTGCGCGAGGGGAATCCCTGGATGAAGGCACGGAAAGCCCCCCATCCCACATGGGGGAGGAAGGGCATGGGGGCCCCCCCCAAACACTCTCCAAGGCACCCAGGGGGCTGGTTGATGGCCGGGCCATGGTTGAGGACCACCAAGGCGGGGGAGCAGCCCCAGCCCTGTGGAACAGGGGCCCCCAGGCCAGGTGCAGGAGAGCGGGGCGCAGGGGTGGGGGAGGCAGCTCACGGAGATGGAGGGCTGTCAGAGACACGTCTATAGGAGGCCACACGGAGAGATCTGGGCTGGCGGCCCCAGACAAGAGGTGACAGGCAGGCGGGTGGAGGCAGGTCACGGGGTCCAGCCATCCAAAGGAGGCAGCAGGCGGTGGCACGAGCAACCAGGCCACAGGGGATGCTGAGGAGGCAGCTGGATGTCATATGGGCCCGGCCCGCCCTACACCCAGCTGCAGGGGCTCCCATCAGGTGGAGGGGGCAGTAATGACAGCAGGTGCACATAGCAGGGCCATTGCCACAGTCCATGACAGAAGCTGCGACCGGCCATGTGGAAGCAGATCAGGTAGAAGGCCTCGAAGAGATCCGTAGAGCTGATCCCGAGTTGCACATCAGAGCAGCTGCACACCTCTGACAGGGCGGCCAGCTCCGGCCCAGGGGGGTGGAGGGGCAAGACATAATCGGCCGCAGGGGGCCAGGGCAGGTGGGACAGCTCCAGCAGATGGTAGTAGGCAGCCCTGTGGGAGCGAAGATACCCACGGGTGCCCTGCACGCTGATGAAGAAGGACACGGCCAGGGCAGGGCCACCCTCACACAGGCAGGTCACATATCCCGGGAAGGCACACACACACACAGAGCAGAGGCCATCTCAGCAGTACTCCACTTCGCAAGGCCCCCCAGCGTGTCCGGTAAGCGCCCCTCAGGGAAGGGGGTGAGCCCCAGCTCCTCACAGTGCACACGGCAGTCGCCAGCAGTTGCGACATAGCCAAAGTGCAGCATACCAACGCTCAGGCACCGATAGGCATCCAGGTGGGCAAGGCGTGCAGACAGCGCTGAACGATGGGTGATCGCCACAGGTCACAAAGGCCCATGCTCTTGCGGGCAGTCCAGGCTTGGACAGAGGCCCTGGAGCCTCCGAGCAGGACCTGGGGCTGAGATGCAGCTGCCATGGTACAGCTCTTGGAGGGTCTGAGCCACAGCGGTTGTGGGGGCAGCATGGGATGCGTGGCTGGGGGGCTGGACAGGTAGACAGGGGCTGCCAAGGCCGACAGATAACGGTAGGATGGGAACAATGGGGCCACTGTGGAGGGATGCGAAGGGAGTGGGCAGCGCACAGCTGCCGGCATGCAAGGCCGGACAGCCCCACGCATACACACCTGCAAGAGGAGATAGAAATGACAGCACGCACATGCACAGGGAGAAGCAGCGGGCCGGGGGCCAAGGCCCCAGACCCGGGGGGCCGCACAGGGTACCCCTAATGTGAGACCACAGCCAGCATTGGAGGGAGTGCAACGGGTCCCCAGTGCGCGCACACACCCATCGCTGACACCCCATGCAGGAGATGGAGCTCCCGGGCTGAAAACCCAACCGACGGGGTGTGCAGCCACCGATGCTCACCCATAGGCCCATGGGGGAGGGGAAGCGTGCACATATGTGGCACAGGTGCATGGTCAGGGGCGGTAGCGAGCACAAGGGTCCCCAGCCGCGGCCCAGACCAACAGAGCGGCCACACCCGCAGGGATGGATCGCATCCAGCTGGGAGCTTGCCTAGCCCTGCTACAGGCGGTTCCGGAGTGGTTCCGGGAGCACGTGGTGCTGTTGAGGCTCATCACAGAGGAGCAGGACGGGATGCACGCGGAGCAGTGGTACATGGCCAGGGTGGGGACGTGCACCCATCATGCAACTAGCAGGGCCGGACGATTCCTGGCCCTGAGGATGGTACGGCGGCTCAGACTGGCCTACAGCAGGCCGCTGCTATGAGCCAACAACCTATCAGTCGGCAGCAGGGGTCTGCTGTCCAGGAGCGCATGGGAGAGGGCTGCCAGGTACCTAGTGCTGCTGCTTGCCATGCCCATCCAGAGGTGCACGTGGGCCATGCCGAGGGCTCATCAGTGGTGGCAGAGGGTGCTGGCACGGTGGGACGATGTCACTTGGGTCAGACACTTCCGAATGGACAGGCGCACCCTCATGCGCCTGGCAGNGCAGAGGGTGCTGGCACGGTGGGACGATGTCACTTGGGTCAGACACTTCCGAATGGACAGGCGCACCCTCATGCGCCTGGCAGAGCGGCTGCGAGAGTGGCTCGAGCCCCTCAGGACTGATATGCAAGACCCCATTCCCATGTCACAGTGGGTCGCCATCGCTGTGTGGACCTTGACCACCCTGGACTCCTGCCGGTCCATTGCCGAGCACTTTGGAGTGGGGCTCACAACTATGGTGTGCCTGGTGCGAGACTTCTGTGAGGCTGTGGAGGGGGTGCTCATGGAGCACGTTATCCAGCTGGTTGATCAGGACCGTTATGGTGGGTTTCTGGGACCTGGGCTTCCCCAATTGCCTGGGGGCGATCGATGGCACCCATATAGAGATCCGGTGGCCCCCAGACGATGATGCGACTGAGTACATAAACCGGCATGGGTACCACTCGCTAGTCGCTACAGCTCCAGGACCTGGTGGAACATTGGGGGTGCTTCATGGACATATTCACCGGGCACTCGGGCCGTAGCCATGACGCACGCATCCTCACCATCTCCCCACTGTTTGCCCGCATGTACAGGGTGGACTTCGCAGACATGCGAATGACCTGGATAGAGGGGGTGATGATGCCCCCATGCATCATTGGTGACCTGGCATATCCCCTGAAGCAATGACTGATGAAGGCATTCCCGGTGCCTGCCACCCCCAGCTCAGCAGTGGTACAACACCTGCCTCAGCACCGCCCACACCGTGGTTGAGAGGTCCTTCGGTGCCCTCAAGCAGCATTGGTGATGTCTAGTTGGCCGGCTGGAGTATACGGTGAAGACCTCCTCCCTTGTCATTGGAGCCTGATGTGTCCTTCACAACATATGCGAGTCTGACGGGGCCGCTCTGGAGAACCCCCCCCTCACGCCGCCCGCCTGGCCCAGTACCGCTGTATGCTGACGTGCCCAACCCCCGCGAGTACTGCTATGCCAAGCGCATCAGGGCAGCGCTGGCTTGTCACCTTGAGCGCCTGGCCCATCCCTGAGGCCCCTGTCGCCTGGACCCTCCCAACCGGACCTGCACCATGACCGCAGCCACACCGATGCTGCTGTAGCCCTGTACCTGCTTGAAATAAAGCCCTCGGATAGGTTTAGGTGTGTCACCAACCATTTATTGTGCTCCCCCATTCCCGCCCACTTCCCTGGTACACCCGTGTGCCCTTGTGCCCATTCCCCCTTCCACCCCCCAGTGCCAAGTGCCCCCTCCCTTCCCCATCCCCTATGATGCCCTGCCCCTCCCCCTTTCCCTGGTGCCCCTTGGCCGGCCCCTCCCCCTACCAACCGGGATGGCCGAGGCTACCGACCCCCCCTCATCCGAGGTGGAGGAGGAGGTGCTGTCAGCCGGCAGGGCCGGGAGACCTGCCCCATGTCCACCACCCCTGAGGGGCCCCTGCCCCTCCCCCCTGCGCCGCCTGCTGCTGTATCAGGGCCTGGCGGCCTGGCTGCTGGCGTCTCTGCTGTGGGGGAATGGGTCCCCGGATCCACGACCCCTGATGCTGTTGGGGTGCCGCGGGTTGTGACACTGGCAGGGCCTGTGGTGCGGCTGGTGGGGATGGAGGGGGCATGTGTCCAGGTGCCAGCACGGCACCCGGCGGGGCTGCTGCCATGATGAAGGCACTCAGGGCCCCTGCCTGCAGGAGGAGGGATGTGCCCTGCTCAAGTGAGCGGTCCAGTTTCCGTCCAAGGTCCGCGACCCGGCGGTCCTGCCGGTCCAAGTGGGCCTGGAGTGCCTCCAGTTGCCAGATCATGTCCTGCCTCAGCAGCCGCTGCTCCTTCCTCATCTCTGCCACCAGCGCCTGGTCCCTCCCCTCCACCTGTTGCAGTGCCCTCGTTGTTCCCTCGTCCAGCCGGTTTACAGCTGCCAGCATCTCCTCCATCTGGCGTGTGCTGGTTGCCACTAGCTCCTGCACCAGATCCTCCCTCTGCGTGCGCACCCACGCTCGGTGCTCCCGCATCCTCTGGGCCGGCAGTACTGGCAGGCCCTGGCCCCGGCCCTCCCGTACTCGGTGTGTCTCTGTGGAGCGATATAGAGGTCAGATCATAATGTGGGGTGCTGTTCCCCGCCCCCCCCACCATCTCCGTGCTCTGCCCGCTCCTTCCCCCTGGGATGGGCACCACCCACCTCCCGTGCCACTCCCTCTGCCCGTGCCCCATCCCTGCCTTTGGGGCTGTGGGGGACGGATGGCTGCCATCCCCTTCCACCACCTTGGCCCCCCCTCCCATTGGGGTCTGTGCGTGTGCCCTGCCCTTATCTGCTCCCTCGGTGTCCATTCCCTCCGAGGCTGGGCGGTCGCTGGGGCTGGTCTCTGCCTGGTCTCTGGGTTGGCAGCCTATGAGGGTCAGGGTGATGGTCTCCTTCTCACCCTCCACCTCCTCGGAGTCCACTGGGCCGTGTGTGCCCTCGCCAGAGGTAGGACTGGGGCGGTGACGGCCGCGTGTGCCCGAGGTTCCTGGCATCTCCTCCGTGGTGTCAGTGCCCTGTGCCAGGGCTTGTTCGGGGATCTCTGGCTGAAAGGGGGGGTTCTCCGTGGGCCACTCCTCTCGGGCACCCTCTCCTACCGGGCGCTGGGCCACTATGGAGCCCTTGCGGTGCAGACACTGCTGGCGCTATATAAATGTTTGTTAATAATAATAATAATAATAATAATCTGGCTCAGTGTGTCCATGTAGGGGGAGGCACGTGTCGCCCGCCCAGAGCACCGGTTGTTGTCCGTAATCTCCTTGAACCCCATTTTCAGTTTTTTTATTTTTGTCCGGCACTGTGTGTGCGTTCTGTCATATCCGACCTCCCCCATCTCCATGGCTATCTGGGCGAACACCTGCTCGTTCCTGGCGTTGACTGCCAGCTCGCCCTGCATCTCGGGTGTCACCCAGATGGTAATGAGGTCATGGGTCTCCTGGAGCCCCCACTGACCCCCCCCTGTGGTACCGGCACCTGGGTGCCAGCCCCTCCGCTGCCTCTTCCTCCTCCGCCTGTCTCTGGCTTCCTCCCGCCTTGACTTCCTCTGGGGTGCTTGCCCTCTTGCTGGTCTGTTTTGGGGGGACGATGGGGGCTGCTGGTTAGGCTCCTGGTGGCTGTGGTCCCTTCCTCCCTCCTTTCCTCCCTCCCGTGCCCTATCTCTTTCCGGCTCCAACCCACCCACTCCCAGCCGCGCCCCCTACCTTCTTCCGGGGTGGCCCCGTGTGCTGCTGGGTGTCCCCCGCTGGGCTAGGTTCCCCCTCCTGCTCCTGCTGCTGCTGCACCTCCTCCTTGCCCTCTCACTCCATCCTCCACTCTGTTTCCTCCACAGTTCTCTCCATCGCCTGCTCCGCCACATTCCCCTACTGCTGCCTGCCCTTTAAATCTCCCTCTGTGTGCCACTTGTTGTTGGTTGCCTAGCAGCGTCACTGCATGCCGTCACCATGGCCCGTGGTCATTTCGTTCCACTGCGGCTGGCGGTTTCCCTTCAGATGTTATTTTTCATTCACCCCTGCTATGGTGAGCATTCACCACACTTCTCAACCTCCTCCCGCCCTGACCTCATGAAGCATGGTTAGGTTCACCCTGGCCCGCGTTTGACTGTGGTGAACATCTAGATGTGGGCCAACAGACATGCACGGCTCTTTCACCACCACCCACGTTTGACTGCAGTTGACTGTGGTGAATGCCGCAAACGTAACATCTGAAATCACCCACAGAATCAAAATCTAGGAGAGGTGGCAGTCCTACATGCTTATTTCTGGAGCTGGTGCCACTGCTGCAAGGAGACCTGTGGGAGGAGGGGGGCTGTATCCTCTTTCCTTGGTGCCCCTTTCCACAGTGGGGTGCTCATGCACTCCTGGGGGTGGGGACAACCACCAGCCCCTCTGTGTACCCTGCCTCTTGTTGCTTCTGGGCAGGGGGTGGAGTATATGATTTGGGGGGAGGGAGGGTGTCATGGGTTTGGGGGTCTGCACCCCCACTTTACCGGGTTTGAGTGACTCAGTTTCCCTTGCGCACAGTTCTCTTGAATCAGTTCTCTCTCTGGCTAATTCAAGTGCGCCACAATGAAACTCCTTTGTCACACAAGGGCCCGATCCTTCCCGTTTACAGACTCTTTACTCTCTGGGTTCGCAAGAGCTTGGGGGCTCTTGTAGCTCGCTTGTGTTCCAATATTAGACACCACCACTTCTTCATAAAGTTAAGAAGTAAGTTTATTGATTACATAAACAAGATAGTTGAAACAGAGTGGTAAGTAACTAGAAATAAAAGGTAAACATAATGCATTCCTAACTTATACTGGTTGAGTTCCTAAATTAGACATCTTATCCTAGCGAGGCCCAGCAGTTCTGGTTTCTCAGTCATAAAAGGTGAATGACTGGGCATTGGCTTGGAGAAAGCAAAATCCTGCCTCTCAGTTTATGCTGTCCTCCAGCCTAGCTGCTTCCAAGCTGTCATTCATATGCTGATGTTCTCTGGAAGAAGCTTTTGCAAGAAGTGTAACTCTCTTTGTATCTTACTCTCATTTAAATACCATTTAGCTTTCTTTGTCTCGGATTTCCCGCCTTTGGGGAATCGTGGGTCAGGGCACGTAGTCAACCCAGGCAAACATGGAAGTCAATTTACATCTCAACAGGGCTGTCTAGCAAGCCAGATGTTTTCAATACACATCTTTTTATCTCTTTGTATTTCCTGTAGGCTG
>QEPC01007576.1:317681-332933 GCA_003113815.1 Sphenodon punctatus | reverse complement strand
CAGCTGCTTCAGTTGCTGCTTAGTTTTCCCTTCTGCTTCGAGACCTCGCTTTCGAGCCTCCCTGCTCAGCTCCGACTTTCTCAGGTGGTGAAAGTGCTTTGGTAGCCCAATTTTGTCACTTTCCCTGGCCCGAAATTAAAACTAAAACAACACACTCAACACACTCTGTTCAAGGATCTGCTTATTCCACCCTCAGAGGAGTCCAGTCACCTGGGTATGCTCCTCTACTTTCTACACATTGGTCCACAAGCTGAGCCTTTACCCTTACTCGTTGGGGCGCCACTGTCACGGGTTTGGGAGTCTGCACCCCCACTTTACCGGGTTTGAGTTACTCAGTTTCCCTTGCGCACAGTTCTCTTGAATCAGTTCTCTCTCTGGCTAATTCAAGTGCGCCACAATGAAACTCCTTTGTCACACAAAGGCCCGATCCTTCCCGTTTACAGACTCTTTTCTCTCTGGGTTTGCAAGAGCTTGGGGGCTCTTGTAGCTCGCTTGTGTTCCAATATTAGACACCAACACTTCTTCATGAAGTTAAGAAGTAAGTTTATTGATTACATAAACAAGATAGTTTAAACAGTGGTAACTAGAAATAAAAGGTAAACATAATGCATTCCTAACTTATACTGGTTGAGTTCCTAAATTAGACATCTTATCCTAGCGAGGCCCAGCAGTTCTGGTTTCTCAGTCATAAAAGGCGAATGACTGGGCACTGGCTTGGAGAAAGCAAAATCCTGCCTCTCAGTTCATGCTGTCCAGCCTAGCTGTTTCCAGGCTGTCATTCGTATGCTGATGTTCTCTGGAAGAAGCTTTTGCAAGAAGTGTAACTCTCTTTGTATCTTACTCTCATTTAAATAGCATTTAGCTTTCTTTGTCTTGGATTTCCCGCCTTTGGGGAATCGTGGGTCAGGGCACGTAGTCAACCCAGGCAAACATGGAAGTCAATTTACATCTCAACAGGGCTGTCTAGCAAGCCAGATGTTTTCAATACACATCTTTTTATCTCTTTGTATTTCCTGTAGGCTGATGACATGTGAGAGCCCTAATTTTGAGTGGTCCAGTTCTCAGAGTCCTAATTTGAGTTTTACAGTTCTCAATGTCAACATTACAAACATGTGGAACCTTTGACATTACATAGTGTACATGTATAGTCACATTACATACATGTGAAACCCTTGGCACTACACATTTACCAAACATGTAGTCCCGTGTTACACGTGTGTGACCCCATGCTTCTCCGTGACAGAGGGGCAGGGCTTCCATAGTGTCAAGGTCAGGCACTTCCTCCCCACCCTGGTAACTGTGAACTAGGCGTCCCTGCCTGTGCTTTAAAAGAGGTCAGGCTAGATGATCTTAATGCCCTCTTCTGACCTGAACACCTTTGTACCTGTAGCTGAGTATGCTAAGCCTTCCTTGTGTGGCCCCAGGCTGCAGCTGCTGAGTGATACCCTAATGAAAAGTGATAGTGGTGGTAGTTGTGCATCAACCACTAAGGGCTTCCTGCTTTTCACAAGAGGTGTCAGTCTAACAGCACAGGGTTTGGCACCCATCCCCTTATTTAGTTAGTTTGATTTTTATCCTGCCCTTCCCTGAAGACTCAGGGTGGCTTCCTGCCCTTCCCATGCCCACCCACCCCCCTTTCCACACCATACCCCCTACACACTCTCTCACCCTGTTGAAGGAGTTCAGCTGCTTCCTATGTTGCTACAGAGCAACTAGGGACATAGCAAGGTTGGAACGGGCCCAGGTGCGGAAGATGGAATGCCTCTTTGTCTCTCTTCCCCCTGCAGATGCAGCTATAGCAAGGTGTGTGGATTTCCTGCAGCTCATGGGCCCTGGTGCAACGGCACCACCTGTCCCTATTGTAGTTACGCCCTTGAGGCAACTCATTCCAACCTGTAGCAACACTGGCCACAATCCGCAAACATCTTACTCCACATACCACTTGCCTATCTTTTTGGCCCAGTAGTACAGAGTGAGCGTGCAGTTGCTGTGCTGGTCCCAAATGGGACATTTATTTATTTATTTTAGAATTCTATACCACCCTTCTCTCAAAAGACTCAGGGCAGTGTACAATGTTAAAAGTTCACCAAGATAATTAGAAAGTAAAACCCCATAACACAAGTAAATAGTTGCCCCCTTGCCCTGAATCCCACAGACCCAACCTCCTTCCTTCTACCCTAAGTCACTTACCTATATCTACACCCCTCCCAAACACTTCAAATACAAAGTAACCCATCCAAAATATAATCTCCCTTCAGCCACCAACGGCCAGAAGCCTTTGGCAGCCTTCGACAGCCTCCTGTCACTGAAGAAGCCAGAGGGATGGAGGAGGGGAACAGAGTGGTTCCAGGTGGAAAACAAACAGACCCAGTCCCTGCAGGTCCAACTGCTCTGCCTCCCCTGCCACTGAAGCCAGAGAGATGACATTGGGTGCAAGACGACCTGGTTTCAAGCCCCAGGTATGACCTTGGTGCTGGGACAGAGGAAGGATCTGTGCCTTAGAAATCTAAAACAAAAATAAAATATATTCTGGGCTTGCCAGCAGTGCTTAGTTCTTCCTGGGCTGGATGGACTGTTGGTCTGACCCAGAATGGCACTTCTTATGTTCTTACTCTGGAGGAAGCTAAAAGCCTCTTCAAAGCATTATGGTGTTGCCTTCTGGGAAGAAACTTGGATGGAATTAAGCACGATCAGGAAACCCAGATTTATTTATTTATTTATTTATTAAAATAAAGCTACAGCCCCTTCCTCTGCCTTGGCAACAAGGACATGTCTGGGATACAAACCCAGGACCTGTGACACCCAATTCCACAGCTATGCCCCTAGACAGGCTTTGGAGATGTCTGGGCCCTTTAGTCATCTGTGAGCAGATTTCTTGAGGAGTGTGCTCCCCTCACGGAACACTAGCGGGAGACAGAGAGCAAGGTCTTCTTCCCCTGGCCAAAGGCTTAGCCTGGTTGCCTTGGCTCAGGATAGCGCTCAGGACCTCTGGGCTCTGAGAGAAAAGCTCTGCCTGCTGATTAGATGCTGGGGAACTCTGGCATCCAACAAGGGACTTGCACCTTTGGACCTCAATAGCAAGTTACTCTGGTGGGTAGCTATAATTGGTTCTACCTCCTCCTCAGCCCCTGCTATCCTCGCATCAGTGTGAAGTAAAGAGGAGGCTGCTGGGGGTCACCATCTCCAATCGGGAGGAAACCTAGGATGCAGCCACACAAGCTGTTGCTGTTGTTTGGGCAGCCTTGCCACGCGATGCAGTGCATCGTCTGCCCGGCAGCCACCAGATGTTCACCACGCAGTAGGGTGGGGTGAGCAGCTGAAAAAGGTCAGGAACACAGCGTGTAGAAGCCTTACTCAAAGTGGGGTAAGGTTGCCCAACGTGTGGTAGCGTGCCACCACTCGTGGGACCAGTCCCCGTCTGCCCCACTGTGGGGCTTTGAGCGGCAGATGCTGCCTCCATTCCCATGTGAGTACGCCATGGCGGGGGCTAGACTAGTGGGCAGGCTGGGGGAGAGGGGGAGGCAGGGCGGGGTGGCATGTGGCTGGTGCCTTGGCCCGCCCTGGGGCATGGTGGGACCTCTGACAGCAGCCCACCCACCTGGCTTCCTTGCGGGGCTCCAGACCATCTGCCCTGCTTTCTGCACTGGCCCCAAAGCATGGTGGCAATGATTGCTCACCATGGGAGGATTGGGTCCAACCCAGCTCATGTGGCTACACCCCTAGACAGGGTGGGGCCACATCAAAGCAGGAAGGACAAAGGGGCTATGTCCCTTTCTGATATAACCCCACTCCTTACAGAGCATTGTGATACCATGATGTTCCATAGGGGCGGGCCATCTTAAAGAGGGGGCAGGAGAGTCCCTGCGGCTATCCTCCGGAAGCCCTGATTGTTCAGGCTAGCCGTGGTGCCCCTAGCTGAACCAGAGAAATCAGGGCTTTCACTGCAGCCCAGAGACTCTGGGTAAAAACCTGGAGTCTCCAGGTAAACCTGCTGGTTTCTTTGGTTGGGCATCAGGCCGTGGACACTTTTGAGCTGGAAGAGCGGCAGTGAGTGGTCCCTGCAGCTACTGTTGTCAGGTAGTGCCTAGGGTTACTATGTGATGTCTCCGTGATCACAGGTGGGAAACACAAACAAATCCTTAGGTCAGGGATGGGGAACCTCAGACCCAGGGGCCAAAGGCAGCCCATGGCAAGTTTTTATGTGGCCCCTTTCCACTTCCTGGATTTGGCCCTTGGATCCAGTTCTTACCTCCAATCCCTGAAATGAAGGACTCAAGGGAAGGGAGCAGAGATGAGGGCATGCAAACAAGGATAGGGGACAGTTCCATGGCACAAATCCATGATTGGGACCCTCCTTTCCATGAGTGCATCCCTAAGCACACACACACACCCCAACTTCTGTGCGGCCCTCAGTGCTTTTGCAAGCTTTCAAAGTGACCCTTGGGAGAGAAGCGGTTTCCCACCCCTGCCTTAGGTAGCGAGTGCAATCCTCTTTGTAGGGCCCCTGGCATTTCAACCTCCTATGTGATCAGGTCAAAATCCTCCTCCTGCAAAGAGTTTACAAGCAGAGGGAGGAACAGGGGAAGCAACACTAGTTAGAGATGGCAAGGAAGGGAGCTCCTCTTTTCTGACACTCACTCTCTCTGCAGAGAAGTCCTTGTGATGGCAGAACATGAGGGTTAAGAGCGTTAGGGCGTTTATAAACGATCCCGCTTACAAGCGGGATCGCTAAACGCCGGCTTTTCTTCCCGCGCGGTCTCTGCATGCCGTGTCTGCTGTTCAGACACGGCGCAGAGTGCGAGTGCGCATGCGCATGCTTCTGCGCATGCGAACTCACCGCGGAGCCAGGAAGTGCGGCGTAAAGCCGGCACTTCGGGAATCCACGTCGGAGGGGGCAGGCTCGCCTGCCCCCTCCGACGCCGATTAAAAAGCAGGGCAAGCAAGTAGACGAGCGGCAAGAAAGGCGGCTGATCAAAGGATCAGCCGCCTTTTTTGTCTCGTCTATAAACGCCCTTAGAGTCACAAGGCTGGAAGAGAGCTCAAGGGTCATCCAGTCCAGCCCCCAGCACCACTGCAGGACCTGCCACACCCCAACCATCCACACAGAGAAATCTCACCAACGTTTGGCAAGTGTTTGTGTGTTAAAGGCCCCATCACAGAAATAAAGCATTTTGCTTTCATCTCTGTCGGAGCTAATCCAAGATGGGCCAGCAGAGGGTACTGCAAACTCAGATTGAGGGTAAAGGCAGAAAAGATGCATGTGGTGAATCCAAGACTGGAAGAACAGGGGAGTTGCAGGGCAGGACTGAGGAGGATTGGTATAGCTGTGTATAGAGGTAGGGAATCCAGGACTGGAATAATTGCACCACGTGAGGTCCAAGGCAGTGCTCAAGGGACTCCGTTCCTAGTAGAGTCACCACCTTTTTGCAGCTTGACCCCAATACTCCCATTTTTGCCTATGGGAGTCTCAGGGTCAAACTGCAAAAGGTGGCAACCCTAATTCCTAGTGATGCTCCAAACTCTGTGGGTTGCTTCAGGTATCTCCTAGTTGCATGGTGTGCTTAAGAATAACACCACCAGCTTCTGGTGTTCACAACATTCAGTTCATTCCTGGAGCTCAGTGATACCCACATTTTCCATGTTTTTCAATCCCCAAACTATGGTGTGACATGATGACAGGAAAACCCTCTGTCTCCTGGACCCCAGTCTGAGCCTGACTCCCTGTGTGGCTATTCATCTCTGCTTGGCCTGCTCATTCCCCTGCCCATGCCCTTGCCTGACCCTCCAACCCTTTCTCCCTCTACCCTGTACCTGCCCTGTCCTGCCCCCGTATGTTCTGTTTCCATCCTGGAGAGGGCAGTGTGCATCCTGGAGAAAGGGACAGAGAATGTGATGCTAGTAAGAGACAGTGCTAGTCATCCATCTACATCCCTGTCCCTCCCTCTGCCCCATGCATACCTCCCTCTCCTCCAGTCTGTAAACAGCACTTGAGAGAGAGGGACAGTGAAGTATGGGGCATGACATGGGGAGAGAAGTCACTTGAGACTATTCTGATTGTACCCCTAAAACTAACAAGACTCTTTGTATAATGTCTCTCTCCCCCCCCCCCCAACACATACACACACCCTAATTGATCCCAGCAGCAGAGTCCTGCCTGGGGAGGGAGGGAGGGGAGGCCTGGATGGCGGGAGGGGGACGGGTCTTGCCAGTCTGGATTCCATGTGGCCAAAGCGCACTGCAATTCCAGCGCAAAATCCTCGTTTCATCACATTCTTGTGGTAGCTGGAAACCTCAGCGCAGTGGGAAGAGAAGGATCTGTTCCGCAGTCCTCTCCTCAAATGCATTCCTGCCAGAGAGCCACATAACCCCTCAGCTGCTGAGCCCAGCAGCAGGGCTGGAGGGTGGGATGAGGGGATCACTAGGCGCTCCAGCGCTGTGGTAGGGATATTGATATTTCAAGCCCATTGTTGTTGGTACTTCGAAGGCAGAACTCAAGAGCCCTTGCTGCCCCTTATCTCATGCAGGCAGAACCTAAAGGGTTATTGCAGGGCTCCCTGCATCCCTGAGGTGGGTCGTCTCATACAGAAATGAGGAGCCGCCTTTCGCTCTGTGTCTCAAGTAAATCAGAAGGAAAATGTGTCTGGATGTTCTGGGCCTCACAGCTGCCTGTGTAACCCCTCAGCTTCATAGCTGGCAGGCTGGGTGCCCTGGGAGTGAGTGGCCCTATAGTCCCCAGCTCACCCTGGCCCAGGATCTTTGGAAAGGGTAGTTTGTTTTCCCTCTGGAGTAAACTCTGGGCCCTGTGTTATCTGAAGCCCTGAGATACACTCAGAAAAGTCCTTCCCTTGACCCCTATGGGCTCCCACCAGTTCCCAATTGAGAGGGCTTCTCTCAGAAAGTGATGGGGGGAAAGCAGCCACCGACAGCAGATGTGCTTCACACCCTTCAGGAATAAACACAGGATATACTGCTGCCAATTAAAGGCCATTCCAGCTGGCCTGTAAACAGGATAGCATTAGTCATCCCTGTGGAGGGGAGAGAGCAGGCGAGTCAGGGGGTGGGAGCTAGGAGGCAACTTTCCTTTCCTGGGGAGTCTTCTGAGCTTGGTGGGGAAGTGGTTTTGCCTAGTAGTTCGGGCAGGGTACTGGGGACTTGCATAGGGACTTGAGTTCTCTTCCCAGGTCTGCCACTGACCTTCTGTGTGACCTTGAGTAAGTCACTTTATGCCTCTCTTTCTCCTGCTGTTTGTCTGTCTGGTAGGGATGGGACTTTTGGTTTCGGTTTAAAC
Source organism: Sphenodon punctatus (assembly GCA_003113815.1). NCBI lineage: Eukaryota > Metazoa > Chordata > Lepidosauria > Sphenodontia > Sphenodontidae > Sphenodon > Sphenodon punctatus. The sequence goes on along the minus strand of QEPC01007576.1, from coordinate 325,645 downwards.
CAAGAGTGACCGATAATGCCACTCTCGGTTTAAAACCGAGAGATCCGAGAATTGGGCCCTCTTCGGCTCCCGATTATCGGATAGCAGATCTTCCCATTGAAGTCAATAGGAAATCCTCCCCATTGATTTCAGTGGGAAGAGTCACGACCTGCGGGGAAGCCACAGGTTCCGCTGATGGTGGCTGGGTCCCCTCCGCTGCCAGCGGGAGCCGGCTCCGCCGCTTCTTCACTGCACATGCTCAAAATGGCCATGGCACCAACGTTGCTGGCACCATTTTGGAAGAGAGCTACACATGCGCAGAATGGCCTCAGCGGCCTGGAGTCCCACCCCTACTGTCTGGCTTGCTTGATGCTAGTGAGACAGCGGTCACTAGCAGTGCCGTGCCAGTGGTTTGCCCTGTACCCTTTATCATCCTTTGATGACGACTCAGCAAGCTGGTTAGAGCAGGGACTGACTCTCCTTTGTCTCTGTGTGGAGCCTAGCTAATCTCTCAGCTGAGGTTTCTCTGCACTGCTGCAAGGGCATAGCTATAACAGGGACAGGCGGTGCAGCTGCACTGGGGCCCCATAAGCCTAGGGGTTCTATATGCCCTGGTGTAGCTCCAACTCCTGCTGCTACTCTTGCTCCCATGGGATCCATGCCCAGATTTGTGAGATGCAGGGCCAGAATGGGGGGATGGGGCGTGGCAGCGCACAGGATTGCTGAGTGAGGGAGTGGCCTGCTCCACTGAGCACTTGGATGAGCCTTCAGACCCCACCTCCCTCCCCCCGCTCCTTGTGGCATGGTCCTGCTTCCCCCTGCCCTGGTGACCCCAGCTTCCCCATTTTCTAACTCCCTCCTGTCCAGGTGACCCAGCGCCCCTTTGCCCCAGAGGATAGGAGCAGGCCCATTCCATCTTCTGCACCATGGTCCATCCCGACCTACCTGTCCTTGGGCTGTTGTAATGCATTCTGTCAACTCCCTGTTCCTACTCTGAACCAGAAGTGGGTGGAAATTTCCCTGGGGATTTTGATCTGAACAGTTCAAGGCCTGCTTCAGCAAGACAAAATCCTGGGGCCTCAATTTAGTCTAAATCCAGAATTACAGCCTGATCCAAACTTTCCAATAATCCCTATTTAGGAAGGACAGACCCTCTTTGGGTGCTAAATCTCACAGCCCCACCTGTGCTGCTTCAAGCCCTTTAGCTAAGCGTCAGGTAATCAGTGCCAAAGGACTTCTGGAGAAAGTGCAACTGAGGCACTCCACCTCACCGTCCTACAATCCCCTTTCAATTCCTGGATTGACCCCTGGATCCAGCCCCAACTCTCTAGCACTGAAGGAGCATGCTCACAGCAGAGATGAGGGTGCCCCCTCATGCGCACCTGCCAACTGTCCCTACTTAGGGAGGACAGCGCCGAGTCCCATATAATGAGCTGTTATTCACCCTCTCAAATAATACTAGAACTCGGGACACTCCATGAAATTAACTGGCATCAGATTTAAAACAAATAAAAGGAAGTACTTTTTCATTCAATGCACAATTAACTTGTGGAACTTGTTACTGGAGGATGTTATGAAAGTCAGTAGCATAGCTGGGTTCAAACACAGCTTGGATAAATTCTTGGAAAATAGGTCCATAAATTGCTGTTAGTCAGGTAGGTCAGGGGATGCAACCTGATTGTCAAGAACTGAGAAGGAACAGCAGGGAATTGATCACTCCATTATGACCTGTTGGGTACTTCTCCAAAGTGACCAAGAATGATCACTGTTGGAGACAGGCTGCTGGGCTCAATGGACAATTGGGTCTGACCCAGTATGGTACTTCTCATGTTTTTATGTCCCTCTTTCAAGGGTCAAAGGCCCTCATTCAGGAGAGAGAGACAAAAATGCTGGTATTTGAACCTCACAGAGCTCTGCCCTGGTTACCGCCAAGGAAAAGCACCTGAGAGGACAATGGGGAGATGATGGAATGACAAGAAACTAAGGGTGTTTACTGTTTTCAAATGAGACAATAGCCTACAATAGCCCATACCAAGTGGGGACAAACCTGCCCATTTATTAGGTGTTCCTCAGATGTTAACCTCCACCAGCCACGTGGCCACCACCCACTGTACCTGCCGTCCCCACTCATGGTGTGGCCTCAAAAAATAGGAGCCCATCATGCGGGCGAATCTGGGCTAATGTGCGCCCACATGTGCTTCATCCTGTCAGGTTGCATGCACCCTCCTTCATCCAGGTTTACCAGCACCATAGAGTTGTGGGTGAAAAATCTAGAGTGTTCTGAGTGACCACTTCTTGCCCCTCTCCCCTCGTTCACTCTCACTGGCACCTTACAAGCCCAGTGCACACCAATTAAAATATGCGTTGTCCCAGCTTGTCCTGGTTAGCAGCACGTGCCAATGGTCTCTCTTTCAAAGCCTTTGCCTGCTCTGGAGCAACTTCCACAGCCTTTGCATCACCATAGCCATGCTCAGTATGACAGCCAGGTGACTACCAGCACAGCTACCTCTGGTGTTCCATTGCAGGCACACTCTGCCTGACAGACTGACAGCCAGGCAGCGATGGTAATGCTCCTGAGTGGAGGGGCTGCGTTTGCACAGCTGTGTGATAAAGGCTTCTGTTTATTGCTATCTAATTATGTGTTGTGTTCACAGGTGGCCAGGAGAGCACTGGGGAGCAGCAGGATACTTCTCCGGGCACAGCAACACTGGGGACAAATGGGCTGTGGAGGGAAAGGCACCATGGTGGGCCTGCAGGCTGGGGGGCAGTGGAGAGGCACCAGGGTGGACTGCGGGTGAGGAAAAGACACCATGCTGAGGCTGAGGAGCTGGGCAGAGGCACCAGGGTGGGCCTGGGGGGTGAGGAGCGGGGGTGAGGCACCATGGTGAGCTGGGGGCTGGGGAGAGGCACCAGGGTGGGCCTGGGGGGTGAGGAAATGACACCATGCTGATGCTGAGGAGCTGGGGAGAGGCATCATGGTGAGCTGGGGGGGTGGGCTGGGGAGAGGCATCATGGTGAGCTGGGGAGAGGCATCATGGTGGGCCTGTGGGGTGAGGAGTGAGGGAGAGGCATCATGGTGGGGTGGCTGCTGGACAGCAACTAGCCAGGCACATCCTAGGGTCTGACTGGGAATGGCGCCTGCTGCAGCAGCTTCTTCTCAGGCTGGCTAGGCAGGAGCCAGGGGTTGCCTCAGTCAGCACTGCCTCAGCTGTAGCAGCTGCTGCCACAGGCACAAGAAGACTGACTTTTAATTTTTTTAAATAAAGTTCTTTATTTTTATATTCCATTGTTTCCATGTTTTTCTTGGAAATGGCGGGGGACTAGTTTGAGGGAGGGGGATCTGTGCAGAATTGTGGTATGACATATTGCTTTGGCTTAAGGCACTTTGGGGGATGGGATTTGGATGGAAGGGAATGGAGGCGGGTGCACTGAAAACAGGGAAACGCTGTCCACAGAGGCGCCTGGGAGCAGGGGTGGGGTGCTGCCTGGGGACTCAGTGTTGCTGCAGCTGAGCCCCAGCTCCAGTGAGAGCAGCTTGACCTCCACCCAGTTGCTGCAGTCCAACACTTCTAAGGTGCCCGGAGCACCCTTCCCTAAGTCCCTGCCCCCCCCCCCAGCCTGTTGTGCCTTCCCCTTCTCCTTGGGCCACCCATCTTTACCGCCACTCAGCTGCCACAAGTGCCTTCCCCCTGCGTCCTGCTTCCTGGAGAGCAAGGTGGGTGAGCTGGGGTGGCTGGCTTCTACTGCTGCTTTTGGCCAACAATCAGCTGGGTACATCCTTGGGTCTTTCTAGGGGTGAGAAGGAAAGGGGGAGGAGTGGGTGCACGAAAGGGGGAAATGGAGGGGGACGTGCAGAATGGTGGTATGGCACGGCAACAAGCTACTTTGGACACAAGGGGTTGGAAGCATTTGAGGACAGCAGGGGGCCATAGTAACCGACAGCAGGCCTGTGCCTCTGTGCTTCCTATTTCTATTCCCAGGCCCATCTAGCCTACAAATGCCAATAGAAAAATGCAGAGCTTTAGGGTTGCAGCCAGTTTGCCTGCAACATGGAGCAAGGGGCAGGGTTGATTCTGACTCAGCTGCTGCAGCTGATGCCAGTACAGTAAGCGCCACAGCTGAATTGGAGGCAGGGCTGCCTAGGGTGGCAAAAATCCTTGCACTGGACCTGGACAGGGTCCCCCAGAACAAATGGCCACATGAGCATTCCCGCAATGCAGGTTTCAGTGTTGGATCCAAAGTCCTCAGTGTACATATGGCTAAAGAAGGGGAACTGGTGAAAGATGCGGGCATCATGGTTCCTCCTGGACCATCCAGCCACCACATCCATGTAGGGTTTCCACCTATGCACATTTTAAAGGAACAGTTATTAAAAATACAAGTTGCAGGACCTGCACTGGCAACTTAGGCACCAATGCAAGACCTGCAACATGTATTTTTCATAATTGTTCTTTTAAAATGTGCATACATGGCAACCCTACATCCATAAGCCAGGCAAACAATTATGCTTAGGCAGCCTACTGAGCCCAAAAGCTGACTTTGATGTAGCACTGGACTAGCAGCCACCAATAACCATTAGTAAGAGACTGCTATGGACTATATTACCTTGAGCTTAAATGGCCATCGTCAGCTCATTAACAGCCCAGGGAATGGTGCCTAACCTATTGACAGCTATTAACCTGGGTTAATAGTTTATTGGATTCTGAGTGGAGGAATGTATTGGATTCTGGCATTTTAAGAAGCCAGAAAAACACCAGGCTCTATCATTTCAGGGTTTGTAAAAATTGGTAAATTTGGGGGGCAGTGGGTGACTCTGGCAGATCAATGCAGGTCCAGCTAGGAATATCTTCTGCAGAGGGGGTGGGGTGGAGGAGTTTGATTAGGGAGGCCAGAAGATCCCATGTGGCTAATGGGTTCTGGTCTGGGGATCCAGTGGTGAGGCTGCTGCCTGACCCACCTGCTTCTCACAAGGACAAGGGAAGCCTGGGGGTTGGGGGAACAGAGAGGGGATGGGGCAGGATTCTAGCGAGGGGTGACTCATCTTTTCCTGTCCCCTGTCTCTGACACAACCCCCTCCCCCCTGGGTTTCCTGGGAATGCTTCCCCAGTCTGATGTTGCCTCAACCTGCCAGCTGGGAGTGAAAAGTGGGCAGTGGGTGGCTGGGCATCCTCACCTGCAGAAGAGGTACCCACGCAGAGGCTCAAAATGTCACAGAGATCCATGCCAGGAGGACCCAGGCAGGTGAGATCTGAGTCTGGGATCCATAACCTGCCCCAGGTGCTGGCACAGACAGAGGGCAAGGGGACAGGCCCAGCCACCCCAGGACTCAGTGCCCTCCTTCCTCCTGCCTGCTCCCTGCTCTTGCCCAGAAATGTCTCTAGCTCAGCTGATTCCTGCATGGGCCAGGTCTGCTAGGGGACCCCACCCCCAGAAGAACTTTGCTGGGAAGAAGCAGCAAGAAGGAAAGTCAGGGTCATGGGGTCTGACCTGCTGCTGGCAGAGTCCAGGATTGGCCAGTAGCAGGGCTGCAGGACGAGAGACCTGGATTTATCTGATCAGTGGCCATAGAGTGGATCTTGCTGCATAAAAGAGGAATAGTGCGTTCACATAGTACAAAACTCCAGCATTTATAACACCCAGTATTATCTCAAGCACTTATGAGAACCCATTTTTGTCATGTGTAAAAGTGGTCTCCGTCATCTCTTCTCCAAGCTGAAGAGCCCTAGCCTGCTGAGTCTCTCTTTGCTCAGAGGCCACTCCCTACCTTTGATCATTTTTGTTGCTCTTCTCTGCACTTTTTCCCAGTTCTGCAATATCTTTTTTTGAGATGGGGCGACCAGAACTGCACACAATACTCCAGGTGTGGTCACACTATAGATTTACATAGCAGCATTATATTTTCTGTTTTATTCTCTGTCCCTTTCCAAATAATTCCTAACTTCCTGTTTGCCTTTTTGACTGCTGCTGCATACTGAACTGAAATTTTCAATTAACTATCCACAATTAATGTCTCCAAGATACTTTTCCTGAGTGGTAACACCTAATTTAGAACCCTGCATTGTGTATGTACAGTTAAGATTATTTACCCCTATGTGCATCACTTTGCATTTGTCATCAATGAATTTCATCTGCTATTGGGTTGCCCAGTCTTGCCCAAGGTCCTTCTATAATTCCTCACAGCTCCTTTCAATCTTAACTATCTTGGATAATTTTGTGTCATCTGTAAATCTGGCTACCTCATTCTTTACCCCCTTTTCCAGATCATGAATGAATATCAGTCCTAGTACAGACCCCTGGGGCACTCCTTTATTTACTTCTCTCCATTGTGAAAGCCGACCATTTAGTTCTACCCTTCCTACCCATGATTTGCAGGCTCTGGCTACATTGGCAGGGCACAACCAGTGGCACCATGCCCTGATGAGAGACACAGCACCTGGAGAAGAGAGTTTGTTCACTTGGGAGAATTTGGGGTCACTCGTGTAAAGAAAGCCCAGGCAGTTAGGATCTCTGAGGGTGCAGCTTGAGAGTGCTATCCCTTCCCCCGACAGAGAGCAGTGGTGGCCCATGCATGAGGTCCTTACTTTCTGCAACCTAACTGGTTGGTTAGATGAGATGCAGGGCCCTCTGCACCAGGACAAAATTCACTCTTTGAGGCAAGGAAAAAGCTCCTAGTGTCATTTCAGAATCTTCCCACCCTCGAGGCTGTGGAGGGTATGGAACCTATATCCATTGCTGATGGTTGTGTACTAAAATTCAGCTGTTTTGGAGATGGTCACAAATTCAAGAAGTTATGGGCCTAATCCTTCCGTTTGGCCGGAAATTGCATTGCTAGGACTTTACCTGGATCTTCCACTTTTAGATTACTACAAGGACAACTGTAGGGATATGATCATGGCTGAACTGCAAATTATTGCAAAAAATTGGAAGGGCTTATCCAACCCCACAAAGAACGAATGGCTAACTAGAATGTGGTCAATGGCAACGATGGAAGAAACTCAAAGGAAGTACTTTTTCACTCAGCAGATAATACAGTTGTGGAACTCGTTGCCAGAGGACGCAGTGAAAGCTAACACCGTAATGAGCTTCAATTGAAAACTAGATAAATTATTAGAGGATAGAGCCATAAATGCTTACTAGTTGGGGCTTAATTCCATGACTTGGGGAGTAGTTAGCAGGGAACAAGTCACACCTCCATGACTTGTACTTGTACTTCTCTCAAACTACTGTAGCTGGCCACTGTCAAAAACAGGATGCTGGGCTCAATAGACCATAGGCATGACCCAAGGCTGAGGTGATGCTGGTTGTTCGATCTTGTGACTTGGGGAGGATTGGGACTTCGGTTATTGATGGGGTCTGCCCCCCTGGGTCAGTCAGCTTCGCAGTCTTGGAGTGCTCCTGGATCCGTCACTGCGCCTGGAATCGCAGGTTGCAGCGGTAGCCAGGAGCACTTTTCACCAACTCCATCTGGTGAGAAGGCTGCAGCCTTTTCTTTCTGATTCAGATCTGGCAACCATCAGCCATGCCTTCATTACCTTGAGTCTAGACTACTGCAATGCGCTCTACGTGGGGCTGCCCTTGAAGACTGTTTGGAAGCTGCAGCTGGTGAAGAATGCAGTGCCCCGGCTCCTTATGGGACAATGTCAGGCTCCAGGGTACGGAGCCGTGGGGGAAATCAAGGAGGGAGAAGGAAGGCCAGGAGTATCAGGTTCCAGGGGACGGACTTGGGGAGAGGGAAACAAAGAGGGAGGAAACCAGGCCCTGGCACAGGAGGGGAAAAGGTGGCCCCAAGGCGACCCTCTGAAACCTCTCAGTCGCTCTCTTGCACCCGAGAGATTAGGTACTCAGCAGCATTACCAGGCACCCTGGGCTAAGAAGGTACGCGACTCATCATCGAGGTCAGGGTCCGGAGCCAAGGGTGGAACCCACCACAGGGATGTTGGCAGGTTAGCCAATAGCCTGGAAGCAGGGGGAAACTAAGCATAAGC
>QEPC01007576.1:288355-303125 GCA_003113815.1 Sphenodon punctatus | reverse complement strand
GGAGGAGTTAGGAAGAGATACATTGAAGGAGCAGTCAGAAAGGTAGGAGGAGAACCAGTCGAGGACAGAGTCCCGGAATCCCAGGGAGTGAAGTGATTCAAGCAAGAGCGAGTGGTCAACAGTGTCGAAGGCAGCAGAGAGATCAAGGAGGACAAGAATAGAGTAAAGGTGGTTGGATTTAGCAACAAGAAGATCATTGGTGATCTTAGCAAGAGCGGTTTCAGTGGAGTGAAGGGGGTAGAAACCAGATTGAAGGGGGTCAAGGGAGGAGTTGGTGGAGAGGAGGTCGAGGCAACGGGAATAGACAACCCATTCAAGGAGTTTGGAAGCAAAAGGGAGGAGCGAGACAGGATGGTAATTAGAGGGTTCAGAGGGATCCAGAGTGGACTTTTTGAGGATGGGGGAGACAGTGGCGTGTTTAAAGGCAGAGGATAAGGAGCCGGTAGAGAGGGAGAGGTTGATGATATGTGGGAGGCGTAGTGGATTTGCCCATTAGAGGGTGTAACTGCAAACAGTTGCACCCTCTGGCGCACCTTTTTTCATTTCTGGGCAATTGAAATTGAGATGAGTGATTACATGAGTTCCCCAGGTTCATTGAGGGTTTCAGGATTGATATTTAGGGCAGAAATAGGATGGTGCCCCAATTCTTGTTTGCTAAAGGGCCGCTGGACTATGGCTTCGTACTTATGATGCCTGCATTTTTATGTTAATGGCTGTATTACCATTTCTTTTTATTCTTCTTTTATCGCTATTAGTGTTTGTTTGTTTGTTTGTTTGTGTGGGACAGAGCGAAAGCTAGTGCCCTAATAAATACTTTGACTTTGATATGTGGGAGGGGAGGGGTGACGGTGAAAGCAATGGAGGTCAGGAATTGGGAAGAAATGGGGTCCAGGGGGCACGTGGAGGGGTTGGAGGAGGAGAGCAGGGAGAAGATTTCCTCAAGGGAGGCAGGAGGGAAAGAGGACAGGAGAGAGGGGGGGAGTGGTAGGGGGAGAGGACTTGGAAGCAATTTCCAGGCGGAACTTGTCAATCTTAGAGGTGAAAAAGAGAGCAAGATCCTGAGTGGAGAAAGAAGAGGGGGGAGGAGGACAGGGAGGTTTGAGAAGGGAGTCAAAGGTGGGAAAGAGGCGGCGAGGGTCCCGGCAGCAGGACTCAATGTGTGAGGCATAGTACTGCTGTCTAGCGAGGTCAACCTCTTAAGTCAACCTGTCCTGAATTTGTTCAATTTATAGTTCTGAATTGCTACATGCCTGAAGAAGGACCCGGTGTGACCTGAAAGCTTACACACTCTCACCAACAGAAGTTGGTCAGGTCCAACAAAAGACCGATCTCATCTGAACTACATTTTCTCCCTCTGTGTTTTTATGGAATAACGTAAGCAGCACCAGACTGTTTACCCACTAACCCTCACTATAAGTGAAGCTTGGGGCTCGTTCACATACCCTTTCCCCTTAATGGCAGCATGGTTTATGAGATGGTGTATTAGTCTGAGAGTCTGGAGATCTGGGTCTGCCACTAAATTGCTGTATGAGCTTGATCATCTCTCTGAGCCATGGTTGCCCCATCTGTAAATGGAGATAATGATACTGACCTTTATAAGAGCTAATTATTGTTTGTGTCTCTTACTCTCCTCTTCATGCTGAAGCTCTATCCTGCTTTCCATATTCCAAGTGACCTCTCTTTCATCAAACAAATCACTCCTAATCTTCCCTTTTCATGTGGGTCTTTTCAAAGCGAGACACCCCCACCCCCCAGTGTAGCATTAAAAGAGTCTGAATCTTCAGCATATGTCTCCTATAAGTAAGATCCGTACCATCTGTGTCTGGCTTAGATTATGAGCTCCTAGGGACAGGCGGGAAGTGGCGGGTGGTGTTGTCTCTACCCAGAACCAAGCATAACTCCTTGTTCATCGTATAATAAGGATGTGAAGAAAGATGGTTTAGTGCACAATGAAATGCAGATCTCGATCTACAATAGACTCTGCATGATGGGACTGCCAGATCAGCCTAAATCTGGCTAAATTTAAAAAATAAAGGACACTAAGGAGTTGTGGAGTGATTTCTATGGGGTTCTGTGGAGATGTCTGTTCTATAGAGTGGTGGGGTGTCTGTTTTATGGGGTTCTATGCGGCTGTAAGGAGGGTCTTTTTATGCTGTCTGTGCAGCTGTGGGATCTGATCTGTGGGGCTGTGTTTATGAAGCTCTAGAGGGCTGTGGGCTTCTGAAAATACAAGAGATCTCCTAAAAATCTGGCAATCCAAACATGTGTTCCTGGGCAAGTGGTTAAGGGTTAGATTTGCACAAGAGTTGGTCCCTCCCTACCTAAAGCAGGGCCACATTTTCCCAGGTTCCCACTTCCCAATGTGCTGAGGTGATTAAAAACACCTGTATACTTATTGTGGCGACAAAAGGGAGCAGAGCTCTTGTGGAAACCTGGGGTGTTTAGGTCAGATGTTCCCAAACTATGGGTGACGATCCCAAGTGGGGATGCACCATCAGTGGATGTAATGATGATCCCAAAGATCTTTGATATATCGAACATGTCTTTGTTGCTGGCTGGGGTTATGGAATTTGAAATGACACCATACAGTCAAAAAGGGGGGGGAGGACGGACTCCTTCTCTAAGTGTTACTGTAATGGTACAAGATAGAAGAGAGAGAGAGAGAGAGAGAGATGCTAAACCATCACAAATCAGCTTTGGGAGTTGAAAGCAATCCTATATTCTGCTAGTGACTAAGATTTGCCAAAGCTACAGACCATGAGGCTAAATCTGGGTACCCTCCCCACTCTATGACCCCAAGATAGTTCCTTTTGCAGACTCACAAAGTGTAATACAATATGTAGGGAGTAGAATTAACTCTCTCTGCCATTTACCATAAATTCATCTGACATCAGATTACTGCTCCCCCATTCCTCCCAACACCACTCCCAACTCCTGCTCCATCTGCTTCATACTGGGCAAGGGCATAACTAGAATAGGCACTTGCAGCTAACTGGGGCCCATGTCTGGGGGGGCTCACATCACACTCTGGTGCAGCTGTGCCCCTTGCCATTGAAAGAGGAGTGGACTAGGGGACAATCCATCTTCTGCACCATTCCAACCTAGACCGCATTCACACTTTCAGCAGTGGGCCAGTCCATGCATATTTTGACTCTGTGAGAGAATCCAGAAGCCAAAATATGTGTGGGGTTTGACCAGTGCAAAAGCCCCCCAGCTTTGCCAACAAACACGTGGAAAAGTGCAGAGCTGGGGCTGCATTCACACCTGATGGTGGTGCGGCAGTGGTGCTTCTACCTCCTTTTCCCTGCTGCATCTTTGGCTTGTGGGAGCACTGCCACCATGCCTCCGTCAGGTGTGAATGCGGCCCAAGTTATGCTTCTGTATCTGGGAGAGTGATGAAGCTTCTGCAGGAGGGAAGGGATCTGTTCCCTGGGGGAATCTGTGGCCTGGGAGAGAAAGGGTTGTTGCCTGCTCCTACAGGAAGGGCATGAGACAGCAGTGGGGATCGGCTCTGCCATACATGAGAATTACTGATCCTTCACAAACACTTGCAGAGGCAAATGGCACCTTGAAACAGGAGGGAGTGTGAATCCAGACACCTAGGCCATGTTCCAACAAACAGTTAATTCAGTGTTGGTTGGCATTACTTCTGTTTTACTCCTGAAGCATTCACATGGTAACCTGTGTTATTCAGCAGAATGGTAACCTGGTGTTATTCAGGAGCAGAAGAGAAGTAATTCCTAAAAATACAGGCATGCAGATTGCCCTTTAGTTTATATTTCAAGGTAACTGAATGAACACATTATTGTGAGGGCTACTATGGTTCAGTGATCATTTGCCTCAGCTAACCTGGAAACTGATGCAGCCAGTACATTAGTTTACTCTGTTCATGTGAATGCTACTGAAGTGGAGTAGTTGCTTCCATTTAATTAAATCAGGGTAGTTTCTTCAGTTTACTTCTGGGATGTGAAACTTCCTTTGTGGTGCAAGGAAAAGGAGTTGGGAGGGGGGCACAAGAAAAGCCCAATAACCCCATACAAGCAGTAGCCTCGTGTGTTGAGTGGGGGAGGGAAACTCTCTGCACTTTGTCTTTAACAGGCTCTTGGCCAAATAAATTCGAGCTTGGAGGCCTATATGCATTGGCAGTGTAACAATATCCCCACGTGACGGCTATGAAAGCCTCTGCAGGGAGGGAGGAGGGAGGGAAAGGAGCTGGAGAAAGAAACTTATGAGAGGCTGAGCGCCTGGGCGCCTCTAGTCAATTGCACCGGGAGAGACTCAACAGCTGGGATGTGAAACTGACCAGATTGTGGTGAAAGGAAGGAATTTCCCTCTCGTCTCTTGCTTCCCATCGCCTTTCCCCCTTTTGTGCTTCCATTTCATTGGATGAGTTTCCTGGAGCTCCAAAGTCCTAGGTGAACAACATGCCCGAGCAGATCAGCGTCTCGGAGTTCCTGGCTGTGACTGCTGAGGATCTCAGCTCGCCGGCTGCCTCCACCTTCACCTCCAAAATGCAGAAGTGCAGGGGGGCCGTGGCTGCGCTGGAGGAGGTGAGAGAGGGGCAGCAGCAGGGGAAAAAAAAGAGAAGTGGGGGGGAGGTGTCTGGCTTTAAACGGGGAATCTGAGCCTTCTTACCTTTTGTTCACTCGCGGCGGGGAGAGGGGTATCTTTGCGTTGTGGTAGGTGCTGATATATTACAGGAGGTAAATCCTTTCCTCATTCTTCTAGCACTTTGCCGCCGTCCATAAAACCTGATTTTTAGTTGGTGGGAGGGGGCACTTTTGACACCTGCATAAAAGGACAGAAGTGACTCTTCTTAAAAACAAAACCAAAAAAACCCCTCTCTTTGTCAAACTGCTTAGTTGGCAATTGGGAGTGAGTCGTTCCCCTCCTTCCAAATGGTCATGTCAATGAATTTGTGCTTTTTAAAAACTAGGTGCATTTTAAAGTGGAGGAGTTAGCAAACAGTTCAAAGTGATGTGGGACAGACACAACTTGCCCAGCCCCCGAATCCCCCAAACCCCCATCATTGACCCATCATGTAAAAACCAGGGCTATCTCTGAATCTGAGAAATGTGGCAAGGTGGTCCCTTTCTAGTACCACCCTGATGCGGCTCCCCCTTCCTTTCCCCATTGTGTGCCAACAAGGGACAGTTAATTAAATGTTGATGAGTCTTACTTCTGTTTTACTCCTGACGCATTCACACGAACAGAGCACTAAGCCAGTGTTATTCAGGAGCAGGAAGATAAGTTATTAGGAGTATGTACTCCCCTTTGGTTTGTATTTTGAAGTAACTGTTTGTGTGAACGCTTATCAGTGTGAGGGAGGTTACCATGGTTCAGTAGTCATTACATTTTAGATACTACTTTGGTTTACACTGTTTGCCTAACCCCAAAGTGGAGTAGTTTCTTTGGTTTACTTCTGTTCATCAGAATGTGACCAGCTTCAGAGAAGATGTCACCTCTGTTTTAACCCCCTTATTCTGAATGCTGAAGTCTTTCCCCTATTTGGAATTAGAGTTTTCCCAGGGTTGTTGTAGGCTTTAAAGATCACATTTTAAATAAATGAATTGCTTTGTGCTACTAGTGATGCTTTAAATAAGTGCTGCTTGATGTGCAGGTCGTGTCATAATTGGTTCACAGTAGAATGTGCCCAGTGCTACAGGCCATTAGGGTGGCCATCTATGCAACTTTTTAAGGAACACTTATGAAAAATACATGTTGGCAACAATGCAGGCTCTGCAACATGCATTTTTCATAAATGTTCCTTTAAAAAGTTGCATAGGTGGCAACCCTACAAGCCATTGTAGTTTACAAATGGGACCTGAGAACGTATCGGAGGTGGGGAATCTTCCCTTCCATGGGCCACTTTGAAAATTAGTACAGGGTCTGTAGACTCTTTGGGGGTGGCTAAAGGGATGTGCTCAGAATGGGGGAAGAAAGGGGAGGGTCCAGATCATGGATCCATCCCCTATCTTGAGGGCATGCATGCCCTCCTTTCCACTCTCTTCTCCTGAGCTCATTCTTTGAGTACTTGAGAATAGGAATTGGGTCCAAGGGCCAGATCCAGGAACTGGGGTCAAATAAAAACAGTTGTGGGTCAGCAGTTCACTACCACTGATGCTGAGGTTGCAAATTATTGCTTTAGACCAGGGGTGGGGAACCAATGGCTGTTTTTTTGTTTTTTTGTTTTTTTTTTAAATTATGTATCTCTTTCCAAATCCTGAATTCTGTTCTTGAATCTGGCCTTTACACTCCAGCACCAAAAGAATTAACTCAAAGGACAGGGTGAGGGAATAGAGACAAGGACATGTCCTTGAGGATAGGGGCTGGATCTGTGGGACAGATTCATGACCTGGATCCTCCCCATCCTGAGCATACCTTTAAGCGTCCTCCCAGCAACTTCTGTCCAGCTTGTGTAGCTTGTATTAATGTTTAAAATGGCCTGTGGGGTGAGATAAGGTGGAGGAAGACCCTGTACTAGACTGCTAAAACTGAATTGCTTTTCACTAGGCTTCTTGTACCACAATGGGAGGAAGTAGTTGCCATTTATTTGTCTCCCAGCACGCTGTGGAAATTTACACCAAGATATGGGGGGGAGGGGGGGCATTGTGTTAGGTGCTATATAGACACAGAGGGTGTAAACAGATGTGATAACTATTCACACACACACACACACACACACATACTGCGGAGGGAGTACTATCAGGTTTGTTAGCAATCATTTTTTTGCTGGGGCAGAGTTGCTCTATTGTAGCTCTGAACCAGCCACTCAAGATTAAGCTCCGCAGGATGTAAGTAACAGGGGGTGCAGCCACACAAGCTGCTGGGGCCCAATCCCCATGTGGCCCCATGGCAGGCAAGCACAGTCTCCACACTGCAGGGAGCTGGGCAGACAAGCAGCCCCCATGGGGCAGCCGGGCTACTGCCAGAGAGATCCTGCCATAGCCAAGGCAGGCCAAGGCACCGGTCGCCCAGCCCAGCCTCCCTCCCCTGGCCCAACCAAATTCCTGCCATGGCTCTGACAGCGAGCGATGGGCAACAGCACCTGCCACTCAAAGCCTCATCGTGGAGCACGCCATACGATGGGGAAGGAGGGGCCCTGACACGCAGGCAGCCACTCCTTGGGCGGCCTTACCTCATATGAGGTAAGGCTGCGCAATGCATCCTCTGGATTTTTCCAAGGATGCAGAACGTGGCAGCCAGCTGTTTGCCCTGCCCCATGGTGGGGGGAACATCTGATGAGCACCGGACACACAAGCCACTGCATCGCATGGCCCAGCTACCCAGAGTGGGTTACGGCTGCCAGAGTAGTAGCCTTCCCAGGGTGTCTCATGCAGCTGCATGCAGGCACTCACTGCACTCATGAGCTCACACTCTAGGTGCAGACTCACAAACCTCTTCAGTTAATTTAGTTATTCCAGGATAATTTACATGCTTGAACTACACTTCTGGTAGGTGGTACCAACCCCCCATTTAACTATTCTGATGAATAAGTTTTAAGGATTTTTCCAAGATTCTTAACCTGGAAGAGCTGAGCCAGATATGCAAATTTTAGAGGACACATAAGAAATACAGGTTGAAGGGCTGCATTGAAGCCAAAGCATTAAAGCCAAAGCAGCCCTGCAACCTGTATTTCTCATAAGTGTCCTCTAAAACTTGCATATCTGGCCAACACCCTTTGTAAGACCCCACTATAATAATCCTATGACTCCAGATAGCAACAAAATCATGCAAAATATCCCACATATCAGTTGGAATCATGACCCCATTCATGGTTGGTGTGACCCCATTTTTGGTCACAGCTTTTGAACATTTAAGTCTTTGATTGTGAGTGTATTTTTGTTTATGCTGCTAGTGGTAACGTTAGCCACCCACTGGTGGGGTTGCTGCCCTGGAAATTTCAAAGAAAGCCCTGGGCCTTACTCATGGAACCTACCCATGCAGTCACTGACGGTCCAGTCCAGGACCCAGCAAACAGCTATGAGGATGGGGCATCTGGCAGTGCCTCATGATGGGGTTTCCTGGGTCAAAGTCCTTGCTGCTAGATCCAAGCCCACTCCTGGCAAGGGCCAATTACACCTGCATAGGACCATTGACTTTAATGGGGGCTACAATGGCATAAGTGTTTGCAGGACCAAAGTGCTTGTAGGCATTCATATGGTGGAATTCATGTATTTATAGTCGGTTTGGCTTTCTTAGTGCTATGGTGGTCACTCCAGGCTGCATTTGCTTGCAGATGGCCTTCCCCTTCAGAATTACAAAAATCCACATGGTCTTTCTAATTGCATTTTGGTTCAGTCCAAGGCTGTTGGTATAAGGACTAATTTGTGGGACCTGATTCAAGCTGCATAATCATCTCTCTCAGGTGCCTTGTGAAGAGCAAGGCAAAGTGATATTTTTTCACAGAAGTACCATAAACTGCAGTGCTGCAGACTATTGCGTGGTAGAATATTGCAGTGTCTTGGCAGAGAGTGATATATGCTAGGACTGATTCTGCAATTACTTCTTGTACAATAGTAATTGAAGGCCACCTGATAGATCCCTGTAATGGGTCTGCAGATGCTCTTCCTTTCTTCCCCTAACACTCAAGTGTGGCCACCTTTTGAGCTTTGTCTGGTGTCTTTTTAAAGTTGGTATTTCATGGATCACAGAGCTGTTTGTTTGGGACCTGATGTGGAGCTCATTGAAACCATGAGAGAGAGCCCATTTGCTTCCATTGTAATTAGAATGGGCCATGGAGAGAGAAATGGCTCATTGGTTTAGGTGCGTGGAAACCAGTGCAGCCGTGTTCAGTTTTTGGCTCCCGATGTGCCTATAGGCAAGCGTACCTCCAATATTTCAAGTGCCCAGAGAGGGACATAAGTCTCACTCCCTTGCACACATGTATGCTCACATGCACTCTTGTATGGGCACATTCGCATGCTGTCCAGCAGCTCCCCTTCCAGTAATAAGTGGCAGCCAGACTCTTGGGGAGGGGACATCAAATATTAATTGTAGCAACATTTTCTAAGGGGTGAGTCAGTGTGCGTCAATCATTCCTATATTAGGAGGGAACCCCCACCCCCATTTTACACAGGGCACTGTCTTAGGAGCTAGATGCAGCACTGCAACTCTGCTCCTTTCAATTCTGAATCCACTGTCTCTGAAAACCCAGGCAGCGGGCATATGTAGTGGCAGCTGCTCTGATTCTAAACTGAGAATGGGAGATTACACCCCCTCAGAAAACAGAGAGATCTTTTCCTGTGCTGCCAGTCCCCCATGCACTCTTGGTGGCTGCTGGCAGGAAGATACAAGTGCATTGCAGCCATATGGATAGTGATGATTGGCCATTGTCTTCTCCTTTTTAGGTATTCTTTATGCAAAGCTGATAGTAGGGACCGTCTTATGTGTTAACCATATCCTGACAAGATGGAAGTGATGCTGGTGGGTGGGGCTGGAGGGGGTGGAGTCCCTCCTCATTGATGGAGTTCACCCACCCTTGGTGCCTCAGGTTTGTAGTCTAGGGGTGCTCCTTGATCCACAGCTTTGCCTGGATGTTCAGGTGGCAGCTATGGCGAGGAGCACGTTTTGTCAGTTACATCTGTTGCAGCGGTTACATCCATACATCTCCGACCCGGACCTTGCCACTATCATCCATGCCTTCATCATCTCAAGACTGGACTACTGTAATGCGTTCTACGTGGGGCTGCCCATGATGACTGTTTGGAGACTGCAGCTGGTGCAGAATGCAGCGGCCCATCTCTTCACCAGGATGGGTCGCCGTGAGCACATAACACCTGTGCTCTGTACGCTGCACTGGCTGCCTATATAGTCTTCTGGGTCCAATTCAAGGTTCTTACCTATAAAGCCCTATACAGTCTGGGTGCCACCTACCTGTGGGATCGCCTCATCCCCCAGGTTCTAGATTGGCCCTTGCGGTCAGCTGGGAGTGCCCTCCTCAAAGTCCCCCGTGTACGTCAGATGGCGACGATAGGGGGGGCGTTCTCGGTGGCCGTTCCGAGGCTGTGGAACTCTCTTGGCGGATTTCTGCTTGTCCCTGGATCTTCCCTCCTTTTGGAAGAAATGTAAGTCCTGGCTGTTTCAGCAGGTGTTTGGTGAGGGGGGAGTGTGAGGGTGGATGGGTGGGGGTGAGAGATTTTACCCGTGGTACTGATTGTTTTATAATTGATGTGAATTTTATTATTTTCTGTGTTTTTATTTTTATATTGTAAGCTGCCCTGGGCTGCCTATGGTAGGATGGGGCGGGGTAATAAGAATTTATAATAAATAAATAAATTATGTGGAAGTCTGTGACCCTGTATCATCTCGGGTACTACACAAGCCAGCCACCACCAGTGTGGTATGTCATTTTAAAGGTCTCACTGAGACAAGTCCAGTATGCCCACCCCCATGTTTGTGGTTCGAAGGGTTCCAGAGATATGAGGGTGTACTGGTTCCAGAGCTATTACTGATTCCTGCCCAGTCATGTCACAATAGGTGTGATGTCACTGTACCCAGTGACCAGGGGACATAGTGCTATGTGCCAGAGCAACTGGTAGGGAGGGGGCCAGAGGGCAGCAGGAGCTGGGTGGGAGGGAATAGACAAGTGGGGACAGAGGAGGGAGGGAATAGGCTTTCAGGGGGCCAGGGAAGGGGGCCATAAAGAATGCATATTCCTTGCATGTATGGATGCCTTGGGCGTGCATCTTTTCTCTTTTGTTGAAAGGACACCTTGTCTAGAGCTTGCCAGTGTTCCACTCAGTTCCACTTAGACAGGGAGTAATATTTCTTACCACCTCCCCCCTCCCCCATTAAAGGTAGACTCATTTGTAAACAAAACTTACCTTAAAAATAAAACACGAAGAAAACTATTTAACATCCACTATAATAAAACGTAAACTCCAAAAAGCATGGAAATTAGTTATACTTCATTCTCTAATTTATTCCAATGACTAATTATTTATTTTTCCATTCATTAGTTTGCTTTACGGTTCTAATGACCATTACTTCTCTACACTGAGCGAATAAATACTTAGTCTTCCAATTATTACTTACTTATTCTTCGTATTATTGCTTACATTTACACTTAAAATTACACTTTCTATAAATTCTTCCTAAAAATTACTTCTTATTCCCATCATTGGTTATTCATCATTCATATACTTAATACTTCAAAATCACCAACTCACCACATCAACGTTACAAAACTGCCTAAAACTCTGTCTTTTCAAGTACATATTAGAACTTGAGATTATTCAACCACTCCAAAATTGAAAAGAAGTGAAATTTATTAATGACATACATTTATAATAATGCAATTAGATTCAAACTGTCCTAGATAGAAAGATAGAGTTTGAAATTTAGGGATTAAAAACCAAGTGTACCAGCCTAGACTTTAGCCAAAATGCTGTAGTTTAAAAGCAATATTAATTGGGTACAAAACTAAGAAGAAGAAAGCTTTGACTTATACAAATGCTTAACAGAACAGAGATCAGTTTCTCAAAACCCAACAGTAGCCAAATTGTTTTTTCTGAGTGACCATCAGTTTAAGAATCAGTCCCTCCTGGTCTTGCACAGATGCACACTTGCAAAGTACATGCCAGGCTGCCTGCATCTCCTTGCAAGTCTATATGCCTCTCTCTCCTAGCATTTTCTGCTGTGTAGCTGCAGACATGGAGGGAGCAATTGCTTGTCTGGCATTGCATGTACATATCTTCATTTGGTCACACTGACTGCTGGGCTGCCTCAGCCTGCTTTTGAGATCCTGGCTAAGAGGAGGGGCGAGGTCTCGGATCTCTAGCTTCTTACTATTAGTTGGTGGCTTTCCAGAGCTGTGTGGGGCCCAGAGGAAGCTCTTTTGCTAATAAATCCTAGTGCCTGTAAATCTTCATGGTATCTCTTCTTCCTCCCTCATCTTGTCAGAAGCTGCTTCAGGGAAGCGATGTGCTGCCAGTCACTAAACTCCCCCCTCCCCCCACAAACTGGCCCCTTGACTTAGAAGAATGAGGAGTCTGATTAGTTAGTTGCAAGGCGAACTGCAATTTGGCTTGGTTAAACGAACAAACTATAGGCGTGTCTGGACATGACACTAGACTATGTCTAGGGAAGGGTAGATTGCTATGTGAGAGTGGTCACATGTGAACAATACATATTACATACAATAACATTTGGTGTTTTTCCATGACACCCCCACACATGAACACTCACCGTCCACGTGGGGGATGTCTTGTTTGAATATGGTGCATGTGGGTGTACGCTCCCGTGACCCATGCACCGCCCCCCTTGTTTATGCATGGAGCACTTGGGGAAAATCCAGAGTTCCCCGTGTGTGGACGGGGTGACCATGTGTGGGGCCGCTTGTCTGAAGTGCCCCCCCCCCAATGCATGGTGCCCCTGCACTGATCACAGACACACACCCACCGCCCTCCCATCTTGTGTAAAAAAACACCCATTTTCTCCCCCCCATCATCCACTCCCCTCCATTCATTCCACAGTCCCCTCTGTGGAGCATCTCAACAACCTCACAAATGTTCCCAGCATTCAGCTTTCTCATAGGGTTTGAACTGGGACAGCCTACATCAGGGATGGGGCCTCTTTAGAAAATGCATTCAAGCTGTGCTGCCAGGTGCGGGAGGGGAAAAGTGGGTGTGCTCAGACCATGGGAATTCAGATCAAGGACTTGTGCCACAGATCCATCCATTACCTAGGCATGCCTTCATCTTGCTCCCTTCCCACAGAAAGCACTCTTTCAGCGCTTGAGGATAGGAGCCAGATCCATGGGCCAGATCTAGGAATTGGAAAGGGGCCAAGTAGAAGTCGGGCATAAACTATATATGATCCACAGGCCAGGAATTTCCTACCTACACTAAGCCCCTGTTGCAGTCAGTGACATTTCACTGACAGGGCCAGAGATGTAGTGAGTTTGGAATGGGTCCTGGTGGAGAGAGTAGAATAGGCCCCCTTCCCCATCGAAAGGGGAGGGGTCACTGGGGCTCTCCCCGAGCAGGGAAGCTGGAGATTCTGGGACATAGGGGGTACAGGAAAGAGGGTGGATATTGGGGACAGGGAGACTGGGGCCAATGGGGAAAGGGAGCAGCCACAAGTGGGAGGGGAGAGGGGACATGGCTTATCTGAGCACGGGGTGGTAAGCCAATGTGGGTGGGCTGCCTGCCCACTCAATGCTTTTTTGGGCTGCCAAGACCTATCCCCTTGTGTTCTGGCATATCTAGCTCCTTCCTCTCCCCTCCACAGGCAGGCCCTGCCCCCTGGAAACTCTACTCAGAAGTGGGCAGCCACACCACTCCACTCCCTATTCTGCCATAAATCTCTTTTTGACAGCAGCAGGGGCTCCAGTGGCAGTTTCCCAAGCTCATGGGCCCTAGGCCCTGAGCAAGTAAAGGGCTCCACTGAAAGTCCTGCATGAGAGAGTGAGTCCTGGGACAAGTTGGGGGCAGTTGAGGCCCTGCACAAGCAGCTGCAATGGCAGCGGCACTGCACCTTCTCCCAGAAGTGCTAGCCCTGAACAGAGCAATGGCAGGGGTGAGGGGGACCGGCACTTGCCCTGCTGTGGAGCCTTTCCTCACTGCTGAGGAAGGGCCCCATACAGGGGCTAGCTAGGTGGGAATGGGACCCCTGCTTGGGCACTCCACTCCAGTGTGTATATTTATTTATTTAATTATTTTATTTAAAATTTATATCCCGCCCCTCCTGCCCAGAGGGTAGCTCGGGGCGATGAACAACTTTAATTAAAACAGTATAAAATGTTAAAAACAATTTTAAAATACAATATGTAGGGAAAACCCCCACCCCATCCCTACCCCTCGCCAAAAACCATATTCACTCTACGTGTGTGTGGGCCCTGCGGGGTGCGGCTGCACCTATTATAGCTACGCCCCTGACACTCCCCGCGTCCTGGTGTGCTGCCTGTATAACTCCAGCTGAGGCTGTGGGTGGAACTTCTAGAAGCAGGGCGGGAGCAGCGTGCAGGCTGTTGCTTCATGTATGAACACCCACAGAATCTAAGGCCACTTTCAGACATGCTCTGCGCGCATATTCTGGCTGTGGGGGGAAATGAGCAGCCAAAATATGTGTGGGGATCGGCTGGCCTGAAAGCCTCCCCCTCCCACATGGCTTTGCCGGCAGACATGCACATGGATGCAGAGCTCAGCAGAGGAGGAAATAAAGCTCTGTATCCATGCACATGTCTGCTTGCAAAGCTGCGTGCGGGGGAGCGTTCAGACTGGCCGGTTCCCACACGTATTCTGGCTGCGCATTTCCCCCCGCAGCCAGAATATGCGGCGTGTGCGTGTGTGTGTCTGAAAGTGGCCTTAGTTCAGAGGTGCCAGGGAGGGCTAAGCTAGATGTCCTTTTATATTATACAGCAGTTTCCCCCTCAACTCCCAGCATTCAGACATGACACGGTGTGGGTATGCACTTTAGTCACCCCATACCACAAAGGACATAGCTCTAATGGGTCCAGACTAGGATGCACTGGGAAGGGCCCTGGATGGTAGCCGCCACTGGTGGCACCACTCAGTGCTTTTCCTCTTCCCCAGCCCTGGCCCTAATGGAAAGGGCAGAGGGTCACACCCAGAGAAGGCTGCCTGGTCTGGCTTTTGGGGGGGTGGGTGGCCTGGGCCTGGGGCCTTGCTTGGGGGGGCGGCCTGGGGGCTTGCATGGGGACCTGGAGCCTGGCTGGGCATGCGTGGGGGCCTGGCTGGGCATGCGTGGGGGCCTGGCTGGGCATGCGTGGGGGCCTGGCTGGGCATGCGTGGGGGCCTGGCTGGGC
>QEPC01007576.1:275043-285120 GCA_003113815.1 Sphenodon punctatus | reverse complement strand
TCGGAGGCTGCAGCTAGTGCAGAATGCAGCGGCCCACCTCCTTTCGGGGACGGGTCGTCGGGAGCACATAACACCTGTGCTCTGGGCTCTGCACTGGTTGCTGATAGCGTGCCGAGCCAGGTTCAAGGTGTTGGTATTAATTTACAAGGTCCTTCACGGTCTCGGCCCCTCATACCTCAGGGACCGCCTCGCCCTCCGCGCCCCAGAGCGGCTCCTTCGGTCTGCCGGGGGTGCCTTCTTGTAGGTCCCCCGTGTAAAGCGGGGGGCCAAAATGGAGAGGGCATTCTCAGTGGCCATGCCGTGCCTTTGGAACTCCCTCCCGGAGGAGGCTCGCCTGGCCCCAAGCCTTTTAACATTCCAATGAAGATGCAAAACGTGGCTGTTCGCCCAGGTCTTTGGGGAGGGGGGGAAGGGGGTTAAATGGGTTTTATCTCCCCGACCCTATTTATTTGGTTAAAGTGTTGCCGGGCCCTGTTTTAAAAATTGTTGTTGTATTTTTATTGAGTTTAAAATGGTTTTATATGTGTTTTAATATATGTTTTGTGTTTGGAAGCCACCCTGAGCTGTTTGCAGGAGGGGTGGGGTAAAAACCAAATAAATAAAATAAAATAAAATAAATATGTATGCTAAGCATCTGATGTTGCAGTGATACAGCATACCATGGGACCAGTGCCCTACCCAGGAAAGTTGGGGCCCCATGTGAAATGATGGTGTGGGCTCCCTCTTAACATGGGAATGTTTGACATCAATCACCCATTTTGAAAATGGGAACTGTTACCTTAATTAATTTTTGATCAGTTAAGCAGAATGTCCACTTCTGGGCTGGGATTCCTTGCATTACAGAGCCACATACTACACATATGTTACACCCTGTGCTGCCCCCCCCCCCCCGCCTTCCTGGGGTCTGAGCAGTCGCACAGAATTCACTATTCTGAATCCAGCCTTGCCTGGAATTGGCTTCTCCAGCTTTGGATCTCTCTTGTCTTAGGGCTTGTAAGCACGACCACATTGGGTGTTTTCAGACAAGTGCCTCTCCACCCATGCATTACCCACTGGTTGCCATGGGTAATGCGTGGATAATGGGTGGGGAGGTGCTTGTCTGAGCACACCCTTCCTCTGAAGTAATTATCCCTCAACTTTCTTTAACTCTGCTTTTGTTCATACCAAAAAACAGTGCTTAAAAAGAAGGGTGGTTCCCTCCTGGGGTGTATACTCCTGATTAAAGAGAATACACAGTTTGGAGTAGCTTACGCCCAGGGGTAAGTGCATGTGTGAACAAGAAAGGGCATTAACTAAAGTGCATTAAGACGCAACACCTAACTGCATCTCCTGGGATAACCTCTTCCAGGGTAATTAGTCGAAGTGCAAATGTTTGCAAAGTGGATTATCACCACCAAAATTAGTATCATGGAGGTGTGATTAGTTTGTCTATGTGAACATAGCCTCTGAGCTGTGATGATCAGGGCTCAGTCCAGTCTTGACCTCTCGATGGTTTTTTTAAAACAAGCAAGGCAATGGGGGCGTTGCTGAGTGGCACTGCTGCAGAGCAGCCACTAAGGTCGAGTGCATGGGGGGTGATTTAAACAGGCTCCCAGGGTGGACAGGACACCATGGCAACATTTTAAAATTCCTGCAGGAGATACCTATTTAACCTTATTGTTTTTCACTCATTGCTCCTCCTGCTGTCAATACCCACAGCCACTGCTGCATGGCTTGTTTATACATGGTGCCTTGTAGGCCCTTGTTGCATGTGTGGTGGACTAAAGGGGGAAGTGTCCCTTCCCACGTTACGAGATGCACAGGGAGGAACTGGCATCATTGTTAAACCTTGGTTTGAGCCCTAACACTTGCAGGTTATTTGTCAATCAGAAGTGAGTCCTCCCATAAATTAATCTAGTATTCACACATTTAAAAATGCAGGGGAAACCGATTTAGCCATTTGTTCATTTCGCATGAATGTGCCCCTATTCAGTCTTATTTTATTTGTTGACTACTTGCCATCACAACAAACTCCAAAAATAGAAAAATAATATATAGTAATTAGTAAAAGTAAAAAAAGATTTTTTTTTAAAAGTAAAAAAATTACTGCTATTCTTTTCTATGTATTCTTAATGATCTGGAAAAGGATGTTAAGAGTGAGGTGATCAAATTTGCTGATGACACCAGGTTATTCAGAGTAGTCAGAACACGAGCAGACTGTGAGGAGCTGCAGCAAGATCTTACAAGACTGGGTGCCTGGGCATCTAAATGGCAGATGAGATTTAATGTGGACAAGTGCAAAGTGATGCACATTGGGAAAAATAATCCAAATTATGAGTACACAATGCTGGGTACTAAGCTAGGAGTTACCACTCAGGAAAAGGATCTGGGAGTAATTGTTGATGATACACTGAAATCCTTAGCCCAGTGTACCGCAGTGGTCAAAAAAGCAAACAGAATGTTAGGAATTATTTGCAAGGGAATAGAGAATAAAACTGAGGATGTCAGAATGCCTCTATACAAATCAATGGTGCGACCGCACCATGAATACTGTGTGCAGTTCTGGTCGCCCCATCTCAAAAAAGGCATAGCGGAACTAGAAAAGGTACAGAGAAGGGCAACAAAAATGATCCAGGGTATGGAACAGCACCCGTATGAGGAGAGGCTTGATAGGTTGGGGCTTTTCAGCTTGGAAAAGAGACGGCTGAGAGGAGATATGGTGGTCTATACAATCATGAGTGGTGTGGAACTTGTAAACAGGGAATGGTTAAATATTTACCCTCTCAACTAGTACTAAACCTAGGAGACACTCCATGAAACTCACAGGTGAAGAGTAAACAGACAAAAGAAAGTATTTTTTCACTCAGCATACAATTAAGGTTGTGGAATTTACTGCCAGGGGAGGTGGTCAAGGCCAGCAGTACAGCTGAGTTTAAAAGAGGTTTGGACAAGTTTCTGGAAGATAGTTTCATTAGCAGCTACTAGCCAGATAGGATTGGGGAACAAAACCCTTTACTGTTGGGAGCCTGGGGATGACCCACAGAGAATGGATAGCATGGTGACCTGTTGGGTGCTTCTCCCAGGCCCCCGTGATTGGCCACTGTTCGAGACAGGATGCTGGGCTCAATGGACTCTTGGTCCAACCCAGTATGGCACTTCTTATGTGCCTATGTTCTATTACTTATTGCTTATATAGCACAAGGAATGTGATGGTGCTGTGCAGTCATGGTAAGAGACAGGTTCCTGCTCCAAGGGCTTACAATGTAGAGCAGGGCTGGGGAACCTTTTCTGTCTTGGGGGCCACACTGAATATTAGTACAAGCTCCGATGGCCACATACATGTTGGGGGCAGGGGTGCTTACAGGTGTATTAAAAAAAGGAGGGTCCAGATCATGGATCTGGACCATGGATCTATCCCCTAGCCTTGTGTGCATGGCCTCCTTTCTGCTCCGTTATCCTGAACTCAGGTTTTTTAGTGCTTGGGGTTAGAGACTGGATTCAGGCG
This sequence comes from Sphenodon punctatus, assembly GCA_003113815.1. Lineage (NCBI taxonomy): Eukaryota > Metazoa > Chordata > Lepidosauria > Sphenodontia > Sphenodontidae > Sphenodon > Sphenodon punctatus. The sequence continues at coordinate 281,636 of QEPC01007576.1, read as the reverse complement.
CTGGAAAGAGGTCACATAAAATTTGCCGAGGGCCGCATTTGGCCCCCGGGCCTGAGGTTCCCCAGCTGTGATGTAGAGTTATACATAAAATAAGAACAGTAATAAAAAGATCCATATATAATAAAATCCTTATAAAACAGTCTAAATATTAATCAGTATTAAGTATATAGCTGTCCATCAATCCATAACAAAAGCAGACCTTACAGCTGCATTTTGTGATAGGGAAAAAAAAGCAAACTAGGTAAAATGGATGAAGAGAAAAGGCAGTGGCTAACAAGTAAGTTAGCTTTCTGCCACTGATGAAAAAATATTATTTAACAAAAGAGGCTCAGTCCATTTTGACCTAGATCGTTAAATCTTTGATACTCTTTAAACAAGTACATAATTGGCTTGGTTTGTCAATACCACACTAAGGGCCAGAAAGAACATTAGTGTAAATTGCTGAAAAGGGTAGGCTTACCAGTGCCTTCCAAAGAGGTTGTTATAAAAGGTTTAAATAACGCTCCAAGCTAATGTTTAGTTTATAATATTTTAACCATGGTGAAAACTGTGATTGCCCTAACCTGGCAAAGTCTTTTGTGCAGCTATATACAAAAATTATTTGTTTTGCCATGATTTGAAACTTGACAGTAGACAAAGATAAAAGAAATTCAACACTAAACCCAAGTAAATTAACATCCCTGTAAATTTGTGCTAACCAAGGAGGAGGTTGGAAGGTCCTGCTGTTCTTTTAAAGAAACCTTCAAGAGAAATCCGAGGAAGATGGCCCATCCCGTGGGCAGCCCTTAAGCACTCCCACCTTCAGCTTCTATGTGGCCTGTGGAGCTCATACTAATTTCCAAAGTGGCCCAAGAGATGGACTCAGTGACATCACAATGCTCTGAAGGGCCATGGTCATATTAAAAAATAGGTGGGGGAGTCTGCTTGCCCCACCCCTTCTGGCATGGCCCCACCCCTTTCAAGCCAAAGCCTTGGGAAAGATGCCAACTTTTGCTAGAATCCTTCTGAAGGGGCTCACTGCAAGGAGGACATTGTGAATATGTGTAACTCTGATGGGAACTGTACATTAGAATAAAGAACAAGAATCGCAGACCACTGTAGGAGTATGGTGTATGTACAGTATAACCTCCCTGTGCATTCTGACAGACCCCCCCCCCCCCTGCACAGGTCCTGGTTGCATTATGCTAGAGCAGTCTCTACCCCAAAGAACATAAAATCTAACTAGGCAAAATGACCAACGAATAGACATGACGCTAACCACCCTTTAACCACCCTTGGTGGTTATTTATGCATGTTGCAGGGCTGCATAGGGCACCAATACAGCCCTGCAACATGCATAAATAACCACCAAGGGTGGTTAGCGTCATGTCTGTTCACCCTCAGTCACACACAGGCTGTTTTTACATGGACACCCCCTCCCACTTGGTGTTCTGGCGGGGGGGGGGGGCATCCATGTACATGGCCGACAGTGGGTGCAGGGATGGTTGGATGCCCATGTAAACACCATGGGCGGTGGATGTTTGTGCGTGCACTCTCTCCAGCGCACACCCACCTACACCCATCTCCACCCACGGAACCCTCCAGAAAACCGGAGGAGGTCCGTGGGTGGAGATGGGTGTGTGTCCGTGTAAAAAACAGACACCCACCCACCTCCACCCACCGCGGTCAAACATCCATCCCCCCCCCCCCACCTCTGTCCGTGTAAAAACAGCCATAGACTTGTAAGCAATAAAATCAGATCTGCTGTGTGGTAGATGAGCCTCTTAATTATGCCTCCTTGCTAACAGGATGCTCTCCTGAGAGGCTGATGTTATTAATTTGGGTTGCAAGATGGTCTGTATTTAAGGGAACATTTCTTATTTCAGAACCCCCCCAGCTCCATAGAATATAATGGGTGTCCCTTATTTCAGTGCTTTACGTCTCCAGAGTCCCTTATTTCTGAAGTTTTGACCTGGCAGCCCCACCCATTGTGCAGAAGGGTCTCTGTGCAATTCTAGGGGAGTTAACTGTTCATTAAATTCTCCAGCTCCTTTCCCCATCCAGCTGCAGCATTAGTTGACCTGGTGACCTCCTGTGGCAGGCTGTTTTCTCTAGTTTTCCTCTCTGTCCCTGCTTTTGGCCAGCTGACCCCAGCCCTCTCCACCCCCTAGTCTCACTCCCTCTGCCTAGGCCTTGAGTTTAGCTCCTGTTACAGTATAAACATGGAATTTAATTTAATGAAAACCATAAACAAACCGATCCTTGCAGCAAATGTGACTGGTTTCTGCCAGAACAGCTCAGTGGCTTTGCTGTCTGACTGTAGGTCATGAGCAAGTGGCTGGTTTTAGAGGTGGGTGGGTTAAAGGATAGATAGGGCTGTCATCTCTCTGGGTTTCACGTGGGAACTCTGGGTTTTGACCCAGGCTCCAAAGGAAGCCCTGATTTCTCCAGGTCAGCCAGGGTGCCCTCGGTAACCCAGAGAAATCAAATCAGGACTTCCAGAGGCAGCAAGGAATGGCCATGTCTGGGGTGGCCCGCAGGAACTTTGACATGGCCCTGCTCCCATGGTGTGTTACAATGCTGCATAAGGGCTACATCAAAAGAGGAATGAGCCCCTTTGCCATATTTATTTATTTATTTATTTTATTTTGGAGATTTATACCCCGCCCCTCCTGCAAAGCAGCCCGGGGCGGCTTACAACAATAAAACACAATAAAAACAGTTTAAAACATCCAATATAATAAAACAGGGCTAAAAAACAAATAAGATAATAAATAGTAGATAGGTGGGGGAGCTAAAAAAAACCTCACCCTACGCCCAGGCCTTTGGGGAGGGTGGGGGGAACAGCCAGGTTTTGCAACTTCGCCGGAATGTCAACAGGCTGGGGGCCAGGCAAGCTTCCTCCAGAAGGGAGTTCCAAAGGCGCGGCCTGGCCACCAAGAATGCCCTCTCCATTGTGGCCCCCCGCTTAACATGGGGGACCTCCAAGAAGGCACCCCCGGCTGATCGCAGGAGCCGCCCTGGGGCGCGGAGGGCGAGGCGGTCCCTGAGGTATGAGGGGCCCAAACCGTGTAGGGCTTTATAGATCAACACCAACACCTTGAACCTGGCTTGGCTCGCTATTGGCAGCCAGTGCAGAGCTCGGAGCACAGGTGTAATATGCTCCCGACGGCCCGTCCCCGTAAGGAGACAAGCCACCGCATTCTGCACCAGCTGCAGCCTCCGGACCAGGAACAAGGGAAGCCCCACATAGAGCGCGTTACAATAGTCGAGCCTCGAGGTGACAAGGCATGGATGAGGATGGCCAGGTCAATGCCAGAGACGAACGGACGCAGCCTACGAACCAGATATAGCTGGCGAAAGGCAGCCTTAGCGATCGCCTCCACCTGCTGCTCCAGATGAAGGTCTGCGTCTAATATCACACCCAGACTCCAAACCTGCTGAGCTATAGGAGGGCGAACCCCCCCAACCAGGGGGGCCACTACCTCCCTCGCTCTCCCCACCAACATCACCTCCGTCTTATCGGGGTTGAGCTTCAGTCTGCTCAGCCGCATCCATTCCGCCACGGCCTCCAAACATTGGGATAGCAACGAGACAGCAGGGTCTGGGTCAGTTGAAAAGGAGAGGTACAGCTGAGTATCATCAGCATACTGGTGACATCGCACCCCGAACCCTCTCACGACCTCCCCCAAGGGCTGCATATAGATGTTAAATAATAATGGAGACAAGATCGATCCCTGCGGAACGCCACACGGTAAGGCGCGGGGGCTCGATGTTTCCTCCCCCAACACCACCCGCTGGCTCCTCCCCGAGAGGAATGAACGGAACCATTCAAGAACAGTCCCGTCCAGACCCCCCCGGTCACGCAGTCGTCTCAACAGCAGCCCATGGTCCACGGTGTCAAAAGCGGCCGAGAGATCGAGCAGGATGAGAAATGTCGAACATCCCGCATCCATCTCCCGGCGGAGGTCGTCCACCAAGGCCACCAACGCCGTCTCGGTGCCATAGCCGGGGCGGAACCCAGATTGAAAAGGGTCAAGGAGCCCGATGTTATCTAGATGACCCTGGAGCTGGAGCGCCACTGCCCGCTCAATAACCTTCCCTAAAAAGGGAAGGTTAGAGACAGGTCGGTAGCTGGCGAGCGCGTCTACGTCCAACGATGGTTTTTTCAGCAGGGGGCGCACCACAGCCTCTTTTAAGCAAGGCGACAACCTCCCCTGCCGAAGGGACGCATTCACCACCCTCGCCAGCACCGTCCCCAACGTCTCCCCGGAAGCTTTTATTAACCAGGACGGGCACGGATCTAGTTGACAACACGTGGCCCTCACAGACCCCAGGACATCCACCACATCGGCCGGCGTCACTTCCTGAAACTCACCCCATAAAGATGGACCAGACGGACCCTCCGCCCCCCCGCGCTCTTCCCCTACTGCTATCAACCCAGCGTCGAAATCGGCCTGAATCCGAGCGATCTTGTCTGCGAAGTAGATGACAAACTCCTCACAGCGGGCCCGGGACAAGTCCCCATCCAGGCGGAGGGAGGCCGGACTCACCAGCCCCCGCACCACCCGAAACAGCTCCGCTGGACGCGACTTCGCAGACGCTATGAGGACGGCGAGGAATTCCTTCCTCGCCGTCCTCACAGCCTCCACATAGGACCGCAAATGGGCCCTATGGAGAAGACGATCGGAGACAGACCGAGTCCGACGCCAGCGTCGCTCTAGCCTCCTGCCCACACGCTTCATACACCGCAGCCCCTCAGTAAACCAAGGGGTCCTGCGGTGACGAGACCGAGGCAGAAGGCGTCTCGGAGCCACCCTGTCAATGGCCTCCTCCAGCAAGCTGTTCCAATGCTGGACTAGCTCATCCACAGAGTGGCCGTCCCAGTCCAAGGTTAACTCCCTCAGGACCTCTTGGAACCGCTGGGGTTCCATCAGCCTCCGAGGGCGGACCATCCTAATTGGTCCCTTCCCCTTCTGGAGGGGGTGCGCTAGGAGACTGGCCTGAAGGAGATAATGGTCTGTCCATGACAAGGGCACTACTGTAACCTCCCCCACAACTGGACCCCCCCGCCTCAAGGCCAGAACCGAAGATCAGGTCGAGGGTATGTCCCCCCACGTGGGTCGGGCAGATAACCTCCTGGGGCAAGTCCATGGTTGCCATGGCAGCCATGAATTCTCGCTCCGCCCCGACAAGGCCGGCATCGGCGTGGATGTTAAAGTCCCCCTGCTGATGTGGCCCTGCCCCTCCGGGTGAATGCCTGCAGGGAGATCCTTAGTAAGAGATGAAACGCATGGGTTTTCCTCTCTAAGGGTGAACTCACACATACCTCTGCTAACTCCGATGTCTGTGGGGCCCCAGAAGCTGTATAAACAGCCCTGGATGATCCTTGGATCACTTTTCCGTGTGAGTGAGGCACTCCAAGTTCCAGTTCCACTTTAAACTCAGATCTAATGAATACATCTGATGTAAACATCCAATCAGCGTTTAAAGCGGGGCTGGAAATCAGACTGTCCACTCGCACGCAACAGCGATCCGGGGATCATCCAGGGCTGTTTAAACAGCTTCTGGGGCCCTGCAAACATTGGAGTGTATCTGTACTCTTCTCTATCTACACCCAATCCCTAGGCAAACTCATTGCCTCCCATGGCTTCTAAAACCACCTATACGCTGATGACACTCAACTCTCTCTTTCCACTCCTTCCCTCTCCCCCTCTGTTCAAGCTCGTCTCACCAACTTTCTCTCCGATATCTCCACCTGGTTGTCTCAACGCCAACTCAAACTGAGTGAACATGGCAAAAACTGAACTCTCGATCTTCCCTCCCAATCCTTCTTCTCCCTCTTCCCTGTCAATTGCCATTGACGGGGTCTCCATCCTCCCTGCCCCCCAAGCTCGCAGCTTGGGCTTCATCTTCAACTTGCACCTTACCTTCAAACCCTACATTTACTCCGTGGCCAAATTCTACCACTTCTCCCTCCACAACATTGCCAAGATCTGCCCTTTTCTGTCTGTCTCCTCTGCCAAAACTGTCATCCATGCCCTAGTCATCTCACGCCTTGACTATTGTAACTTCCTCCTTGCTGGCCTTCCCCGCTCCCACCTTTCTTCCCTTATCCCTGTTCAAAACTCTGCTGTCAGGATCATCCACCTAGCCCGTCGCTCTGACCACGTGAAACCTCTCCTCTCCTCTCTCCACTGGCTCCCTCTTCCTGAGTGTATTCTGCACACGCTCCTCATTTTCACCTACAAAGCCCTTCACAACCTTGCTCCCCCATACCTCTCTGCCCTGATCTCCCTCCGAACCCCTACTCGATCACTCAGCTCCTCCTCCATCCCCTCCTCCACCTCCCCTGCTCTGCCAACCGCCTTCGTTCCTTCTCCCTTGCTGCCCTGCATGCCTGGAACTTCCTCCCTGCCCTCGTCTGCCTTGCCCCCACCCTCCACACCTTCAAGTCCCTCCTCAAAACCCACCTCTTCCACTCCACATTTCCGAACTCCTGCTAATCATCCCCACCCAGGATTATCCCCCACCTGTTATCTGCAAACTCCCAATGTACTGTAACCAAGCCAAGAACGTGTACCTGAGTTCTCGCATCCTCATGAATGTTGCAT
>QEPC01007576.1:258473-274332 GCA_003113815.1 Sphenodon punctatus | reverse complement strand
GGGGACGCCGCGGCCGCTGGTGCTGGGGGGTGGGCTCGCCTCTGTTTCTTTTTTAAAACAAAAATCCAGGCTGGGCAGGGTGGGTGGGGGGTGTCCCCCCTTCCACCCGCGCAGCCTGGACTCGGGGAGGTTTTTTTAAAAAAAAACTTTTTTGCTGGGGCTTTAAGTTTTTTTACATTGCAGCCATTTTTAAATGGCTGCAACGTAAAAAAAAATCCGGTACCCCGGAATCCGGTACCCGGTCCGGTACATCGCTGGTACATCGCTGGTGCTATATAAATGCTTATAATAATAATAATAATTAATAGCAGATTTGCATGCGAGTTCACCCTAAGGCTTTTGCTTCAGTCTGGACTGGTGGGGATTTGGAGAATGGAACATAGGACCTTTCTCCTCTAGAACACTGGTGCCAATCCAGGCCCAAATAATTGGTGACCTAAAACCATTTCAAGCAGCTGAGTTTGGATTTAGAGTCAAATTCCTTTTCAGCACCAGCAAAGTTGCTATTAGAGTTAAGAACCATGGTAGCTGAGCATGGGAGCATCAGACTCTCAATTTGTGGGTCCAGGGTTAAAGTCTGACATCTTCTTTCTTCAGTGGCCTTTTTCAGGCAGACCTCTAAAGCTGCTAGTGTGTCTCTCTTGCAGGGCTTGGCATCTGCAGCTGCCCAAACACACTTGCCACCTACCCTGTTGTTGGTACCATTTTTCAGATGAAGAATTGAGGCTGACAGCTACGATTTACCCAAAGAAGGAAGGATTTGTACTCGGAACTCCCAGCACGAAGTCTAGCATGTAGTGACCTTCCTTCTGACATGGGTGTGTCACTGGGAGCATATTACACCAGTGCTCTAGAGTTTGAGTTGGCTTTCAGTAGCATTCCAGGCACAATACAAGGTGCTGGTTTGACCAATAAGAACCTAAAGGGGTTGGACCCTACATATCTAAAGGACTGCGTCCTCTCCAATGTTCCATTGTGATTCTTCAGTTTAGCTAGGGGCACCCTCTTGCAAGTTCCACTACTACACCAAGTCTGTACGGCAAGAGTGCGCAGAGAGGCATTCTGGGTAGCCACTCCACAGCTCTTGAACTCTCTTCCACTAGAGGTTTGCGAAAGCCTGAGCATTTCTGGAGGCAATGTGAGACCTATCTATTTGGCCAGGTGTTTGGCAGGAAGGGGGAGGGTCTGTTTACATCAGATCCGAGTTTAAAGCAGGACAGGAACTCAGAGTGCCTCACTCACACGCAACAGCAATCAGGGGATCATCTGGGGCTGATTATACAGCTTTCGGGCCCAACGGACATCGGAGTTTAGAAGAGTTACGTGTAAGTTCACCCATAATGATCACTGAACCATGGTTGCCACCCTCCCCCTGATAAATGTTCATATGATGAACAGTTACTTCAAAATACAAACTGAAGAGGTACTTCCTACTCTGTTGGTTTAGCACACTGTTCATATGAACTCTTCAGCAGTAAAACAGAAGTGATGCTCAACTAAATTGAAGTAATTGTTAATCAAAATGTGGCCATAGAGAGAGTTAACAGAGAATAGTAGAACTCTGATTTAGGACTGAGAGACTTTTAAGGGAGAAGCCATGGAACAAATATTGGCAGGACTGTGGGAGTCTTGGGGAGAGCCAAGGCATGGTGTATGGTCTAAGAGCTAAGGAAAGTCTTTCCCCTGTAGGGGGTGGTCTTTGCAAATTCAGATCTGTATCTTCAATTTATGCATTTAATTACAGATCCATATTATGGATCCATATTTAAATCAATTAAAAAACTATTTGTTTTTTAAAAAATTACTGTGCATGTGCAAATGGCTGCTGGATCATTCTGTCCATCTGTGCTCTTTTCCAAAATGGTAGTGGCAGCATCACTCCCATTTTGGAAAAGGGTAGCTGGTCTGCGTGTGTGTAAAATGGCCACTGTGCCAAGTGCAGACTGGCTGCCCTTTTCCAAAATGGCGGCAATGCCATTCGACTTCCTGCTACTACTCCCCAGCAAGGGAGAGGAGAGGTGATTATTAATGGAAACTCCTGACTGAGTGTGCATTATTGAGACTCTCAAAAAGGGGAAATGGAGGCAACGAAAGTGGTCAGTACTAGGAGGGCAGTGCTTCTCCTCCCCCACATTTTGAATCGTAAAACAAGGTGCTTGGGGAGAGGGTTGCAGCAGAACAAAGAGTGGAAGTCACTGGGTGTTAATAAACAATACGATAGATCCCTATGAGCGGGTGTGTGTTTTCATGGTTGTGTCTGTTAGATTGTCAGGATCACACAACACTCATGGCATTGGTTCTGAGAATGTAGAGCCAGCTGTTTGGGCTAATGCTGGCTAATGTGTACCCACTTGTTGGCCTGCTGTCTTTGTCCCACAACCCGAAAGAAAGACACTGATACCATTAGTTGGGTTAAACTAGGCCGCACCAACTTTATTAACACTTAGTCTGTTAAGGAGGGGGCTATGCCCCTTCTAGTCCTGTCAACCTTAACTATTAACTCAGTTAATAATACTAATAATAAACTTGAGCGGTCTGAAGTTCCTCAGTACCACCATAATGCTAACTATAGCTGCTGCAATGTCACACCTGTCCGGCCCCCCCAGCCGGATCAGGAGGCCCTTGCCAACTGTGACCCTAAGAAGGAAGCAAGGTGAAGCTCCCCCGTGCCCTGGACCGCCTCTGTCCTAAGGCCCCCGGGGTTGTCCCCCTCGTCCTGGCTCTGAAGTGACGCTGGCCGGACTGGCTCTAGCCTTCACTCAGAGCCCACCTCTTAAGGAGATGACTTGGCAGCAGACTATTCATTCCTATTTCTAAACTAACTACCTCGCAGGACCCCTGCGGTGCGACAAACTTAACTTTAACAATTACCCTTCCCACCGGAAATCGATCATAACTTATCACTGCGAGCAAGGCGAAAAAACCAACCATGCATAGTGCCAATTTGCACGGAGGCAAACATTCCTTCTCGGCCTTGAGCCCAAGCTCAATGACCAGTTCGACCCACAGTGCATAAAGGGAGGGTGGGAGGGTGCACTGCACACACAATGCAGTGTAGGCGCGGAATGGCGAGTCCCGCGCCTGGATTCAAGATGGTGGCCGCGAAGTCTCTCCTCACGAGACTTCGCCTGGCCGCTTTCCTATGCCGTGCACCCCGGCCCTATTAGCCTTCCTATTGCTAAGCTGGGGCGGAGGGACAAAAGCCGCCGCCCCGCGAGCCGCTGCCCATGCCAGAGAGGGCCACGTGGCGATGGGGCTAGGTTGTGGAGGAGTTGGTGTGTGTTTGGGGAGAAGTAAGCGATGGGTTACTTATTATAGTTGCTGTTGCTATGATAAAAAGCAGGGAGAGCAGGGTTTGGGCCTGAATTGTGATCTCTCTCTCTGCAGCATCCCCCTGCCCCCCCAGCCTTGAAATGACTGCACTGCTCACAAGAGAGGGAGCTGAACTTCCTTAGTTGCTAAATTGTCTGAAGAGAAGGGATGAAAGTGGAAATACTTGGCTTTCCTGCGTCTCTGCTGCCTCCAAGCCACCCCAACCCTGTTTGTTTGTTCGATTTGGCACGTGCAGCATGTGGGTGAGTGGAACACTCCCACAACACTCACTCATAGCGGGCTATCGTATTGGTTAACACCTAGTGTCCTGCTTGGGGCAGTAGTGTGCATGGGGGGATGGGGGATGAAAGATGCTGCTGAGAGAGCCCTTTCCCCTGCTCTAGGACTTGTTCCTGGTCAGTGCTGGAAACCTGTAAATGTAGTTTGCTTGCTCAGTCTGTGTAGGCAGCAAGGTGTGTGTATTTTGTCAGTGGGAATCTGAAGCACTGAAAAAACTAAAGTGATTTGTCCAGGGTCACATGAGGAGTCTGTGTCAGAGGCCATTTTTAAATGGGCACGGCTGGGGATGGGTCCATATGCGCCACATGGAGTGCTGGAACATGTCCGATTTGGGGAGGGGGGGGGAGGACTTAAATGGGTTGGGCTGGGTGCACACCCCTACCTACGCACCGCCCCTCCTGCCCCCGTACAGAGCATCCCGGATTCCCCTGATGGACGTGTGTGTGAGTCATGGGAGCGTGCACCCACCCACACTGCCTTCAGACAGGCTCTGGGGGGGATGGGTGGACCTGCATGAGCATGTCCTATTTTTAAAATGGCCAGAGACAAGGACAGAACTCAGCCCCATTCATGGCAGTTTTCTGCCTTTCCATGTCACTGGAATGTGTTCCTCCCTGAGCACATTTGCTCGACTTCCTCTCCCCAAATCTTCAAATCCCTCCTCAAAACCCATCTCTTCCGTCAAGCTTTCCCTGGCTCCTTGTTCCCGTCACCCCCTTGCTGACTTATCCTGAATCATCGTATCTTGTGTAACATTATATGAGTAACTACACCTTTTTGTAACTAAGCCAAGCACGTGCACCTGAAACCTCCATGAGTTCATGTATGTATCCTTATCTTTCCTTCTGTTNTTCCCCCCCCCCCCCCCCCAGGCCCCTTGTCTCTCTTAGCTTGTAAGCCCACTGGGGCAGGGACCATGTCTCTTTCTTACAATTGTAAACTGCCAGGTACATTGCTGGTGCTATATAAATGCTTAATAATAATAATAATAATAATGATAATAATAACAACTAATAAAACAGTCCTTCCATCTGCTTCCCTGCAGGGGGATAGCTAGGGTGGAATGACCTCCCCTCCTCCCAGCAGCAGGGAACACAGCTGCACCAGGGAACATGGTCCCCCATGCTTGCAGGCCCCATTGCAGCTGCTCTACCTGGCCTTATTATAGCATTGCCTTTGCTTTCCTGTCAGCCCATCTTTTATCCTTGAAACTCCATTTTCACCTTGGCTGTGTCAGTGACACAGGAGGTGGGGGACATCCCAAATTTATACCCTTGTCTCTGAGGTCAGAATTTGCTATGCCCTCTCTAGGTTCCTCGGTCTTTCTTGCCCACTGTCCTGTGGCTACTCATGCCTTGAGTTACACACTTGCCTTTTAGGGTGCCTCCCCACCCATCATGCATGTTGCAGGGCTACACAGGGCTCCAATGCAGCCCTGCAACATGCATGATGGGTGGGGAGGCGCTTGTGTAAAAGCACCCTTTGCTGTCCCTCATTGAAATTTCACCATTGTCCCTCTCTGGCAGAGCCTGGCGTCTCTGCCAGTTGGCTGTGTTTATGCAGCACCACCAGCCCCTGCTTCATGGGGGTGAAGAATGGGCTCCATTGATGATTCATGATGGGGATGAGTAAAGAGGGGAGCTTGGAAGAGAAGCGCATTTGACAGCCAGTGAAGACGCCTTCCAGTGTACACCGCTCAGCTGGAAGCAGTTCAGGCTCCCAGGCTTGGTGCTCAAGTGCCACACGTGACTGGGATCCCCTTACACTGAGCAATGAGGCTGTGTTGGATCGAATGAAGCCGGGGTCTCCGTGAGGTCACCACCATCTGCAGGTGCAGATTGGGCATCTGTCCCCTCCCCCCAACTAGCTCATTTCCTACATTATCTCAGATCTCTGCATCTGCTACTGAGTTGATCATTGGATAGGCTCCAGGGAAGGGGAAAGAGGTCTAGCTTTGTCCATGTGGAAAGCCAATCTGTGTTCAGTGGGGAGGTGGGGGTTGCACACCCAGTGCCCAGCACCTCCAAGCAAAGTCTGGAACTTGATTGTCGGAGCTGGGGTGCAATGGAATCTCTGGGCTAGAACTACGCTACTCTTCCTTGAAGAAGGGATCGGCCCTCCCTCCCTGGAGCTCGGCTGGCAAGATCAGACCTGTTGCTGGGGTTTCTGAGTTCACTGCTGTAGCTCTGCCTCTGCGCACAGGTGAACTCAGCACAAATAAGGGCCAAATAAAAACTAGCTGAGGGCTGCATTTGGCCCCTGGACCTGTGGTTCCTCACTCTTGATGAACCCCCTATATCAGAGGTGGGGAAACTTAATTTTTTTGTCAGGGGGCCACATTGGCAATTTAAAATTAGCTGGTGGATCACCCCCCCCCCAAAAAAAAAGGGGGGGGAGAGGGAGAGCTTTTGCTTATCTTAACCAATCAGCTGTTCAGGGAGAAGCAGCAGTTTCTACCCCCCGCTCCCCAGCTGCCTGCCCTGCAAACTCCAGCCACAGCCTATGGGTGCTTTTAAACGAGACGGAAATGGCGGCTGAGCCCTTTAACAGCCGCCATTGACACCGTCCGTTTAAATGCCCGACGTGGAATGCAGACGTGTCTCCCCTGCGTCAAGCCGGCCCAGCGATCCTGCCCCCTTCAAGGCGGATCGCCGATGTGCCAGCTTTAACCCGCACTTCCGGGTTCCCTGGCAGAGTGCGCATGCGCCCATACTCTCTACGCCGTGTCTGATGCTCTTCTGAACATCAGACACGTCATAGAGAGGGGGATGGGGGGGAGCGATGCGGCAGAATGAACGATCCCGCTTGTGAGCGGGATCGTTTAAAAGTGTCCTAAGCCTCACTGGGGAGAAGCTGGGGCTGAAATTTGCACACTGGAAGGAATTAGCAGAGTCCTCCTACTGCTTCTGTGCCCTGGGCCGGCACACACCTCGAGCAGCCATGGTGAGCGATTTAAAGGGATATGGGACTGTATTTGGTGCATGGGCTGGGGGATTCCCTATTCCTGGCTGGGCTGTTGGCACCATGTTGGGTGCGTTTGCATGTAGCGCTTGCCACCATTCACAGTTGCCTAACACGGGGGCAAGTGTTACTCTTGGTCAGTCCAAACCTTGGTTTTGTCACAGAGTCAATGTGGGTTGGCTGCCCGGATCCTATCGGGAAGTCGTGAGGAGACCCATGGAGCTGCTGATAACACTCTACTCAAGTAATGGTGGTTCTGCTATTCAGCATTTGCTAGTTTCACTGCTATGGCGTGTGTGTGTGTGTGTGGAGCACTCTCTGAGGTACAGGTGGGAGGCCGGGGAAAGAGGTAGGGGGAGGCAGATGGTGGGAGATGGCATTCCCAGGGCTGGAGGTCAAGACTTGTGTGCATCTAGCCAGTTACAGGGAGCATTTAGTTATGGGAAAGCAGCAATTAATAAGTTTCAGAGTATGATCCCATAATGGGACATACCCTTTATGTCCATACTAAAAAAAGGACTCCGAATGGCCATAGGAATGCATTGACCTGTCGGAGTATAACTAGCCTCCATTTACCAACATCTATTAGATAATGCATCAGTCCTCCCAAACGGCCATAGGAAAATATTGGGACATGGTGGGTTCCAGCCGAATACTGTTTGGGGTACATTTAGTGACTCCCCAAATATCTACCTGGAACCATAGGGGGAAACACTCCCCAACACCTCCCAAATAATGCTGAGGCATAGGAAGCCCCCCACTCCTTCCCAATTCAGTCCCTCTGAATGGCCATAGCCTATGGCCCTGCAAATGTCTCCTTGTTGCAATTTTAAAAAATGCTTCTATGTTGGCCCTGAAATCCTGGGACTCTGTAGATTAGACACAAGTAGGGAACAGGAGACTTCTGGGTGGTGCAGGGCAACCTCTCTCTGTATTTTTGGACGTGTCCCCAATAGTCACTTTTTAAATGGCCAGCATGATGGCACCCAGACAATAAAGGTTCCTTGAGCTACCAATGGCTAATAAAAGATTTATCACACACTGCCACAAACTGTACATGTGGCCAGTGTGTAGGAGATTTACCCAGAAATAAGCCTTTTGTGTAGATAAGCTCTCCCTCGTCCCTTTTTCCTGATTATAAGAGTTAAAATTCCCAGCTCCCATGCAGAATTATCATCTATCATTTACATAGTGATTTCAGTGTTCAAAGTGCCTTACAATCCTTATCTAGTTCCCCTCACTACAACCCTGGCCTTTTTCTTGCCATGGCCTGGACTCTGAAAGAAAAAGGGCCCCACAAAATGTCCCAGAATGGGTTGGGGCCAGAGCAGGACCTTGCACAAACAGCTACAGCCATGTGGCATTCCATTCCAGAAGCATCCTCTCCCTTTTCCCAGGAGCTCAGCTATAGGAGCACAGTGGCAGATCTCCACTGGAAAGGGGGAAGCACCAGCAGCCCCCCTTCCCCAAAGTCTTGCCATGGAATTACACCTATATGGCTCTGGGATGGAGGGGGCACTTCTGTGAGGGAGTGCCGCCCAAAGCCCCTGTTCTGTCTTCCGCCTCTGCATCCTAGGGCCTGTCCTCCATAGGGCTGACCCTGTGTGTGTAAGGTCGGGCATTATTATTCCCATTTTACAAATGGGGAATGAAGGTTGAGAGAATGAGTTGCCCAAGATCATCCAGCGAGTTCATAGGTAAGATGGGATTTGGTCTCCCAGGTTCAAATCCAACACCTTATCCAACCAGGCTATGTTCATCAGACATGTTAAAGACATGATCACAATCCACCATGCCTTTCACTGCAGATAGTGCCACACTCACAGCACATACCTCACACTGCAAAAGTAGGACATCATCATCACCAGGGGAGCCAGAAAGAGGTCTCGTGATCTCAACTGGGCACTTAGGCAGAGAAAGAGGAGGGAATCTCTCTTTCTCAGTCTCTCTCTCTCTGGCTTTGATTTCTACCGGGCTCCCTGCTCCTCTCTTCCACACTTTGTCTGAGCATAGTGGCTCCAACGGGAATAAGTCCGATGACCATTTTGCATGGTTCACGTGCCAGACAGCTGTGGGGAAAAGTCAGTTTACAACAGGGGCAAAGGGCAGAAGTTCTGATGGGAAGATGCGTTCCCCACTGGGAAACATTCTGCAATTACTCTCCATTGTAAACTGGTGCCAATGGTTGGGAAGGGGCAAAGGGAGCAGTTGCCCCAGGTGCCTCATATTTAGGGGGGGCACACTGAGTGCCGGATACAGGGAAATTAGAGCCCTGAACAAAATGGTGGCATGGGCCGCCTCCTGAATCACTGCAGGCTTCCCACAGGCCAGGGCTCTCAACGTTTCAAGCCCTGTAGGTCCATATTTTACACCAGAGCATCTCACATTCAGGTTGTCATTCCAAGTTTATTCATGGACCCCATGTGGGGGGGGGGGGGGGGGGTGCTCCTGTGGGGCATACTCAACACATGGGTCCCTGTGTGGCCTCACAAATCTACACTTGTCTAGATCCAACCCTGACAACATTCTACACAGGGCCCCATCTTCCCCGGATCTGGCGCTGCCAGGAAGGAGTAGGGACCAGACATCCCACCAGGGACCAAGAAAGACACGGCAGCACTGCCCAAGAGCCCTCCTAGCTACTAGCTTGCTTTCCAGAATCCCAGCTCCTTTTGGTCAGTCTCTAGCCATCACAGCGAAAAACTTAAATAAATGGTATTTGATGGTGACGACTAATGCAGAGAGGTCTATGGGAATCTGCAGACTGGAACATAAGTGACCAGAGAAGGGGGAACCTGCCCTGTCTGTCTCAGGGAGGAGCTATGCTCAGACAAAGCTGACAAGTTATCACAGGTATTTTACAGCAACAGCTTCCAAGCCATGCATCAAAAGAGGATTCAGATCAATTGTTCACCCAAGAGGTAAGAGTGCGCTTAGGTTTCAGGAAGAAGGAAGATGCAGGAAACACGTTTTGACTTCAAGAGTGGCTGGGCAGAGGGCAGGTTACCAAAGGAGGCTGGGGAAGGTTTTAAAAACTGCTTAACACCTGCCAGTCACGGTATAGGCCTAATCCTGTCCCAGGGCAGGGGGAGGTCCTTGTAAGGTCCCTTCCAGCACTAGTTATGCGACACTATTCTAGGGTAGCTTTCCTCTGCATACAGGAGGGACCAACCCTTGTTTAAACAAAAGTAAATGTATTCCACAATTAAAACATATGGGGCGGGGAACCTCCGGCCTGTGGCCCAAATCTAGCCCATGGCTGGTATTTATTTGCCTCTTTCTAGTTCCTGAATCTGTTCCATTGAACTGCTCCCTCCCTTCAAGCACTGAGTAAGCTCAGGGTAGCAGAGACGAGGCTAATATGCACCCAAGAATAGGGGATGGATGGATGATCTGGACTCTTCCCTTCTTTCCCCCAAACTGAATGCACCCCCTTAAGCACACATGCCCCAACTCTGTGAGCTTGCAGATCTTGTACTAATTTTCAAAGTGGCTCCTGTCAGGTCACCTCTGAAGTAGACTATTGAGGGTGCAAAGGCAATCCTCTGTCATTGAAGTCAATGGCTCAGCTTCCCTTGACTTTAGTGCTGGAAAATTGCCTGTTTCCCTCCCCCACACGTGGCATCTGCACACTCAGGTAATTACCCCAGGATAACAGGGGGCAAATCCTGAGATGCCCTGTAATAACAACAATTGAGATGCCCACAAGGTTACCTCTTTCAGCGCTGAAACAAGGAAGTGGGGGCCTCCCATGTGAAATGCTGTTATCTGCAAACTCCCAACGTACTGTAACAAAGCCAAGAGCGTATACCAGAGTTCCCGCATCCTCATGAATGTTGCATCCCTTGTCTCTCCCTCTGTTCCCCCTTCCCTGTCTCCCCTCCCCTGTCTTCTCTAGATTGTGAGCTCTCGGGCAGGGACCGTGTCTATCTTGTTCTCTGTAAAGCGCCAGGTACATCGCTGGTGCAATATAAATGCTTATAATAAATGCTGGTGTGGGCCCCCTCCTAATGTGGAAATGGGTGAAGGACACACATGGACTGGCCCATTAGAAAAAAGAAAATGTTATTTATGTTTCTATTTAATTAAGCATAACAATATAACATTACCTTCTGGGACTGTGGCTCCGCACTGTAGGACTTGTAGGCCCATACTTTATGCAGATGTTATTTCTAGTTTATTCATGCACCCCACGTGTTGGGGGCTCCTTGCATTTGAGGAGCTGTGGGCCAAGCTTTTACATCAGTGTGTCTCATACTTATGTTGTCATTTCAAGCTTATTCATAGCCCCTGTAGCCCCCCTGTGAAGGTGCACAATCTGCACTTGCCTGGATTCATTCCTGTTCATTTCTAATATAAGGGAAGGTCATAGAGCTCCACTCACAAACATTGGGCACACCTCCCAACATTTTGAGCAGCCAAAGAGGGATAAACTATGCCCCCTCAGCCAACAAGCTCCTCCCCCTCACACATTTACACCCATCCCAGCATTCCAGGTGCATAAAGAGGAACAGACGTTCTCCTGCTTCTCATTCCACTTAGTTTCTTGTTGTTCCATCATCTCCCCATTGTCCTCCCAAGAGCTTTTCCTGGGAAGCAGCTGGGAAAGGGGTGCCTGAGGCTTGAATATCAGTCTTTTTGTCTCTCCCTCTTGAAAGAGGGACTTTGGCCGCTTTTAGACGAGACAAATTTGCGCATGATTGGTGAAAAATGTGCGTGTTTTAATGCTCGTTTAAACACCTAAACCGTTTTAAATGCGCATTTGCCATGATTGTGTAAAAGCCAAAACCATTTTGAATGTGGTTTTTAAATAATGTGCATTTTTTAAAAACGGTTTTGGCATCCCCTGTTCATCAAAGGGGCTCAAAACCAGTTTAAAAAAATGCACATTATTTAAAAACTACATTCAAAACAGTTTTGGCTTTTACATGATCATGGCAAATGTGCATTTAAAACGGTCTAGGTGTTTAAACGAGCATTAAAACACGCGCATTTTTCACTAATCATGCGCAGATTTGTCTCGTCTAAAATCGGCCTTTGACCCCTGCAGAAGGGACAGTGGGATTCAGCACCCAAAGAGGGACCGTCCTTCCTAAATGGGGACTGCTCTCTCAGCTTGCCATATGCTTATGGTAGGCCTGTGCATTCAGGTTTTGAGAGAACATATAGAATCCAAAAATGTCTTCTATCTAAAACACAAATACTAGGACTGTGTATTCAGGTTCCAAGTGAATCCAAAAGTTGCTGGAAAATGTGGTATCTGAGGTCTCAAACTGGGCCCCCAAAACTGCAGCCCATAACCAATTTCCTCCAACTTTCAGTTTAACCTCCTGCTTGGGGAGCCTCTGGTGAGGCATCCCCACCTGCTGGGGCCACTGCTGTCTCGAACTGCAGTCAGCCCCAGCTCAGTGGAGACCAGCTAAGCCAGGGAGAAATGGTGAATCCTCAAGCCAGTGAGCCCCAAGTGACACCCCTGAGCCAGCCCCATGTCCTATTCCCCTTCTCCTGAACCTGGTCCCATGCCCTGTTCTGTTTTCCCCAAACCAGCAACCACTTCCCTAAACCAGCAACTCCGTCAAAGCCAAATCCACCAGGCCCCGTTCTTACCTCCCCAAACTAACAATCCTTCACACCAAGCCAGTTGTATTCCCCACCCTCTCCAAACTAGTGTCTCCCTTTTTAATAGGCAGCAGACTTAGCAGCAGTTTTAACTACGCTTTTCTTATAAGCCTGTCAAACTGGCAGAGCGTCACTGCACAAAATAATCCATTCACAGGAACCATGCCATGTTCATTGTGTTTTCCACATTGGCAGCAATAGGAAAAATGCAGTGAACATGGGCAAAGATACAAATACAGGAGAAGCCAATTTCAATGAGCCTAGTGGAGCTCAGAGCAATGCAGTCAATAGTGATCTACAATGTTAACTAAAACAGCAACTGAAACTATGTTGTACAGCTTGTTTTGGGAGGGAAACAGCACGGAGTATTTTCAGGTCAATAGAAAGGGTCACAGGTAAAATCTTGGGCAACACAGATTTGCTCATGAGCCAAAGCCCCTGCCTGGCTCAGACCAGAAGCAAAAGCAAATTCCTGTCATTGTACAATAGTAGCAGCAACAACAAAAAAAGAGTACTAGCCAGCTGGAAAGTGATGCCTCCATCCCCAGCTCCTCAAGTGAGCCACAAAGGTGGATTAATAGCACCAGTTTGATTCTATAGATGGAGAAACTGAGGCAGAGACAGATTAAGTGACTTAAATCAAAGGCATCAGATTCCCCCCCAATGGAAAACAAAGGCCTGGGGACAAAGAGTTAGCCGCGGATCAGAGGGGTCAGGTACCTGACAAATCAATCTCCGATATAAACCTGAAGGGGTGGGGCAAGAATTTGAGGGACTAATCTCATTTTTAAGTCACTACTACATCCCTGAAGGCTATGGGTTCAAGTCCTGCTTGGTCTCACCGTGGATGGCCGGCTCCAGTCTACCCAGCTGTGAATGGGAAACACAGATTCACTAGGCTGGGGAAGTCAAAGGCAGTCTGGCAGAGTGCTGGCCATATTGCTCCCTTGTGCACCATAGGCCACTGAAACTGGTATGCCTTAACCACACCAGCCCAATGGGCCACATGGTTAGGGATGATCTTTGACTCAACATTTCTTTGGTCAAAAATTGAAAGGATGTGTCTCCATTTCAAAAGTGAGGGCCCATAGCCCCCAATATGACTAAGTAATCATAATGACTGTGACTCTAGTTTTACCTGGAGCAGTATCCCTCTGTTTATTAGGGCACCATTCCTGTGCACACAAACACAGGAATACAAAAGTGGTTACGTAACACGTGGAACAGTCTAGTCCACCCAGGATAGCCTCCCGGCCTGCGTGTCTCAACACAGTGCATGGAGGAAGAGGAAGTCAAGACAAGAGCTTCTGGAGTTGAAACTACTCCCCAGCAAGCAGGAGAGCAAGTCTCCATTTTTCAGACCAGCGAGTAACTTTACATGTTCCATTGCCCACGGGGAAACCAGCACTGTGGCACTAACTCTAATGTCATCCCATGACAGAGCAGTTTGAACAAAGCTTTATGCTGCTCTACGTTGTTTATGCTGCCAGCATAAGGGGGTGTCCCTTGGGTGGCAGCATAAACAGGGAGATACTGAATGGCCGTAGGAATGTACTGACCTCTCCCGAATGGCCATAGGGATCCATTAAAACATGTTCAGATTCAGCAAAAGATTAGCGACACATTGGGAGACCTCAAAATGTTCTCATGGGTGCAGCAGCCCCTCCCAACATATTCGGAAATAATATTGGGGAATAACTAGCTTCCATTTACCCACATCTATTAGATAATGCATCCGTCCTCCCAAACGGCCATAGGAATATATTGGGACATGGTGGGTTCCAGCCAAATACTGTTTTGTTTGGGCACATTGAGTGACTCCCCAAATACCCACCTGGAGCCATGAAGGAACACTCCCCAACACCTCCCAAATAATGCTGAGGCATAAGAAGCCTCCCACTCCTTCCCAATTCAGTCCCTCCAAATTGCCATAGAGATCTATTAAATATGTTAGGATCCTGCCAAAGAGTATTGGGGACACACTGGGAGACCTCAAAATGTTCTTATGGGTGCAGTAGCCCCCCCCATTCCAAAATAATATTGGGGAATAACTAGCCTCCATTTACCCACATTGACTAGATAAAGGCCCTTTTTACACAGAATGCCGCTGGGGGTGGGGGGGCAGTCAGTATGCACAACTCTGCGGGGGCCGAGCAGGGGTGCGAGGGCAGATGAGAACTCAGCCATCCCCACATACGGAGTGCTTGGGAGGGCTGGATGTGTGGGTTGGAGGAGCGCGCACCCACGCACTTCCACATATACATGAGATGCTCCTGCACATGGTCACTGGGTGTCCATGTGTGGGAGCATCTCGTGTACATAGGGTCAATGTCTCCAGACCTTCCGAATGGCCATAGGAATATATCAAGATACAGTGGGTTCTGGCCAAACACTGTTTGGGGAATAGGAACAAATTGGGATATGGTGTTTTCTAAACAAGCAGTTTGGGGTACACCGTGCAACCCCCAAACACTCATGTGGATCCAATGGGAAACTGGATCCAATTAATTGAATCCCTCCGAATGGCCATAAGAATGCACTGTTTCGTCCAAATGGCCATGGGGATCCATTAACATCTGTTGGGATCCTGCTTGACAGTGCTCGGGATATACTGGGAGACCTAAATGTTCTCAGCGGTGCAGTGAGAGCCCTCCCCTCACGTACTTCATAGTAATATGAAGTACTTCATAGTAAGTACTTCATATTACTTCAAATACTTCATAGTAATATGAAGTGCTCGGATTCAGAGCGACTTTGACACTGGATTATGGCAAGTAGGTGGAGAGCGCGAGGTGATGGAGGCCCCGTCTGGTCCAACTTTGTGGGGGAAGTTTCAGGAAGTGACGCCAGCCGATGCGGTGGATGTCTTGGGGTCTGTGAGAGCCACCAGTTGTGAACTTGATCCATGCCTGTCCTGGCTGGTGAAAGCCTCCACGGAGACGTCGGGGATGGTGCTGGTGAGGGTGGTTAACGCGTCCCTGCAGCAGGGAAGGCTGTCACCTAGCCTCAAGGAGGCTGTGGTGCACCTCCTGCTGAAGAAACCATTGTTGGGCGTGGACGCACTCGCCAGCTACCAACCTGTCTCTAACCTTCCCTTTTTAGGGAAGGTTATTGAGCGGGCGGTGGCGATCCAGCTCCAGGCGGATCTAGATAGCATTGGTTTCCTGGACCCTTTTCAATCTGGGTTCCGCCCCAGCTATGGTACCAAGACAACGTTGGTGGCCTTGGTTAACGATATCTGCCGGGAGATGAATGCAGGATATTCGACATTTCTCATCCTGCTAGATCTCTCAGCCGCTTTTGACACCGCAGACCATGGGCTACTGTTGAGACGGCTGCGTGACCTGGGGGGTCTGGACGGGACTGTTCTTGAATGGTTCCACTCATTCCTCTCGGGGAGAAGCCAGTGGGTAGTGTTGGGAGCTGAAACATCTTGCCCCCGCGCTTTATACTGCGGGGTTCCTCAGGGTTCTATTCTGTCTCCATTGTTATTTAACATATATATGCAGCCCTTGGGGGAGGTCGTGAGAGGGTTCGGGGTGCGATGTCACCAATATGCTGATGATACTCAGCTGTACCTCTCTTTTTCAGCTGACCCAGACCCTGCTGTCTCGTTGCTATCCCAGTGTCTGGAGGCCGTGGCGGAGTGGATGTGGCAGAGCAGACT
>QEPC01007576.1:187593-247979 GCA_003113815.1 Sphenodon punctatus | reverse complement strand
CTGTCCCCTCTCCTTGTCTCCCCCTCCTTGTCTTTTAGATTGTAAGCCACAGGCAGGGACCGCGTCTGATTGTATGTTCTGTACAGCGCCAGGTTTTGCAACTGGCGCTTTATAAATGTTTAATAATAATAATAATAATAATAAATGTCTCTGGCCATCCATCTGGGGCAAATCCACAAACTGTCTTTCAATTTCCTGGAGCTTGGTCAAATGTCACAGTCTTGATTTGAGTTTTACAGTTCTTAATTGTAACATTACATACATGTGGAACCTTTTGCTTTACATATTTACTAGACTTGTAGTCTACCTGTAGGCCAGTATCATACGTGTGTGACCCTATGTTCCTCCGTGACACACTCCATGAAATTAACTGGTAGCAGGAATCAAAACAAATAAGAGAAAGTATTTTTTCACTCAGCGCACAATTAACTTGTGGAATTTATTGTCAGAGGAAGTGGTCACTCACGGCCAGTAGCGTAGCTAGAGATTTTAAAAAAGGGATTGGATAAGTTCTTGTAGGATAGGACCGTTAATGGCTATTAGCCAAGTAGGTTTGGGGGATGTAACCTCTTACTGTTGGGGGCTGGAACAACAGGGAATGGATGGCCCATTGTGACCTGTTGGGTACTTCTCCCAACAGAAAGAGATTGGCCACTGTCGGAGACGGGATGCTGGGCTTGATGGTTGACCCGGTGTGTTGGTCTGACCCAGTATGACACTTCTTATGTTCTTATCTCTACTGTGAGCATGTTTCTTCAGTGTTTGACAGGATCCAGGGCTAGATCAGGAACTGGAAAGAAGACAAATAAAAAACAGCCAGGGACCAGATATGATCAATCAGCTGGGGCTTCCTGCCCTTTGGGTAGTGCGTGATTATTTACCACATGAATTAGTTTACCCCCTCAGTGAAGACTGAGTTTGTGGTAAGCAGTCCTCCATCTGCTTTCATACCTGTCCCAGAGTTCCTTGCAGCCATTCTGGGCTGTTCTGGTCAACAATGTTCTCTCTATGATCCTCTGCTAGATGTGGCTTTCAGAATCGTGCATTGTGGGAAAAACCCTCCCATTCCCACTAGCTTGTGAGACAGGTATAGGATAGGTGTAGAATACTTTAGGCAGGGGTAAAAACAGTTGCCATGGCTACTGGGTGTTTAGGTGACTTTCCCTGAAGGTACATAACCAGACTGGCACATTTTGGGCACACCCCTTCATCCATTAAAGTCAATGGAAGCTGAGACATTGACTTTCATGGATGACGAATGGCCCTCTCTGTGTGAACATGGCCCCAGAGAGAGAGCACAATGTGTGTCTCCTGTACCGCATGCTGCCAAAGGACAAAAAAAAAAAAAGTCATTGCAGAATTGCTAACCTGAACTGTTAAAAATAGCATGAATTAGACTAATTATGATCTTGTGGCTTTATGGAACACCTTGCTGATGGAGGCCATTGACCGGATGGCTCCGAGGCATCCACTCCCTCAGCGAAGGCTCCTTAGACCGCCATAGTTTATGGAGGGCCTGAGGTTGCTGAAGCAGGAAAGGTGGCGGTTGGAGCAACGGTGGCATCGTTTGTGTGCTGAAGCTTACAGATTGCAACATAGAGCCAGTTTACGTGCCTATGCTGTAGCTGTAAGGGCAGCAAAAAAGGAGTTTTTTGCTGCCTGTATAGCCTCTGCAAAATCTCGTCCAGTGGAGCTTTTCCGGGTGGTGAGGGGGTTGGCCGGTCCTCTCTCCCTCCTTCTGGAACCGGAGTCATCCAGTGCCCGCTGTGACATGTTTGTTTATTATTTTGCAGAGAAAATTGCTCAGATTCACCACAACTTGGATACCGCACTTATTGCAATGGGTGAACCAGACGTTGTGGAAGTCCTGTCTTGACTGGTTTTGTGGGATCAATTCCAGTCAATGTTGTTCACTGAGGTGGGGATGTTCTTGGAGCTGTTAGGGCCACCTTTTGTGAACTTGAACCATGCCCGTACTGGCTGGTTAAGACCAGCGGGGAGACAGTGGGGCCATTGCTGGTGGGGGTGATCAGTGCCTCCCTTTGGGAGGGCAGAGTGCTGGGCTGCGTCAAAGAGGCGGTGGTGCGGCCTCTGCTAAAAAAAAACTTCACTTGACATTGATTCCCTCGCCAGTTATCAGCCGGTCTCTAACCTTTCTTTTTTAGGGAAGGTTATTCAGCAGGTTGTGGCTCAGCAGCTGCAGGGGCATCTAGACCGCACTGGTTATCTGGATCACTCGCAGTCCGGCTTTCATCTGGGTTATGGCACTGAGACTGCACTTGTGACCTTGGTCGACGACCTTCATCGTGAATTAGATCAGGGTCGCTCAACCTTGCTAATTCTGTTAGATCTGTCGACTGCTTTTGATACCGTTGACCATGTGATGTTGGTGACTTGCTTGTGGGATCGAGCTGGAGTCGGTGAGATCATTCTTGATTGGTTCTGCTCTTTCCTGGCCGGGAGGACTCAGCGTGTGGTGCTCGGGGACTGTTTTTCATCTCTACGGGACCTCACGCGTGGAGTCCCACAAGGTTGCATTCTGTCACTGCTCATGTTCATTGTGTACATGCAGCCACTTGGCAAAGTCATGAGACGGTATGTGGTGCGGTGTCATCGATATGCTGATGACACCCAGCTCTACCTCTCCTTTTTATCCGACCCAGACCTGGCAGTCTCCGTGCTTACTTGATGTCTGGCGGCTGTGGGAGACTGGATGAGGGTGAGCTGACTGAAGTTGAAACTTGACAAGATGGAGGTGATGGTAGTGGGTAAGGCAGTGGATGTGGCATCTCCCATCGTTGATGGGGTTCACCCTCCACTGCGTTCCCAGGTTCGCAGTCTGGGCATGCTCCTCGATCTGCAGTTCCGCCTGGTTCTCCAGGTGGGGGCTGTGTTTTTGGTTCACCTTGTGTTTTTACCATTTTATGTTGTTTTATGAGATTTTTTATATTTAAACTTATTGTGAGTCGCTCTGAGTTGCCTGTGTGCAAGTGTAGCAGGATAAAAATTAAATTAAATCAAAATATCATCCACATTTTCATTACCTCGAGATTGGACTATTGCAATGCGTTCTACGTGGGGTTACCCATGGTGACGGTTCGGAGACTGCAGCTGGTGCAGAATGCAGCGGCCTGTCTCCTTTTGGGGACAGGTTGCCATGAGTACATTACACCAGTGCTCCGGGCTCTGCACTGGCTGCCTATAGTCTTCCGGGCCTGATTCAGGGGGTTGGTTTTGACCTATAAAACCCTATACGGCCTTGGTCCGACTTACATGCGGAATTGCCTCTCTCTCCACGCTCTGGAGTGACTCTACGGTCCACTGGGAGCACCCTTCTTGAGGTCCCCCATGTTGCCCAGGGGGCCACTATGGAGAGGGCGTTCTCGGTGGCTGCGCCTAGGCTGTGGAACTTCCGGCACAGGCTCGGGTAGCCCCAGATCTCCCTTCCTTCCATCATATGTGTAAAACCTGGCTGTTTTGCCTGGCTTTTGGCAAGGGAGATGGGGTGGAGGGTTGGGAGGGGGTGGTGGGTTTTTTCTCTCTGGTTTTTTGCCTTCTCTTTTCATGTATTGTTTTGGTTTTATGTGTTTTAAATGTTGTAAGCCGTCCCGGGCTGCTTGGAGCAGGAGGGGTGGGGTAGACAATTGTTTTATAAATAAATAAAATGAATCATGAGATTGGCATAACAATTTTGAGATCTTACAAAATAATAAATTCTGGATTCTTTATTGTTTGCCTTCTCTTTCTCTGAATGAATTAATATTTTATTGAAGCATAGCTTTCGCCATCGCCTACATAGCTAAAAACATAGAAGCAAAACAGAACGGCATAAGCCTATACATTTTACCAGATACAAAGCAACACAAGGAGATCAAATAAAAAAGAGTCCAAATATTCTCTTCCTGAGTGCTAGCTAAGCTTAGTTCACAAACTCCTCACATACTTGTGCCGCTAACAGAGCAAATGTTGCCGCGGCGGCTATGACTGCATCATCTTTGGAAGTCAAAAGAGATTCTGTTTTAAATTATAAATGCTGAGATTTCTTCCCAGCCCAAATTAGACATAGCCAAGTTTGCCTTAATGCCTTGTAAAGTGGGCAAAAGAAGAGGATATGCTTCCAATCCTCCACTTCTAACCCATTGCCTTCTCTTTCTCAGCCTTTACACATTGCAGTTGCATTTTCAGGCTCTTCCCTGTAGTCCTGAGGCCGTGATTTCCAGCTTCTCAAGAACCCTAAAATTATAAGACTTGAAATCCAATCACAAGAGCTGACAAATGGGCATACATTGAGTTCTGGCAGATTTAAAGGGGCAGTTCAAGGAAAACAAAGATATTTGCAGCTGCACAGGTTGTAACTTTCCCCCTGCTAATGTAACTTTCACCTCATGATGGGACAAGTTGGCTTATCCCAGAAGGTAAAATTTGTCAGATCGGGATCGCGGATATCTCTGTCTTGCAACCAACACGTGGTCAGCAAGTCTGGTCACTGTTGCGGAAACTAGAGATGGGCAGGAGGGTTTGTTAGGCAGCCCCAAAATGGGCACAAGAGGGAGGGGATAGAGGACTTGATACACACACACCCCCGGTAGCTTTTTTGGTTGTTGGAGGCATATATGTAGGGTGGCCATACATCCCCTTTAATACAGGACACATGAAAAATACATGGTGCAGGGCAGCTTTGGAACCAATGTATCCCTGCACCATGTATCTTTCCTAAGTGTCCTGTATTAAAGGGGAGATATGGCCCCCCCTACATACATGTGGGTGTGGTGGGTTGGATTGGAAGTGTGCCTTATGCTGACCTGTGATGTCACCCCATTCCCACAAATTCTATCCCTTTGTTCCCACCCCAAGCACTGTCTGTCTTAATGTTCACGCCCTTCAAATATTTGCAGACTGTTACCATGCCTGCCCTTAGCTGCTGTTTTGCCAAGTTACAGTTAACCCTAGTCTGCACAGATCAGTCCCAGTTGCCTCTGTTCAGTTTCAGTTGCTCTCCTCTTGGCTCCCTCCAACTATCTTTCTGGAAATGAGGTGCCTGGAGATGTTGCCAAGAGTGTAGCAAGGCTGTGCAGGGCCCGGGCACATGTCTTAATGATGGTTCCCACCCCTGCCCCGCCCCAAGGGCATTGGTCTGCAGAGTGAAAGAATAGGGTGGGGCCTAGAGGATGGAAGTGGGCTGTACCTTGGTAGGGTAAGAGCTGCTGCCACTCGAGAGAGGCCCCAACTGGGAGCTGTGTTGCAAGTTGCTGTGAGGTGGGGGAGAGAGGATCCCACTTGGTGCTATGCCGCTGCTCCACCGGGGCTGCTTGGAGCCTCCACAGGCTGCCTCTGCTGCAGGGTGGCCAGGAGTTCCACTGCAGGCTGTTGTCACTGCCAGCCTCAGGAGTGGGCAGCCTGCAGTGGGGCTTCCAAGAAGGACTGCCCCTAGGGTTGCCACCTATGTACATTTTTAAGGAACACTTATGAAAAATGCATGTTGCAGGGCCTTGCAACATGCATTTTTCATAAGTGTTCCTTAAAAATGTGCATAGGTGGCAACCCTAACTGCCCTTCCAAGGGGTCTCCCAGCCAGTCTCGCCCATGCTGTCTCAGGTCCCAGCAGCAACCCCACCAGGAAAGAATTTTTAATGGTGGGTGGGTGCCCAGGGCCCTTTGCAAGAGGTCTGAGTGCCACTAGGAAATTTCCAGAGCAGATGGATATAGAGCGGTGGTCCCCTCTCTCCCAAGCCCACCCTTAGTGCTCAGATTGCTTCTAAGGGACTCCCAGACTCAACTGAGCCCCACTGCACCATGGTAGCAGCTGTGCCACTGCCTGCAACTTCTCTGGTCAGTTTCAGTCACTCTCCTCCTCGTGGCACCCTCCAGACCACGCCGAACAGAAGGTTGTTGCCTTGTAAGGAAGGTTCTTCGAGATGGCATCTAACATTCTCACAACTGGGTTGTGCATGCTCACCCTATTCAAATAATAGCCATATGATGGTCTCAAGCTCCTGTAGTATAAAAAGTGCGCTCCCCCTCAGAATGACAGTTCCTTCCAACCCTTTCTAGAAATAGAAGGAAAAAATTCTATGTGAGACTGGAAGGGTGGGTATTTGTGAGAATGTTCGGAGCCATCTCAAAGAACCGTATTTACAAGGTAGCAACCTTCTGTTCTTCTTCGAGTGGCTCCTCACATGCTAGTATTTTTACTAAATATGAACGTGCTTGTGTGATCAAGTATTGTTAATAGCATGCAGCTATTTTGATGTGGTTCAGAGGTTTTGCATGTTTTAAATATGTGAACAGGATTTTTTTATCCTGCTATGGCACTACCACTGATGGAGAGAGAGCGAGTTGTCCTACTGGAGTCCCATCCACTTACTGGATGAGATGCTATTAGGAGGTTTCTCTCAGTCTCCAAGTGGCAGGGTTTTACTCAGCAGCAAGGAGTTCCCAGTGTAAACTAATGTTCTGTCCATCACATCGTAACGCTGAAATCTCTTTGTTGCTGGATTTTTGGAGGCTCTGCCTACAATGGACAAGCCCCTCCCTAGACCTCTGCCAGCCATAAGGTTCTGCCAACCCGCCGGTGGCAAAGCCACCAGCAGACCGGCAAGCCTTTGGGACCCCGCAGCAAATGGCCTCTCAAACCCGTGGGCCGGCCCTGTCCCCTGGGCACCTCCAACCCTTGCCCGGCCTTCCTGCCTGGGGGAAAGAGAAAGTGTGGGCAGGGGTTGAGGGACCTAATGGGGGGAGGGGGGTTCCAACCCTGCCGCTGTCCTCTCCGCGCCACTGCTTCCAGAGCGGGAGTTAAAGAAGAAATGGGAAAAAACCACCTTGGGCATGCACAGAAGAGCTGCCCTTTCTAAAGATGGTGTCTGCAGGGCCAAACAGCTCTCCTGCGCATGCTCAGCCCTTTCTAAAGATGGCACCCGCACTTGGCCCTGCGGACGTCATCTTTAAAAAGGCTGAGCATGCGCAGAAGAGCTGCTTGGCCCTGTGGGCACCATCTTTAGAAAGGGCAGCTCTTCTGTGCATGCCCAAGGTTTTTCTTTTCTTTTCTTTAACTCCAGCCCGGGCAGTGGTGGTGCAGCATAGAGAGGACAGTGGCGGGGTCAGGACCCCCCCAGACAGTAAATAATGTCCTGCCTGAACCCCACACTAAGGTCCTAACCACTGTCCAAACTTTCTCTTTCCCTCCCCCCAGAACGGAGCTTGTTGCCCTATACAAGGCTTGGACACACGTTGAAATGCAAGGTGCCCTTGCAAGTGGGAATGTTTTCCCCCTCCACTGTATGGTGATGCAGAAGATGCTAGAGACGCAGTATAAGAGGTGCATGTTTGACTGGGGGTTTTATACAAACTCAGAGGAATTTCTTAACACCACAGCAGACAAGACCCCAAGAAAACTGTGTGCTGTTTCCTGCTAGTATGTCACTGTAAGCCATGAATGTGAGAAACCGAGTGGTGACAACATGCAAAGACTGATTGCTTTTGATTTCAGTTTTTACTGTCACTTTGCTCAAATCCCCCACAGTTTTGATGCAACATTTTTAGCAGTTGGTGAGCCAGAGGCAGTAGAAGCCCCATCTTGTCCTGTTTTGTGGGATGAATTTCAGGATGTGTCACCCTCGGACACATCCTGAAATTCAGGATGTGGGGAATGCTCTTGGGACTGTTCGAGCCACTTATTGTGAACTAGATCCATGCCTGTCCTGGATGGTCAAGGCTAGCTGGGAGACACTAGGGCTGTTGCTGGTGGGGATTGTCAGCACCTCCCTTGGGGAGGGCAGGGTGCTGGGCTGTCTCAAGGAGGCTGTCGTGCAGCCCCTGCTCAAGAAGCCATAATTGGACGTTGACATCCTGGCCAGCTATCACCCGGTCTCTAACCTTCCCTTTTTAGGGAAGGTTATTGAATGGGTGGTGGCTCGGCAGCTGCAGAAGCATCTGGACTGGGTCAATTTTCTTGATCCCTCGCAGTCTGGCTTTCACCCAGGTTATGGCACGGAGACTGCGCTTGTGGTCTTGGTCGACAACCTCTCCTGTAAGTTGGACCAGAGTCGTTCGACCCTGTTGATCCTGTTAGATCTCTCGACTGTGTTTGATACCGTTGATCATGAGTTGTTGGTGACTCGGCTGCAGGGCCGGGTGGGGATTGGCGGGGCGGGGCTGGGTAGGGATTGGCGGGACTGTTCTTGAATGGCTCCACTCTTTCCTGGCTGGGAGAACCCAGCATGTGGTCTTGGGTGATTTTTCATCTTCTCCCCGGGGTTTCACATGTGGGGGTCCCGCAGGGTTCTATCTGGTCCCCTCTCTTGTTCAATGTGTATAAGCAGCCTTTGGGGGAGGTTGTCAGGGAGTCTGGCATATGGTGTCATCAATATGCTGATGACACCCAGCTATATTTCACTTTTTCATCCGACTCAGGTTGGGCAGTCTCCGGTGCTTACCCAGTGTTTACCCGGTGTTTGGCGGCTGTGGGGGGATTGGATGAAGGTGAGCTGCCTGAAGTTAAATCCCGACAAGACGGAGGTGATGGTTGTGGGGAAGGCCGGGGGGAGTGGTGGCCTCCATCATTGATGGGGTTCATCCTGCCCTGGTATCTCAGGTTCAGAGTCTGGGGGTGCTCCTGGACCTGCAGCTCCATCTAGATGTCAAGGTGGCGGCTGTGGCAAAGGGGGCATTTTGCCAGTTACATCTGGTACATCGACTTCAGTCATATGTCTTGGACTCTGATCTGGCTACAATCGTTCATGCTTTTATTACCTCGAGACTGGACCATTGTAATGCACTATACGTGGGGCTACCCTTGCTGCTTGTTTGGAGACTGCAGCTGGTGCAGAATGCGGTGGCTCATCTCCTAACAGGGACGGGCTGACACGAGCACATTACACCGGTGCTCCGTTCTCTACACTGGCTGCCGATAGTCTTCTAGGCCCAATTCAAGGTGTTGGTGCTGACCTTTAAAGCCCTAAACTGGGCCCCACCTACCTGCAGGACCACCTCACCCTCCGGGTCCTGGATCGTCTCCTGCGGTCAGCCGGGGGCACCCTCCTCGAGGTCCCTCGGGTGTCGACCTTGCGGAGGCAATTCTCTGTGGCCACACCGCGGCTGTAGAACTCCCTCCTGCCGGAGATCCGCTTGACCACTGACCTCCGCTCTTTCCACAGACAATGTAAGACCTGGCTGTTCTGCCGGGCCTTTCCCAAGGGAGATGGGGTGGGTGGGTTGGGTTAGGGAGGGGTGGGTGAATTGTTTTTATTGTGGGATTTTAATTGTATCTGTTGATGTTTGTTTTAATTTGTTTTAACATGTTAGTCGCCCCGAGATGCTTTTAGCAGGAGGGGGTGGCATACAAATTGTATTAATAAATAAATAAATAAATAAATGCATTAATAAACTTTCAATTTTCACTATAATATAAACTTGATTAGGCGTGACCTCAGTCATTGCCAAACAACACATCAAATCGAATAACATCACACCATAAAATACAGCACATAGCTACAAACACATGCATCAGAACCTTTCCAACCGCAATCCTGCTACAATCGGAACAAAACCCCGCCCTATAATATATATAAACCCTCTTATTACAAGCCCCCCTAAACAACCCCTCTAAAAAATTCTGGACCAGCCTTTTGTGGACTTCGGCTAACAGGCCTTTATAATCATACAGACCACTGTCAGCCTAAACCTGCTTCTCAAGGAAATTCTGTCTCTGGAATAATGCCCTTTTTGCAAACTCACCCACACTCCTAGTTACTACCGAGTCACAAGGGCTCAGCCATGCCCTTGGGACTGAGTTACCGGGCCTCGACCCAAGACCAGCCAGAAATCTTGATCTTAAGCCCTCAAAAAAAGGATATGTTAATAGGATGTGGGCCACTGTATCAGGAGCCCCACTGTCGCATAACTCACAGATTCTCAGGTCCATTGGGATACTCTTAAAACGCCCATCCAGCACTGAGGAGGGAAACGAGTTGCAACGCAACCTGGTAAAAGCCATCCTCCTAGCAGCATCCGTCCAAGAGAATAAGTACATTTTCACTATAGGTGCTCAATAAGATATGCAATTTGCTCAATAAACTTAGCATTATGTGTATAGCAAAAGTTATTTCTAGGCGCCATGTGCTCACAGGTATCAAACCTAGGTATGAACCTCCATGAGAGGGTGAGGATAACAGGTGTTGGACCGCCTCCCTCCCAGAGTCATAGCCTGGAATAAAGAAACCGTTGATGTGGCTTCTTCCTCTGGCTCGCTGTGGCTGAGAGACATCCTAGGGGGGTAAGATACTTTGGGGGTGGGAGGATTGGTGGGCACAGCATGGCGGGAACGAATGCCTGCCTGTGTATTAGGCTTGTCGCACTAAATCTGTGAGCGTGGACTGAGTTAGGGCTGCCAGTTTATTAAGTTCTACATGCTAAACATGTGAGTGGGAGGGGGCTATTGTCTCATTAACACCCTCGGACAGTGATCAGGAAATGGGGATATAAGGGAGAAGGCAACAAGGGCATAGCTTTAATAGGGACAGGTGATGCTGCAACTCACATTTCCTGCTGGAGCTGTTTGTCAGAGTCAGAATGGAGGTAGTGGGGGGAGGGGGGTGGCATTCCATCTTCTGTGTCGACTCGGAGCCCGTTCCAATCTCACTACACCTCTGGGAGGCAAAATCTGTCAGGCAGTTTATTTGTGTGAATAATAAAACTGACAAGAGAAAATAGCACTGGCTGGATGGTGCGACATTAAGGGGATAAGTGCAGTATAAAAACCCAACTACAGTGGTGCCATGTATATGTGATACAGGGAGATTACACTTATCAGCTCTCTGGGAAAGGGTGGCCTCATGGATCAGCCACTAACCTAGGTGCGTAGTAAGATTCAAGTTCAAATTCTGACACTGGTACAAACACCCTGTGTGATCCTGGGCAAGTCACTTATCCAGAGGAGGAAAAATACACTTAAGTTTCATTTGAAAGTCCAAGGAAGCCAGCAGCCAAAAGGTCACTTTTTGCCTTCAGATCCAGCTCGTTAGTCTTGTTGTGTCTCAGTTTCCGCTCCTGTAAAATGGGGAAGATGCTTCCGATATCATGGGGGTGCTGTGAGGTGCTTGGATAGTGACAGTGATCGGACTTTAGTAATGACTAGCAAGAATGAGTGACTGGCTGTGAATGACTAGTTTCCATTCCATTGGTAGTGGGGACTAGGGATGGGATAGGTACTGGATCTCAAAGTGTCCTCTGTGGGTTGCTGATGATCTACACAGGTCGGTCATGGGGAGTGGTCCACAGCTGGGTCGTGAGTACAGCAGTGTGACTTGTGGTCCGTGCTGGCCATTTCTGGAGGGGCAGGCTCTGAGGCAGGGATTTTCAACCTGGTGCTTGGGAGCACCCGAGTGCTCAGGCAATGTGTGAAAGTGCTCCCCAAGCCAGCTGTCAGTAGTGCTCAGGAGCACTTTGAAAGTCCTTTATTACCCATAACCCTAGAATATAAGCCAGCAGGCCTCAGTGACAGTGCCCCACTGGCTAGTTCACAATGCTCTCCCCTCAAGCTGTGATTCTGCGCTGCCAGAGGCTGTGATTCTGGGACAGTTTGGCCAAGTGACAAATTCTGCAAAAATATCTGCAATCTCAGCAGCAGTGTAGTATAATTCAGGGGCTCTTATTGTGAGGATCATGGTCTCGCCATGGCTTCCCTATGACAAGTACATGTGTGTTGTTGTCATCTAGAGCTATGTAGCCCTAGTGAATAAAGCGTTGGACTTGGACCTGGGAGGCTGGGGTTCAAATCCCCTTTTTGCAATAAACTTGCTGGGTGGTGGCAGGTGCTGGACAAGTCACTCTCTTTAATCCTCAGTCCCCCATATGTAAAGTGAAAATAATAATGATCTATATCATTGGGTTGTTCTGAGGGGGAACTAGATAAGGGTTGTAAATCACACTGAACATGGAAAGTCCTATAGAAAACCATGCTCCTTTCTTGCTGAAGATGGCTACTGAAGCCATCTGCCTTTTGCAGCTGCAGCTAGCCTATAATGAGCTTGCACCAAAATACCAGGGATCATTTCAGCTGCAGTGAGTGCATGGTGGCCTGCAAGAAACTTGGAGGGTTGTTGCTAGTGGTTCGTTGGCCCCAAAAGTTTGGAAATCACTGGGTTAAAGCAAACTGAGACAGCCCCATGGTGTCCCCTTCATCTTCCCAGTTTGCAAGGGGCAGCCCATCTTGGTGGTGGTGGTAGGATTGTTCCTTCTCTGAGTGAGAATCTTACTAGTGCTGAGCCCATCCGAGCCAGAGCTGCACCTCCCATGGCTGGGAACTTTCCAGCACCTCCCTAAGCTCCAGTGCCTTGGCAGCTGCCCTGCACATCTGCAAATGACGGGTGCTTCAAAGGAACTCTGTGTGGCCTGGCAACCCCCCTTGGCTGTGCCCAGTGACTCTGACAGCCCTTTGTGTTTTGCCTTACAGAGCCTGGAAGGGGACCAAGCCATACTCCAGAGGATCAGGAAATATGTGAAAGCCATTCCTGTCTCCGGTCTGAGTAAGTTACACTCCTGACATGTTGGCACACACTGGCAGGCAAAGGGAGGGTACGTGAGGGCATGTAAGTGCCAGATACTCGGGCAGGTGCAGGCTGCACTGTGTCACTGACTATAGGGTGTTATTGGACTCCATGCATCCAGTGCTTTTTGGAAAATCCTGTGCAACCCTCCGTGCAGACATCCCTGGCATCCAGACGGGTGCCTTTGCCTTTGTAACAGGTGCCAAACTCTTTGCAGCACAGAGACTGTGGATGAAAACAGACATGCACCTTAAATTCACTTTAACACTGCTTTAAGATTATTCTTATGCATGTTGCAGGGCTGCATAGGGTGCCAATACAGCCCTGCAATATGCATAAGAAATGTTAAAGCGGTGTCGCGTGCATGTCTGTTTTCACCCTGTGAATTATGATTTGACAGACAAGACAAGACCCTCATTCACCATCCAACCAACCTGTTCCCCAGCACATACCCTGGGATTCGTCTTCTGCTCCTCTGTTTTGTACCTTTATATTCAGTCTGTTACGAAGGCGCTCACTTCTCCATGTGTAACATTGCTAAAATCTGTCCCTTCCTTACTGCTCCCACTGTCAAAACCCTAGTCCATGCTCTTGTCATTTCTCACCTTGGCTACTGTAGCCTCCTCCGCATTGGCCTTCCCTGCTCTCACTTCTGTTCAACACTCCATTGCCAAAGTCACCATCCACCTTGCCCGCTGCTTTGATCATTTCCCTCTCATCTTTTCCCTTCACTGGCTACCTCGTTGTCTTCAAATCCAGCACAAACGTCTTGCCCTCACATTCCAGACTCCTCATGGCCTTGGCTCCTCTGTATCTCTCTTCCCTAATATGTTCCCATCCAGGAACTTTGTTCCTCCTCTGTTACCACCCTCCTCTACCCCAGAGTCTTCTGCACCCTAACCCCTCTTTGCCCTTTTCTCCCAGTGTGCCCACTATGCCTGGAGCTTCCCTGAACACCATGCTCTGCTCCCCTCAACTTTCAAATCCCTCCTAAAAAACTATCTGTTCTAACTGGCTGTGTGTAGCTCCTTGCCCCCATACATTGCTCACTGATGCTTGCCCTTATACTCCCTCTTTTCCCCTTGCAACTAAGCTAAACATGTGCACTTGCAACTTCTCAATTTTATGAATGTTATCTTGCAGATGATCCAGTCCCACACTCTAACAGCAGGAGGTGCTGTGGGGAGTAGTATGGGTGTATGGGTTATGGAAGTCCCTTGCTACTCTAGCCTTGCCAGCAGGAGGCAAGGGCAAAGCTATAATAGGGACAGGTAGTGCAGCTGCACCAGGGCCCATGAGCCTGGGGAGGCCCACACTCTTGGTGCAGCTGCGTCCCCTGCTGCTGGGAAGACCAGAGGGGCAAGGGACCCATTCCATCTTCTGCACCAGCAGGGTCCATTCCAACCTTACTATGCCTCTGGAGCGGAGTTGCAACCAGACACTCCACTGAATCTGGGTGCCCAACTTGCCCTGATTGCGTCCGGTCACTAATTGGTACCTGAACATGACCCGACAGGCTACCCAACTCCCCAGACTGACTTGCCTCACTGCAGGGCTGCTGCTCCTCTAGTCCAGTCGCTGTTTGCTGCTCTCTGCTCTTCCCCAGTTTGCGCACTGCTCAGCTGAGCTTGGGACTTCCTTGCTCAGCTTTTTCTGAACGGTGGAGGAGGGGGGAATAAGGAGGCCTCTTCCCACCTGCATGCACCTCCCTATTGGGTCTCCCATTCCCAGGGAGGCCCAAACTGGGTGTTTGTGTAGGACACATGTGCACATTTGATATAGATCCCCCTGGGAACAGAGGACTCATTACAGGGGTGCACACAGGTGAGAAGATGCCCCCTCCCCCCTGCTCAGAAGAAGCTGAGCGGGGAAGCCCCCAGCTCAGCTGAGCAGTGTGCAGGCCCGGGAGGAGCAGGGAGCAGTAACCAGGATGAGAGGAGTGGCAGCCTGGCGGTGAAATGAGTCAGCCCGTGGAGGCGGGGCCAGAAGAACTGGGGAGGCGGGGCCAGAAGAACAAGCTACAGGTGGGGAAGAGTGTGGACATGCATGGGTGAGAAGACAGGGGAAGCCTAAGAATAAGAACTACAGGCTGCTATCAGGTCCACAGGTGGCACAGGTCCCAACCGCACCCTTCCCACGTCCCCAAGGGCAGGGGTTCAAGGCCCGAACCCGACAGTACCCCCCAGCCAAGCCCCCCTCTCAGGGACCAGGAACCCGGTGGAATGGCTGGGTGAGCACAGAGGCTCCTACCGTTAGTGTGCCAAGCAACAGCCAGATGAGACGACAGAACGAGACCTACAATAATGTGCAAACACAAACAAGGATAACGAAGGACTAACATCATGGAACAAACAGGAAGGGACATAAAAGGGCGTGAAGAAGAGTGGAAATGGCTTGCAGTTGCGACAACTGCAAGCAACAACAGTTACAACAACTGCGACTGCAGTTGCTTGCAGTTACGACAGTTGAAACTAAAAGGCATAGTTGAAAGGACTACATGTTTGCAAGAGGCATGGAGGCTGTTGAAAAGCACCATCTTGGAAGCCCAGATTACATGCATCCCACAAGTTAAAAAAGGTAGCAGGAGGACTAAACGTCTACCACTGTGGCTAAATGGAGACGCAAAGGAGGCTATTAGAGCCAAAAAGGCATCCTTTAAGAAATGGAAAGCTAGCCCCAATGAGGAAAATACAAAGGAGCATAAACACTGGCAACGTAACTGTAAGGTGCTAATAAGGCAGGCCAAGAAAGAATTTGAAAGGAGACTTGCTAAAGAGGCAAAAACAAATAATAAAACCTTTTTCAAGTATATCAGAGGCAAGAAGCCTGCTAGGGAGTCGGTTGGGCCATTAGATGACCAGGGAGTAAAAGGGGCACTCAGGGAGGACAAGGACATTGCAGAGAAGCTAAACGAGTTCTTTGCTTCGGTCTTCACTGCGGAGGATGTTGGGGAGATACCCACGCCGGAACCCTACTTTGTAGGTGATGAATTGGATGAACTGTCACAAATCAGCGTGACCCTGGAGGAGGTTCTAGAGCAAATTGACAAGCTTAATACGAACAAATCACCAGGGCCAGATGGTATTCACCCCAGAGTTCTGAAGGAACTCAAATGTGAAATTGCAAACCTACTAGTAGTAATTTGTAACCTAACGTTGGCATCTGGCACTGTACCTGAGGACTGGAGGGTGGCAAATGTAACCCCAATATTTAAAAAGGGTTCCAGAGGTGATCCTGGAAACTACAGACCGGTAAGCTTGACGTCTGTGCCGGGCAAAATGGTGGAAACTATCATTAAGAACAGAATCACTGGGCATATTGATAAACATGGCTTAATGGCAAAGAGTCAGCATGGATTTAGCAAAGGGAAGTCATGCCTCACTAATCTCTTGGAATTCTTTGAGGGCGTAAACAAGCATGTGGACAGGGGAGACCCAGCAGATATAGTGTACCTGGATTTCCAGAAAGCTTTTGATAAGGTCCCACATAAACGACTCTTGAGAAAATTAAAAAGCCATGGGATAGGAGGTAGTGTTTTGCTATGGATTGGTAACTGGTTAAAGGATAGGAAGCAAAGAGTGGGACTAAATGGCCAGTTTTCACAATGGAGGGATGTAAAAAGTGGTGTGCCCCAAGGATCTGTACTGGGACCAGTTCTTTTCAATGTATTCATTAATGATCTGGAAAAGGGTGTTAAGAGTGAGGTGATCAAATTTGCAGATGACACCAAGTTATTCAGAGTAGTCAGAACACGAGCAGACTGTGAGGAGCTGCAGCAAGATCTTACAAGACTGGGTGCCTGGGCATCTAAATGGCAGATGAGATTTAATGTGGACAAGTGCAAAGTGATGCACATTGGGAAAAATAATCCAAATTATGAGTACACAATGCTGGGTACTAAGCTAGGAGTTACCACTCAGGAAAAGGATCTGGGAGTGATTGTGGATAATACACTGAAATCCTCAGCCCAGTGTGCCGCAGCGGTCAAAAAAGCAAATAGAATGTTAGGAATTATTCGCAAGGGAATAGAGAATAAAACTGAGGATGTCATAATGCCTCTATACAAATCAATGGTGCGACCGCACCTTGAATATTGTGTGCAGTTCTGGTCGCCCCATCTCAAAAAAGACATAGCGGAACTAGAAAAGGTACAGAGAAGGGCAACAAAAATGATCCAGGGTATGGAACAGCACCCGTATGAGGAGAGGCTTGATAGGTTGGGGCTCTTCAGCTTGGAAAAGAGACGGCTGAGAGGAGATATGATAGAGGTCTATAAAATCATGAGTGGTGTGGAACTTGTAAACAGGGAATGGTTATTTACCCTCTCAACTAGTACTAAAACTAGGGGACACTCCATGAAACTCACAGGTGGCAGAGTAAAAACAGACAAAAGAAAGTATTTTTTCACTCAGCATACAATTAGGTTGTGGAATTTACTGCCAGAGGAGGTGGTCAAGGCCAACAGTATAGCTGAGTTTAAAAGAGGTTTGGACAAGTTTCTGGAAGATAGTTCCATTAGCAGCTATTAGCCAGATAGGATTGGGGAAGAAAACCCTTTACTGTTGGGAGCCTGGGGATGACCCACAGGGAATGGATATTATGGTGACTTGTTGGGTGCTTCTCCCAGGCCCCCGTGACTGGCCACTGTCAAACGCAGGATACTGGGGTCGATGGACCATTGGTCTGACCCAGTATGGCACTTCTTATGTTCTTATGCGTATTATGAAGTAAACCTATAATGGGCGAAACAAGTGGCCATGGTGGAGGGACCCAAAATACAGGGCTAGGTGCATAGGATATGGTACATGGAGGGGGAACCCAATAGGTAGGGTACAACAGGGGGGAGCTGGGTGGCACAAAATAACGAACAGGGGGAGGAACAGGCAATATAGCACCCCCAGGCGGTGGAGTCGCCAAAAGGGAGCAGACCACGATTTCTGGTGAGGGGGCTGCCGGCAGGGGCTGGGCAGCAGCCCCTGACAGCACGACTGCTGACAGGGGCTGGGCCCCAGTCTTAAGCAATGGGGATGCCGGTAAAGACCTTGCAGCAGTCTCTGGTGGTAAGGCCGGCGATAGGAACGGGGTAGCCAGCTCTCGTGGCAGAGTTGTCGATAGGGGCTGAGCAACAGTCTCTGGTGACGGAGCTGCCAAGGGGCGACCATCTTTGATGGCAAGGTCAGTAGCAGCGGTCGCGTAG
This sequence comes from Sphenodon punctatus, assembly GCA_003113815.1. Lineage (NCBI taxonomy): Eukaryota > Metazoa > Chordata > Lepidosauria > Sphenodontia > Sphenodontidae > Sphenodon > Sphenodon punctatus. Next base: position 230,240 of record QEPC01007576.1, on the reverse strand, counting down.
CAGTCTTCGACAGGAGCTGCGCCACAATGTCTAATGACAGAGCTGCCGGTAGAGGTCAAGCAACAGTCTTTGGTGGTACGGCTGTCGATAGGAGCTGCGCAGTGATCTTTGGTGGCGGGGCTGTCGGTAAGTTCTGAGCAGCAAGCTCTGGTGGTGGAGCCTCCAATTGGGGCTGGACGCCAATCCTCGATGGCGGATTCGCTGGTGGGGGTGGAGTAGCCCTCTCTGGTGGTGGAGTTATCGGTTGGAGCCAAGCCACAATCTCACGTGATGGGGTTGCCGGGAGGGATTGAGTAGTAGTCTTCAGTGGCGAAGCTGCCGGTAGGGGTGGAATAGTGCTCTCTGATGTCCGAGCTGTTGGTAGGGGCTGGGTAGCAATCTCTACCGTAACCAACGATGTTCTTGTTTGCCTGATAGCAGCAACCTGACGTTGCTCTGGTACGGGGGGCTTGTGACCAAGAGGCCATCAATGTTATGCCACTTGCCGCATCTTGTCTGAGAAGTGAGGACTCTGGAATGGCACACGGCACGGAGGGACTACTCAGCACCAGACTCCTTGTATTCCAGGGTGTTATGGCCAGAAGTTGTGGAATCCTCCAATTGGTGACCGACTGGACATGTAACCGGGGGTTGGGGTACCCTTCTCTACAAGTCCCTGGCTCTTGCTGGGTAGATGGAAGGCTTCGTCCGATGCCTGAAGAAGTAGACAACCTTGGGACCACCTTACTTAAATGCTGCTGAGGAGGACAACATATGGCTACGCGCATAGATGAGACCATAGGAGTAGGCGATGGTCCCTTTGGAAGGGTGTCCCCCCCCTCCTCCCGCCCCCCCCCCAAGGCACAGAAATGGTGATGTAGAGGGAGCTCCACTTTCAAGGCTGTCCCTTGTATAATCATACCTGTGACTGCAGTTCGGTGAGTGGACTGTGCCTGCAGAACACCCTTGGAAGTAGGGATATTTTCCTGGGCTGCAGCTACCAAGGATGGGGTGGAAACGACGATGGGGAATTCTTGCACTCCTTGCCCAATAAGGGGGGGTTGCACCGGGGCTCTCACGGTGTGTCTAGTGGTGAGCTGGCTGTACAGGGACTTGAAGGAGGCAAACAGGGATAAGTCAGTAGCCCTGTTTCCGGGGTCACCCATGGAGGTCTTTGCCGGGATTTGGGAAGTTACCTTCTCCGTGACTGCTGGGTTCACCTCTGTGTATTCCACTTCCTCCTCGGACCCATCCCCTTCCTTGGTGCTTACGTATTCCCAATCCCCTTCCTCCTCCGAGTCAACGCAGTGGTTCTTGCGGGGACTCCCCCAAGCCCATGGAATGGGGGGCAGGGGAGGTGACCGCTTGGCGGTATTCTGCGAGCCAGTTCTACTAGAGGCTGCTAGTGTCATAGCTGGGGCAGCGGTAGTCATCTGCACTAAGTAAGCTTTCACCTGGCGATGCACGTCCCACATTAGAGGGGACGGATCGAGGGCCCCTGGCTCATGAAGTAAAAAGGACTCCACCTCCTGGTATGAAGCCCATTTCCATGGGACGGGCGGGCCTCTTCAAGACGGGTAATTTGAACTATCTGGTGGCCAATCAGGGAACTGGGGAGGCGGGGTCAGAAGAACAAGCTACAGCTGGGGAAGGGTGTGGACATGCACGGGTGAGAAGACAGGGGAAGCCTAAGAATAAGAACTATGGGCTGCTATCAGGTCCACAGGTGGCTCAGGCCCCAACCACACCCTTCCCACGTCCCAAAGGGCAGGGGTTCAAGGCTCGGACCTGACAAGGAGGCAGTGGTGTGGCCTCTGCTCAAGAAACCATCGCTTGATGCTGGGTCCCCTGCCAGCTATCAGCCTGTCTCTAACCTTCCCTTTTTAGGGAAGGTTACTGAACAGGTAGTGGCTCGGCAGCTGCAGGGGCATCTTGATTGCATCAGTTTTCTTGATCCCTCTCAATCTGGTTTTCGTCCGGGTTATGGCACCGAGACTGCGCTTGTGGCTTTGGTAGATGAGCTGCGCCGAGATATGGATCGGGGTTGCTTGGCCCTGCTGATCCTGTTAGATCTGTCGGCTGCGTTTGATACCGTTGATTATGAGATGTTGGTGATGCACCTGCAGGACTGTGCAGGAGTGGGCGGGACTGTTCTTGAATGGTTCTGCTCATTCCTGACCGGAAGAACTCAGCGGGCGGTTCTTGGGGACTATTTTTCATCATACCAAGACCTCTCGTGTGGAGTTCCTAAGGGTTCTGTTCCGTCTGCTCTCCTGTTCAATGTGTATATGCAGCCGCTCGACGAGGTGATTAGGGGGGTTCGGTGTACGGTGTCATCAATATGCTGATGACACCCAACTGTACCTCTCTTTTTCAACAGACCCAGACCCAGTAGTCTCGGTGCTTTACTCGGTGCCTGGCGGCTGTGAGGGATTGGATGAGGGCTAATCGACTGTGGCTGAATCCTGACAAGACGGAGGTGATGTTAGTGGGTAAGATGATGGAATTGGCGGCCCCCATCATTGATGGGGGTCTGTACTCCATTGACCTCCCAGGTACAGAGTCTAGGGGTGCTCCTCGATGCGCAGCTCTGCCTGGATCTCCAGGTGGAGGCTGTGGCGAGGAGTGCTTTCCGCCAGTTGTATCTGGTGTGATGGCTTCGGCCGTTTGTTTCGGACTCTGACCTGGTCACAGTCATCCATGCTTTTGTCACCTCTTGACTAGACTACTGTAACACGCTCTACGTGGGGCTACCCATGGTGACGGCTCAGAAATTGCAGCTGGTACAGAATGCGGCAGCCCATCTCCTAGTGGGACTGGGCCGCCGGGAGCATATTACACCAGTGCTCCACTCTCTGCACTGGCTGCCGGTGGTTTTCCGGGCCCGATTCAAGGTGTTGGTTTTAACCTATAAAGCCCTAAATGGTCTGGGCCCTGCCCATCTGTGAGACCGCCTCACTCCCCGTGTCCTGGATTGGCCCCTGTGGTTGTCCAGAGATGCCCTGCTCAAGGTCCCTCGAGTTTCTTGGGTGGCCATGCAGGAGAGGGCATTCTCGGTGGCCGCACCGCGCCTATGGAACTCTCTTCCAGTGAAGGCCCGGCTGGCCCCGGACCACCCCTCTTCAGAAAAGTTGCAAGACCTGGTTGTTCTGCCTTTTGGCAGAGGAGAGGGGTGATGGGGTGGGGTGGGGGGTTGTTTTCTCTGTTTCCTCCTTTTTATGATGTGTTTTAATTGTTTGAATTGTTTTTTTATTATTTGTAAGCCGCTCCGAGCTGCCTGTGGCAGGAGGGGCGGGGTAATACGTTTTTAAAATAAATAAATAAATAAATATTAAGCAAACACAAGTGCTCTACCAGGTTAAGATTCAAAACAAAACAAAGTATTTATTTCACCTCCCAGCGTGGTGTGATGTTTCCATTTCATTGGGCAGCACCAGCAAAGCAAAAACCAAGAAACTGAGCACAACATGCAGATTTCCTAACTTGCCTTTTGCACGGTCAGCAGATGCCCTGCTGTCTTTGCTTGCCCCTCGGCAGCCTCTTGTTAAATTCAAAGAGAGAACCTCTGAACCGGCCCTCCTTTCTCTCACTGTTTCCTCCTCCTCGGGGAATCCTCTGATTGCTGGAGCTTTTAGCTTTGTCCTTCCTGGCTGCCAGATGTCGGCATGCAGGGCGGTTAGAGTGAGGAAGGAGAAGAAGAAAGGAGGAAGAAAACCAAAACTAACAGAAAAGTGCTGCAGCAGCACAGACAAATGCAGGACAAGCTTTCACTCACCATTCATATCCCATTCACCTGCACACTTGTACTGCATGTAAGATACAGAACTCGGGCAAAGTGAACTGAGGAGGTTAACTTGTTCCTGCTGGGAGATGCACCGAGGGCCTGATGAAGGGAATCTGAGGAGTAGGGTTGCTACCTCTCTGGGGTGAGAGGAGTAGGGGGTTGGGCCATATGGACTTTCCTCACCTCCTTTCTGGTGTGACCCAGCCCCAATGGTGTGCCATGATGTCCTACTTCTCATCAAGGGCAAGGTTACATCAGAAAGGGGGTGCGACACCCCTTTGCCTCCCCCCTACCCCTGCAGAGGTAACTAACCACTTTTGTAGGGTGTGGGGCAAATGGGCTGTCATGCCCCTTTCTGATATAACCTGCCCTTATTGAGCATTGTGATGTCATGAAGCTCTGCAAGGGCAGGGCTATGTTGGAAATGGGTGGGTTGAAGGCGTCATCATGCACCCTTTCTGATGTAACCCTGCCCTTACAAAGCATGGTGACATCACAGCACTCCATAGGGGCAAGGCCATGTCAGAAAGGGGGCAGGAAAATCCCTAAGGGCCACCCACTTTCTAACATGGCTGCTTCCTGCTGGCCCAGAAGACCCAATTTCCCGGGTTTTCCTTAGGTACCCTCTGGTGATCTGGAAATTGGGGATTCTCCTGGAGCCTCTGAATGAAACCTGGACAGATAGCAACCCTGCTGAGGAGGCCCCCTACGCTTGTTCTGTGCTTCATCCCAGCCTCTCTTCTTCCCCCAGCACATGTGGAGAACGAGGAGCAGTACAGTGAAACCCTGGAGAATTTTGGCAACAATCACCTGTCCCAGAACAATCATGAGCTGTCCACGGGCTTCCTGAACCTGGCTGTCTTCACCAGGGAGGTGACTGCACTCTTCAAGAATCTGGTAAGGAGCAGGTGGCAGGGTGGAGGGGACGTTTCAGGCCAGGATTCCCTCACCTTGGGGACCTAGAAGAAGGGGCATTATGTAAGGCCCCAATCTTGAACCCTGGGCTTCTGGAGCGGTGTCTGACCCTTAGTGCCACTGTCTGTCTCTTCCCAGCCCTTGTACTGACCACCCCTGTTTTGTCTCTCTGCTCTGTGCCCTGCCTTCCAGCATCCTGGTTGGCTACCAGTTAGTATAAAGGGATGCTGGTAGCAACATGAAGCTGGGTGGGCAGAACAACTCTTTAGTTGCTCTCCTCGACTTCCCTTACAATGACTTTCTTCCCACACTCTGCCTCTGCTTTGTTCCGTCAGACCCCTGCCCTGCCCTGCCCTGCCCTGCCCGCCTTACCACTGCTAGGTCAAACCAGCCCCTACTTTCATGCTGCTGGCTTCGGGGTTATCCCCTGGGGATTCTTATTTCCCAAGCTGCAGTTGAGGAGGTAGGACCATAGAGAATCTCCATTCCCTTATTCAGTGCAGCTGGGGGTTGGGAGGTGGGGTTTGGGGAAGTTCCCATCCCCCAGATTGCTGCAAACTCCTCGCTTTTGTGAGGAAGCTCCATGTGCTCCTCCTTGTTGCTACTGGATCCTGGGCTAAGACAAATCCGGTCTCTGTACCTATGTCTAGCAGCCAGGTCACTGAGTCTTGGTGGTGGTGTGCCACTGACTTCTTCTGCCACAATAATGTGTGCAGCACAAAGGCCTAGCCAGCTAGGAGCATCCCACCCATACTGTGTGCCAGCCCCCGCTGAAGCCTCCTATTCCATCCTCCCCGAAGGCACATTCACTTCCTGGCGTGGGGCCAACACCATTCACTGAGCTGGTGCCAAGAGGCCATTGCTCACTCTGCTGCTTTGAGGTGGTCCAATTCCTCCTCATCTTGGGTGAGGGGGCGGGTGTCAGGGCTTCAATGCCAAAAGCCATGGGCTTGCAACTGCAGAGCTAGTTGGTTGTTTTAAAAGGGTTCTTCCCTGGTCCCCCACATGGACCTCCCACATGGGGGGATCAACCACAGAGCAGGATGCCTTTCCCAGCAGCTGAGTCTGTGCAGCTATTCAAGTTGCAGTGACCCCCCAGGGGTGTTGGCCAGACAAGCACCAAGGGTTTCTGTCAGCTGGGATGGTGTGAGACTATCGGCTGCAAGAGGAGAGTGAGATTCATGAGGCATCCTGGATTTCTATTAGCATAACTGCCCACACTCCTGCTGATTAGATGGGGCAAGATCTGGCCCTTTGTTTTCCATGAAGAAACAGTTTTTAGGATGGAGATTTCCAGACTTGGGATACTGGGTCAGTATCCCAAGTGAGGTCATGCCATCTGTGGTCACAATATTGATTGATATTTGCTGTACTTGCAGATCTGCGGCCCTGAGACTATTGCGTCTCAAAATGGAATCACATGGGCAATATGTTTGGGAATCTCTGCATCAGGACCATGTGAAGAGAAGCAGAGAGGGTGTTTTGGAGAGAGCCAAATCATGCAAATTGCTGTAAAAGCTTCTTTTCTGCTCCTCTCTACATGACTTGGCTGCTGCCTCTTAATTCTGACCCAGAGTTGTGCTGCTATTCCAGTTCTCACACACATGTCCTGACTGCTGATCCTCAATCTCAACCATCGGTTATGCTGCCTTTACATCCCTGGGCTCCTAATTGGCTCTTCTCCTTCCCTCAGCTGCTGCCCCTCAATTCCAACTCTTAGAGATGCTGCCATTCTAGTCCTGGACTGCTGCCATCCCAACTCAGCTGCTGCCCCTCAATCCTGGCCTTCAGCCATGCTCCTGTTCTAGGCCTGGGATTTCTGACTGGTCTAGCTCAGTGGATGCCTCTGTCTCTCACTGCTGTTATTCCAGCCTAATCTGCCCCCTCCTTGACTTGGATGCCCCCCTTCAGTTCTGGCCTGCAGCCCTGCACCATTCCGATCCCACTCTCTGTCAGACAGCTCTTGACTTGGGCTTGGAGGTTGCCATTTTTTGTGGTTCGACCCTGAGACTCCCATAGGCCAAAATGAGGGTCTCAGGGTCAAAACGTGAGAAGTGGCAACCCTAGCTGGGCTCCCTTCCCCTTTACTCTAGGCCAGAGCTCAGTTCTTGGAGAGTGGGGGCTGCAAGCTCTACAGCAGCTCAGTTTAAAGGAAACTTCCTGGCAGCTAAGCCAGGCTATTGGATGCAGACTTAGGCCTCTGCCCTGTTAGAGGTCAGCAGGCATGTTCTGAGATGCCTCCTGCCTTGATGCCTCCTGAGATGCACACCAAATTCTAGGGATGAGATGCTTTCAGAGATCACAGCAGTGTGCGTCAGTGCAGTAGTCTGATTGGCTGTATTCCCTGGCCTGGCTGGGCATGTGTAGGCTTGAGCCATTCAGCAAAGAATCCAAACTGCTCTGCATATCCTCTGCCTTTCCAGGCACTGAGGGGATGGATTCCTCCTTCCTTTTCCCCATGAAGCATTTTTGCTTCCCATCTGTCTCCAGTGCTTTGTCTTGACGTTTCTGTGTGTACACTACCACTAGGGAATGAGGATTCCTTGGGTGCTGGTTTCCCTCAGCTGCAGCGCATGAGGAAGGGGATTCTATGTGGTCTGAGCCCCCCCACCCCAACCACCCAAGATCCCAGCTCTCTGTCATCCAAAGATTGTGCAAAATCTGTAAACTAAGGCCTTTGATTTTTGCCTATGTTTCTGCTTTTTGTCTGTACCAGGAATTATTGGGAAAGGGATAGAAAATGAAATGGAGAATAGAATATCCTAATGCAGCTATATAACTCTGTGTCTTGAATACTGTGTACAGTTCTGGTTGCTTCATCTTAAAAAGGATATAGAACTAGAAAAGTGCAGAGAATGTTAAAAAAGTGATCAAAGGTATGGAAGAGCTTCCACACAAAGAGAGGCTCGATAGGTTGGGATGCTTCAGCTCAGAGATGACTAAAGGGGGGATATGTTAGAAGTTTACAAAATGATGTGTGGTACAGAGCAAGGAGAGCTATTATTTACCCCTTCTCAAAATACTAGAACTAGGGGACAGCCTATTAAATTGACTGGCATACTTTTTAATTAAACATACAATTAACCTGTGGAACTCGCTGTCAGAGGATGTTGTGAAGGCCCATCGCATAACCAGGTTCCAAAAAAGGACAAGGTCTTGGAGGATAGATCCATAAATAGTTTTTAGCCAAGTTGGTTTGGGGATGAAACCTCTGATTGCCCGGACTGGAACGGAACAGCAGGGAATGGATCACTCCATTATAATCTGTTGTACTCTTCTCTGACGCAACTGAAGCTACCCACTGTCGGAGACAGGATGCTGGGCTAGATACACCATTGGTCTGACCCAGTGTGGCACTTTTTACTGTGCTCCTCCTCTTCCTCTTTATCATCATAGTTGGACCGAGGATTCCTTTTAGTGATGAAGCAGCATGGGGTAACGTCTAGGGTGGGGAGAACTGATGAGGCAGACTTCTGGGATTTGTTGTCCCCTGTGAGAGGGGAGTGCAGCCTAAGATTAGAGCAGGGGGTTGGTTTTCTCCTTTTCCTGCCACTGACTTGGTCTATAAGCTCAGGCAAGTCGCTGCATCTTTCCTTGCCTTTGTTTCCCCTTTGGCTAAATATTCCTCTCTCTCCCATTTGGATGAATGCTTTAAAGTACAGGGGGATTGTCTGATGGAAAACATTGAGGAAACTGGAAATATTGTTGCTGTTATCCCCAAGGACCAGTGCTACCTGTTTGTACCCTGACTGCAAAGGTGTTGAAAGTTGAACGTGCAAGTCTTTCCAGATTTTTCTGCCTGTCTCCCTCCTATTGACTTGGTACATGTGTGGCATGGTCATAATTAAGCTAATTAGGGCAGGAGGGAGTCAATGCAGTTTGTGGCTGAGGATGCTAGAGTGAGCCTACCCCAGAGTTGCAAACAGGATTTTGGAAAGGAGGGCGGGGTGTGACGCTCCCAGCCTTACTGTCTCCTTCCCAAGCATGGGCAGGGACAGGGACTGTTCCCCTCTCCTGGCTCTGCCCCCACATGCAGCTGCTTTCTGGCTCCTAGTCCCCCCGACTAGGAGAAGTGGGAATCCCTCTGCTCCACTCCCTTCCTTGGCTCTGGGGTCCCTTTCTCATCTTGTTGTTGTTGCTGCTTCTGCCACTGCTCCTTCCCTTGTTCTAGATGAAGGGCCAGTGGGAAGGTGGAGACTGGGAGATACAAAGGTCATTGTAAGGGCGAAGTAGATAAGGATTGCAAAGTACTTTGAATGCTGAAGGTGCAATACAAATGACTAATAATAATTAAAGTGAATTCTTTTCCCTACAAAACCTTTTGCCATCTCCCTAAAATATTTACATATACAGCAAGTGACGTGCCCAAGTTTACATCGGGAGTCTGTGGAAAAAGTAACAAAAAAGCCAAACTCCGCTCTACTAAGGGTGTTAACAAATGAGATGATAGCCCCCTGAAGTCTGGGTTTGGTAAGTGCAGGCCCTACTCACATGTTCAGCATGATAGCTTAATAAATGAGCAGTCCCCTCTGTATGTATTTCTTGTGCGTTCGGGCAGTCCCCACTCACAGATCTGCCACTTCATCTGCAGAATCAGAATTTGAGGTTATGGACTCGGTCTTGTTCTGTTTATTTGGATCAGTTTCAGGTGGTATCACCCACCGATGCAGAGGAGGTGCTTGGGGCAATGAGGGCAACCAGTTGTGAATTAGATTCTTGGCCATCCTGGTTGGTGAAAGCCAGCTGAGAGACATTAGGGCCATTGCTGGCTGGGGTTGTCAATGTCCCTTCGGGAGGGTAGGGTGTCGGACACCCTTAAAACTGCGGTTGTCCAGCCCCTGCTTAAGAAACCATCTCTGGATGCTGACTCTTTGGCCAGCTATTGGCCTGTCTCTAACCGTTTTAGGGAAGGTTATTGAACAGGTGGTTCCCCTACATCTCTGGATTCATCTTGATACTGTTGGATTCTTAGACCTTTTTCAGTTGCACCTTCGTCCTGGGTATGGCACACAGAGACTGCACTTATGGTCTTGACCTGTGCCTGGAGATTAAAGAGGGAAATTCTACCCTGTTGATCTTGTTAGATCTTTCTGCGACCTTTGATACCGTTGATCATGAGGTGGTGTTGATGTGACTATGGGACCTGGCGGGGCTGCACGGGACTGCTCTTGAGTGGTTCCTCTCCTTCCTGTCAGGGAGATCCCAGAGTGGTGATGGGTGACTGCTCATCATCTTCTTGGAACCTTCCTTGTGGGGTCCTGCAGGTTTCTATTCTGTCTCCCCTCTTGTTCAACGTGTATATGAGGCTATTGGGCCAGGTCATTCAGAGGTTTGGGGGTGAGGTGACATCAGTATATTGATGACACCCAGGTCTACCTCTCTCTTTCATCTGATCCAAGCCCTGCAGTCTTGGTGCTTACCTGATGCCTGGCTGCTGTTGGTGACTGGATGAGGGTGAGCTGATTGAAGCTGAATCCAGACAAGACTGAGGTGGTGATGATTGGCTAGCCTTGTGACCTGGAAGGAATTGGGACTCCTCTTATTGACAGAGTCCAGCTCACTCTGGTCCAAGAGGTTCGCAGCCTTGGAGTGCTCCTGGATCCCTTGCTGTGCATGGATTCTTAGGTCGCAGTAGTGGCTAGGAGCTCTTTTCACAAACTCCATCTGGTGAGGAGACTGCGGCCTTTTCTTTCTGATTCAGATTTGGTCATTGTCATCCATGCTTTCATCACCATGAAGATAGATTATTAAAATGCGCTCTATGTGGGGCTGCCTTTGATGACTATTTGGAAACTGCAGCTGGTGCAGAATGTGGTGTCTCGCCTCCTTTTGGGTACGAGGCGCTGGGAGCACATCACACCAGTGCTCTGAAGTCTGCGCTGGCTCCCTATAGCTTTCCGGGAACAATTTAAAGTGTTGGGTTTGACCTTTAAAGCCCAAAATGGTCTGGGCCTCACATAGCGGAAAGACTGCCTTTCCTTCCATGCCCTGCTGCAGCCCCAGCGATCAGCCAGGAGCACCTCCCTGTGGGTGCCATCTGTTAGTCTTGTTCATTCAACAAGGGCTTGCAGGGAGGCATTCTCGGTTCCTGCCCCGATGCTTTGGAATTCCTTCCCCCCGGAGGCTCATTTAAGCGCCAGCGTCTTCCGGAGGTGGTGTAAGACTTTTATTTGAAAAGGCGTTTGGTGGGTGGGGATAAATAAGGGATTGGGATAGTTTGGGGGTTTGGGAATGGGGTGGTGGTATTGGGTGAGTATGTGGGGTTTTTAGGGAGTTTTGTATGTTTGTTTTTATTATTTGTAAGCTGCCCTGAGCCTGCGGGAAGGGTGGCATAGACATTTAAATAAATAAATAAATAAATACACAAACAGGTTTAACATGACAAGGCTAATACATGGGCAGGTGTTCTTCCCTGCTGTGCTCTGCCCACCACGCCACCCCTTCTCAATATCCTGCCCGCTGTCATGACTCACAGCTGTGACGAACCATGGGCAGAATCAGCTGCACCAGCTGTTTCTTTCTTCTGGGCTATTCTGATTCCCGAGAGCCAACCCAGCACCTGCTATCCCTGCCCCCCCCCCCCCCCCCCCCCCCCCCCCCCATGGAGGTTCATAGCTGGTTTTATACCTGCCAGCACTTGCCAGCTAGAAGTAATCTTTTGCTATGCTGAGTTTATTGAGCAAATCACATACTTTATTGAGCATCTATTCTGAAAGCAAAAGTTGAAATTTAAAGGGATTAGTCTTCACATGTTGTCCAGTGTCTCACACCCACAGCACACAATGATGCACTGGCAGGTAGCATCATACAGTTTTACTGGGGTCCTGCCTACCAGGATGGTGGATTGCATAAGCCCCTCAGTCAAACATGCACCTCTTGTACCCCTTCTTTTGCATCTTCTGCATTACCATACACTCAGGGTGGTAAACTTCATGAGAATGCTCTGCACGTCTCCTCGTGTCCAGACTTCGTACAGGGCAACAAGCTCCTTCCGTCAGTTCACATTCCCTGTACCTTGAGTCACTCATTGCCCTGAAGAGATTAATCTCTGCCATCTGATCAAGGTATTTCTGGTGGCTCCGCGAGTAACCTCTCGCTGTCATCAGGGTGATGAGAAAAAATATCTGGAAAGGTCCAGCCACTGTTAGTGTCTGCCTGAGTTCTAGCAGTGCACAAATGTCCAGAAAAGTCACGATCTCACATGGATCCCACTCTCTCATCTCATTTGGGGCTCCCTCCCTTCCATTCTCCTGAACTGGGAACTGCAGCAGGGTTGTGTGGTGGCAGCATTCCATGTTGCATACATAGATGTCAGGAACCTTGCCCCTCCAAGGGCCCTCCAGATCATAAGAACATAAGTGGTGCTATACTGGGTCAGCCCAATGGTCCATCAAGCCCATCACCTGTCTCTGACAGTGGCCGATGTTGGTCACTGGGGTTTCCAGTAGGACACAATGGGCAATCTGTTCCCTGCTGTTCACTCCCAGCTCCTGACAGTAAGAGGTTACGATCCCCCAAACCTACCTGGCTAATAGCTACTAATGGACATATCCTCCAGAAACTTGTCCAATCCATTTTTAAACCCAGCTATAATACTGGCCTTGACCACATCTTCTGGCAACAAATTCCACAGCTTAATTTTGCACTGAATTAAAAAAACAAAAACAAAACCCTTTTATTTGTTTTAAATCTACTCCTTGTTAGTTTCATGAGGTGTCATCTAGTTCTGGTACTATTTGAGAGGGCAAATAACCCATTTACTTGTTCCACCACTCATGATTTTATAAGCTTCTATCATATCCCTGGGTCTTGCCTCTTGTGTGAATAAGAAGCCTGTGCCGCTTCCTCAGGGTACAAACAGCCCGGAGGTGAAAGAAGACATATATCTGCTTCTAGGACTCAAGGATGGCAAGCAAAGGGTTAATGGGTTGAGTGTGGGATGGAGCCACACAGGGAATGCCATAGCTGCCCTGCCCCTGCAACATCCCAGGGCTGGTTATACAGACAGTGCAATGTCAGAGGCTGTCAGGAAAGAAAGGGTGGAAAGATAGAACCACCCCCTTCAGGATCATATGCGACAAGCTCACAGGCTAGTGCTGGTGATCATCACTGGGATGCAAGATTGGTTTCAAGATTCAGGAGGCTGAGGGAGGTAGTCAGGATCTGAGAGGTAGCAGGAAGTAAGTTTCAAGGGACAGAAAGGTGACAAGAAGAGGAGATTGTCAAAATTGGTTTCCAGCTAGAAACAGCTCCACTTTTAACTACCACCACCTGTGTTCTCCATAACCTCGGCAAGACTGGCGAGGCCACGTCGAAGGCCCCCCCAGTTAGATCTGGCAAGCCAATGCGCTTGTTCTGGGACCAGCTGAACTGAGCGGAGCATTGTATTGCTGGAGAGAGTCAGGATGCTTTGTGCCAACACGTCAGTCGCAATGCTAGCCAAAACACCCACCATCAGTGACCGTTTAATGAGCTTAAGTGAACTGTTTCAAATGATCTTTTTGTTTTATCAATAAAGCCTTTAAAAATATTTATTGTATTCTCCTCTGGCCCATCTGGTTCCCCAGCACTGGGACTGTATACTTTCCCTCCTTAGGTACCCCTCTGTGTTATTCCCCCCAGGTGGCTTTTTATTGGCATTTGTAGATTAGCCAGCTGCAGGCCTGCACCTCTGAGTTTCCCATTGGCATTTGCAGGCAACCGGTGCATTCCTGTGCGATAGGAAGCACAGAGGTATAGGGGTGTAGCAGGATACTCTGTGTGTGGCTTTCCCACTGTAGTTCCCTTTGCACCTAGGCTTTCCCCTGCCGGGCTACTATGCCTGACACACACACACACCCCTGCCCTCTAGTGCAAGTGCATGGGCAGAGGACTCCCCACCCCCTCTTTTTGGTGCACTTGCAACCCTCAGCTGCCAGAGCAGCTTACAGCTATGCCATACCGCTATTCTCCAAGCCCCACCCCCTAACTTTTCTCCTTTCCAGAAGAAGCACAGAAACCATAAATTATGAAAAATTAAAGAAATTTATTAAAATAAACTTAAAACTGTTCCTTTTTCCATCTGCTCTTTTGGAGGGCAGTTGGTGCACTCTCTTGGGTGTTGGGACTGATGGGGAAAATTGAAACATTTTCCTGATCCTTCTCCCATGAAGGAGACTGTGGAAGATAGTTTGTGGGAAGTATGCAGGAATGATTGGCATGGGTGGGGGGGAAGCATGCCTGGCCCAGGAACTGTTCCCTGGGGTGAGCACAGTGCAAAGAGGGCTTGGTTGCTTTCTCTGGGGGGTTGATTGCGGGGGAACCAGGGCAGCCAGGGGGTGGGCTCCACATAGGGGGATGTGAACTGCTAATGGGGGTTAGGAAATGGTGCCTGCCCCTGAGCAACAATATTCACAGTCACAGCAGCTACATGCTTGAGCATGGGAGCTCTGGAGCTGAATGGACTGGAACAGGCTGCTTTGCATCTGTACCCACATCTCACTCCTCGCTCTCCATCTCAGTCATGTTGTCTGACCACTGAAACTGCTGCCAGAGGCAGGCCCAGTGCCTGTTCTCCTGCTAGTGGTTCAGGCGGGCCTCAGCAGCAAAGCCTTGCATTCTGTCACACCAGCTGCCTGGCTCCGTAGCCATGCCGTTACTGGTACCCTGGACCTTGTCCGCCAGACGTGTGGTCTTCCCAAGCAGCCTCCTTTCCAAATCCTCCCTTCACCATGTGTTGCAGACCTGCAGGTTTTGGTTCCACTGGGCACTTTCAGCAGGGAGCTTCTGTCCACACCCATTGCACTGGCAGACCTGTAGCAAGGCATCAAGGAAAGCTATTAGTTCAGATTGCCCCACCCACCTTCTTGCCCTGGTGTTTCAGACCCCTGCCTGCCCAATTTTCAGCCCTCCGCTTGCCTGAAGGGCAGCGGGAATGAGTACCTGGTCTGTGTAGCTGCTGGGGTGGCTACTGTGGCGGGATCCCAGCACTACGCAGTTCCTCTTCTGCGATCACTGTAGAGAAATGAACATACAGAAATTGACCTCTGCTCCGCTGCCTCTACAAAGGTGACATCTGGATCCTCTGGGCCCTTGACCAGAACCTCAGGTGGCATCTCAAACAAGGCTTGGCTCTCAAGATTGAGGGGATACACTATGAGAGTCATGATGTCTGTGTCCATGTCGACCCGTAAAGGCCCCAGGGTGGGGACAGGCATGGAGCGATGTCTGCCGGTGGTCGCACCTTCCATGGGGGAGTGGGAATGGTTGTAGTGGAAGTGGACAGTGCGGGATCCATATCCCCGTGCTTCTGGCCCCTTGCAAAAGCACAGCCATACAGGTGGGATGCAACAATGACTCCATCCATGCAGAGGAACCAGTCAAGGCGCTTGTATTAGGGTGATGTTTGCCTCCCGTAGCTGGAGGCGAAGTTGTTGTCCTGGATCTCCTTGTATTTGGCCTCAAGTCCCTGTCCCACTGCTGGCACTGGTTCATATCCTGGGTGTAGCCCTGCTGTGCCATTTGGACCAAGATCTCAGAATACCGCTTCGTTCCTGTAGCACTTCACCAGGGCATATATATCTTCTGCTCCCCACACAGAGCGATGAAGGCCTTTGTCTCTTCCTCGATCCAAGGAATGCAGCGTTGGCAGGCAGATATGCAGGCAGGAAATGACTATGATTGAACAGTGGAGGTAGCAGTGCTGGTTGTTGCCCGGCTGTTGGTATTAGCTATGTTCCTGCTGATGGTAATCCTGGGAAACAGCAAGGTCGGGCACATACTGCCAATGAGGCCAAGCTGGGAGAGTGCATGTTTGAAAATGCTGGTGGGAATTTCAGGTGGACATTACGTGAGCATCAGTGAGACTGAAAGTGGAGAGAGGGGCCAGAAGTGGTTGCTCCTTAGAATGCTCTAGGCTCTTTGCTTGTGACTATATGGTACTTCAGGCCTGAATGCACAGAGGTGCTGCACACAACCTAATTGACAGAACATGGACACATGGATGCACATTAGTCTGCAGTTGTTCACGTAGTGGGCTCCACATGCTCCAGGACCCTGCTGTGAGTGGGGGCTGCATGTCTGGTGGATGGTGACCACATCGCTGGTGGGGGCAAAAACCTAATAAATAGGCAGGTGGACACCTACCTGGTGTGGGCTACCGGATCACTTGTTAACACCTTGTGCCCCACCCAGCTGCCTTAAAAGAGCCCATGAGTGTTCCTGCTGTTGAATCTTCATAACTTGCCGTTAAAACCCAGCAGGAGGTACAGATACCACACTGACAGCTGTTCCCTTCTGCCCTAAGTCACAGTGTCTATTCTATCGTTACCACCATGTGGGAGATGATGGAGGGATGTGTGTGTGTGCTCTGACAGCATTCTCACTCCTGCCCCTGCATTTCCATTTTATTCTCCTACTCAGCAGGTTGGTGGGTAGCCCTGTCCCCCGTTCAGTTCTAGTAGAAACCCCAATAGCTGTTTCTAGTCAGTCCTACCTCCTGCAACACCTTCCCAGTTGTGGGTGCTTACCTTCCTGCTTGGAAGGGCCATTGTGAGGTTCTGGTGAATGATGGGAAGCAGCTCTATGGAGTGAGCTTGCAGGTGGTGGCGGGTCCTTGCTTCAACATTTCCGTTCTGGTAAAGAGCAGCTTTTGTTCCCAGAAGGGGTTAGAGAAGCTGCCTGACTAAACCATTGCCCTGATGTGGCTTGTGGGAACAGTTGACATCTTGAAGCCATCTCCAGCTAATGAGCTTCATCCTGCACAGCAAAGAGGCCCTCCCCCCATTTTTGGATAAAATTCATGCAGATCCTCAGTTGGCTGTAGCCTCCTGCCCTCTCTGGCTTCAATTGTTAACAGGAAGGGGGCCGGATCTGCCTGTTGAATTCTGAAGCTGCTGCTGTAGCAAGAGCCTGACCTGTCCCTCCCTTCTCCCATGCCCCTCAGAGTTAGGGAGTTGTTGGGCTGCAATCTGGCAGGCAGGACATTGTACTGGGAATCTGGAGCCACTCCTTGCTCTGCCACTGACTTAACAGAGTGACCCTGGGAAATCCCCCAGCCACTGTGCCTTGGTTTCCCTTCGTCTCTGTTGTCTAAGTTGACTGTAATCTGTTACAGGCAGGATCCCTGTCTTCTGATGGGGAATTGGCTTTGTGTAGCACTGTGGAGCCCTGACCTTGGGGTTTGTAGCTACGGCAGCAGGCACACCTTTTGCCTGTGTGACCCCATTTTGAGACTTAAATATAATCCTGAGACCCCAAACAGCAACACAGACTCACAGTTATGCCTCCCAGTAATTGGGATTGTGAGCATGGATTGCAGTTACACCCCCCTGGCTTGCCTTTTCTGGCAGAAGCCAGGGCAAGGCCACATTGGAAATGGGCACTCCTTTCTAATGTGATCATACCCCTTTCTGAGCACCGTGACATCCGTGCCTGGAAAAGGGGGGGGGGGGGAGAGCCCCCTTTACCCCACCCCTTTCTCATGTGACCAGGCCCCTTTCCAAGTGTCATGACGTCACAACATTTGGAAACAGGCAAAGTAGCCCCCTGCCCCCGCTAAAACAATTTCTGCTAGTGCCCATGATTGTGACCTCCTGTGGGGATGGTACAATCCCCTATTATTTTTATTTCTTTATTTTCATTATTTATACTCCACCTCTCCTGCCTAGATAGCTCGAGGCAGCTTACAAAAGTTAAAACATTTAAAAATATACATAAAATACACATAAAGGGAAGCATATTAGGGTCCTGACCCACCATTCTGGAACCTCTGTGATGTGGTAAGAAGAAATGAATGGTGTCTGTCACTGAGTGAGTTGGGGTATATGTTTTCTTTAGTTCATCTGCATTGAATAATAAAACAAAACATTACTTTCTATTTTGACAAGGCTGCCTACATTCCCTTAGTAACTGTAACACTGTAGAGGAGACTGTGGTCTACTCTGTGTTCAGACAAAGTAGCAAGGGGTGAATGTTTCAAGATCTTACATGGATACAAGTAACTCATGGTTGTTGGATAAGAAGATTGCTTCTCAGCAGCGGCAGAAAACTCATAGAAACTTCAGATGAAAGTCAGTGGGGCTACTAAGACATTTGTCACAGGCTCTATGTGCCCAAGCCCCTTGGACTCGGGCCAGGCTCCCCATGGGCAAGAGACCCACAGCAGAGCTCTGCAGCATCACAGTGCTGGTGTGTGTGTGTGTGTCAGGAAAATGCCTTACTCAACTCTTCACGGTGCCCCATGGGGGCAGGGGGCACGCCAGGATGTCACAGAACTCCATAGGGGCAGGGGAGTGGCTTAACCCCACCCCTTTCCTGATGCGATCCTGCCCTGTGGAGCACTGTGGTGCTTCATGGGGTGTGGGCAGGGCATAGCTACTATTTATTTTTATTTATTTTATTTATTCAGCGCTCTTCTATCCCGCACCCTCCTGCTCACATGGCAGCTTGGGGCAGCTCACAATCTCTCTCTCTCTCACACACACAAAAAGTATAAAATTAAATAAAAACTCAGTAAAAAGCATGGAAATAAAAACCCTCCCTCCCACCTGTACCCATCTCCCTCACCGAAGGCCTGGTGGAACAGGAAGGTTTTACACTGTCTTTGGAAAGAGGGGAGGTCTGGGACTAGGCGGGCCTCCTTTGGGAGGGAATTCCACAGCCTAGGTGCAGCCACCGAGAACTATGCAGCGAGGGGGCTCTGTTTAGCATGGACGTTAGGCAGCCCACTACAAGTGACCTGAGTACTGCTAGGAAATTTTTCAGAGTGAGCAGGGAACGGAGATGGGTCAGAACCCTGACTCCACCTACTCTGAAATTTCCTAGCAGTGCTCAGACCACTTGTAAAGGGCTCCTCCAAATAAATTTTCTGAGTGGGCAGGGGTGGAGTTCTGGCCCTACCTACTCTTAACATTTCCTTCCTGGTGGCTTGCTGCCACACTAGGGGTCCTCAATGGGAGCCAGGGTAGCCCCACAACAGCCTTTGTGGGGGGGAGATGAGGCTGGCCAGGAGACTTTGGAGGACCATTACTTGGGAAGAACTTGCCCTTGGCAGGGGGGCATAATTGGGAAACAAGCCTGGGCCCACCACAGCCTTGCTACACCACTAGTTGTGGGAGCAAGTTCAGGTATGGAAGAGCCCAAAGATGTTGGGACCAGGCTTGGGTCGGTCCAGTTTTGTGCTTGATTCTGGAAACTGTGAAAGACAGATTTTTTTCAATCAATCCCTGTGTCTGACTTCAAGCAGGCTGGATAATGCTGCAGTTGGAGGGGCTTCATCTACAGGCTGAGGCTGGAGGCACTTGTGATGACTCCCACAATCCAAGGAGGTGTCTAAGAGGCTGATGTAGCAGGTCCCCATTCCTTTAGTTGTTGTGTACCTCACAGCAATTAACATTTCAGTTTCAAGTTGTCCAGATGGGGCTCAAAAGGATTAAGTAGCTTGTTGAAGAGTTATCATAGGAAGTCTGTGGCAGAGCCCTGTTCTCTCAATGCCTAGACTAGCACCCTAGCTGCACACTACTACTTTCCCCGCAGTAATTCAGATAGAGGTTAGGATGGATTACAGCCTGCTGCTGGGTTTTCATCCAGAGGGACAGGGTCACATCAGAAAAGGGTCTGGAAAAGGGGACAATTGCATCCCTTCCTGACATTACCTTGCCTGTAATGAAGCACCTTCATGTTTCTTAGGGTAGGTAAGGTCATGTAAGAAAGGGGGTGGGGTGGGAAAGTCCTTATGGCCCATCCCCAGGGGCACCCCTGGCTGAACCAGAGAAACTGGAGCTTCCCCCAGAGCCTGGAGCCTCTGGGTCAAAACCTGGAGTTTCTGAGCAACATCTGGAGAAATGGCAAATCTATGGAGGGTGGAGTTTGAGCTGTCCTGATTGTTGTTGCACCTGAAACTGTAGAAACAAGGGATCGTCAATAAACAATGACAGACACAAGCAAGTGAGCTTTTACCCATTTTGCGTTCCAGCTTTGTCTCCTTTGTGTACCAGAGACTGTTTCTCTGCATCTTTGTACAGCACAGAGACCTCTAGCAGTTGAATAATGTACTCCAGGTAAACACAGGAGGAGTCCACAGTTAGTGGCTGATGGAATGGAGCCAGCCATTTCCTAAACCATTCTTGTACTGCTGGTTTTTCCAGGTGCAGAACCTGAACAACATTGTCTCCTTCCCTCTGGACAGCCTGTTGAAAGGGCAGCTGAAAGATGGCCGGCTGGTAAGTATCATTTAGTGGAGCACTTTGGATGGGTGAGTTTAGGATGGAAGTGGCTGAGAAACCTAGTAGGGAGTTCATTAGAGTTACCACCTTTCTGGGTTTCACTTGGAGACTCCAGGTTTTGATCCAGAGTCTTCATGGGAAACTCTGATTTCAGGGGAAACTCTGATTTCTCTGAGTCAGCCAGTAGTGTCCATGGCTAACCCAGAAAATTGGGGTTTCTAGGGGCAGCAGGAGGTGGCCACATTAGAACAGGATACACCATAGGGACATTCCCACGTCCATTCTGAAGTGGCCGCACTCCTATGAAGTGCTGTGATGTCATGATATTCTGCGAGGGTTGGATTATGTCAGAAAGAAGGTATTTATTTATTTAGATTTTCATCCCACTATATCCCCAAAGGCTCAGGGCAGCTAACAATATGAAAAGAATACACACACAAAATACAAAAGATACCCCCCACCCCAAACTACATACAATATCCCTCCCCCCCCCCCCCCCCCNCCCCCCCCCCCCCCCCCTATATCCTAACCCTACCTGTTAAATTCCTGGCCAAATAAATAGGTCTTGCAGCGCCTCTGGAAGATGCTCAAACTAGGGCTTAGGTGAACCTCCAAGGGAAGGGAGTTCCAAGGCCATGGAAGAACCACCAAGAACACTTCTCTGCATATCCAAGTAGAAGAGACCTCACCTGGGCCAATGATGGAATTTGCAAGAGAGCACTCTTGGCCAATCTTAGAGGCCATGGAGGGACACAAGAGGGGAAGCAGTCCTTTAGATATGTAGGGCTCAGGCCGTTTAGGACTTTATAGTTAAAACCAGCACCTTGAATTGTGTCCAGAATGCTATTGATGTAATGTGCTCCTGGTGATCCACCCCCATCAATAGACAAGCTGCTGTGTTCTGCACCAGCTGCAGGCCCCATGTAGAGTGCATTGCGGTAGTCTAGTCTTGAGGTAATGAAGGCATGGATGATCATGGCCAGGTCCCCATCTGAAAGAAAAGATTGCAGCCTTCTTACCAGATGGAGTTGGTGAAAAGCACTCCTAGCCATGGCCACAACCTGGTGTTCCAGATGCAGCTCAGGACCCTGAAGCACTTCAAGGCTGCAAACCTGAGTAACCAGGGAGGCTGTCTCCCATCTGTGACGGGTGTCCTAACCTCCTCGGTCACAGGGCCGGCCAACCATCATCACTTCAGACTTGTCTGGGTTCGGCCCCCTTTCCCATGCCCTGTGGATCATTATGATGTCATGATGCCCCATAAGGGACAGAGTTATGACAGAAAGGAGTGCAATATCTCCTTTCCCCTGCATTTCAACATGGTTCCCTCCCAGAGGGAGATGGTGTGAGTGAGTGAGTGGGGCTTAATGGCGCAGTGGCCATTACGCCATATATGGCCAAAACTAAAAGTACAAATAAAATAGAATAAAAGGACATCACATAATACATAAAAGGTAGCAACAAATATATAGAATAAAAGGACATCACATAAAACGTAGCAACAGAAATATGCATAAAATACATATAATTAATCAATCAATTAATCAGAATGTAACATAGGATACCTTGCCCTGATCCCCTCAGCCTTATAGGTGAACAGGGCAAGGTTAAAAATAACTCGAGGGTTGGTATTCCACAACAACCATATCACCTTCTCTCACTTAGGCAAAAAAGATACTTTGTACATGAATGGAATCAATAATTTAAGTCTGATTACTTCAATATAAGGGCACTCCAGTATATAATGAATAATGGCCATATTGCACCAAACAGAATGTGAGGAACAAAGGAGTAAAGAGAGACTAGATCATCAAATGGCAACCCTTGCTTCCACCCAGCTGCGATCTTACATTGCTGTCCAATTGTTAGTGACTACCCATGCACCTGTCTCCATGGTTGGGATGGCCTTGCAAGAAGCAGGCCTGCACCATCAAGTTGTCAGGCCAGAGTGGTCTCCCCTGCCTGTGGCTGCCATTTTGAAAGGCAGATGTGGCCATAAGAGGGAGAAGGGATGAAGATCTTTCTGTCCTTATAAGTTTGGGCTGGGGGACAAGTCTGAAGGTGCGCCTCCAAACTTGAAATTTATGGGGATGTATCTCCAGCCTCTACTCTCTTTTGCCCCCCAAAGTGTTTTCTAGGGAGCAGGTATGTGACTCATCGCAGCTGGGTTTAAGAGCCATGTGCTCTGCCCACTCTACAGAGCATAAGTGGGTCTGTTATGGCCTAGCTAGGGAGTCAAGCTGGAAAGACTTATGCTCTTAAAACTGGAGAGGCCCCAGTTTGATCACCCCCTGGGGTGTTCTGTTGCCCTTTGTCCAGGGCAACTTGTATTACACGGTGAAAAAATCCCAAACAAAACAAAATCTTAAGAAAACTAGGAAACAATTTTTATGAGTAAATTCCAGATTTCCTGAGCAGAATAAATTACGCAAATTAACTGAATTCTGAAAATCATGCACATTTTTGAAAAAAAAATAGTTTCCCAGCATGCCATTTCATCAATTTTAGATGCCCTCCAGGAGGGGTGTGTGGGCTGTTCCTTTTTAACAGCCCTAGAATGTGTGCCAGCAGGTCATGGTGCTTGAATCTCATTGGCTAGTTCACAGACTGTTTTTAGATGAGCGCCACATGCTCAGGCCTAAAAATCATGCGCTTGTGAAAAAGCACGGGCGGGGTTTAGAAGTGCGGGGATGCGCCTTATAGTGCTTGCACATTTTTTTAAAGGCACCAATTAAAGACCTTGATGATCGATTTTTAATGGGGGTCTTTAAAAAAAAAGTATGATCGCTATAAGGTGCATTCCAACACGTCTGAACCCCTCACATGCTCTTTTCACAGGCGCATGATTTTTAGGTGTGAGCTCATGGCGCTCATCTAAAAATTACCACAGTTGGGGTGCTGCCAAAATGGCTTTTGAGGGCATGAGGGTAGCTGCCTCCCAGAGCAGCACTGGGGCGAGCGGTTGGGCAGGAGTCCGGGGGAGGCGTGCAGTGCTGGACAGGGGTGCTGGGAGGCAGAGGTAGCTGGGGGTGTGGGGGTTAACTTACCTAGCTTTCCCCCCTTAGGCTTTGAGTTGGTCTAGCGGCATCCCGCGGTGCCCCACGCAGCCTTCTCAGGGCCACGCCAGGCAGAACTACTAGGAAAAACTGTGCATGTGCAAAATGGCCACCATGGCCATTCTGCGCATGCGTGGCCATTTTCCAAAATAGCACCAGCAGCATCGGCACCATTTTGGAAAGTGGCAGCCGGTGTGCACATGCTCAGATGGCAGTCAGACATGTGCAGACTGGCTGCCACTTTCCAAAATGGCGCTGACGCTGCCGGTGCCATTTTGGAAAACGGGCACATGTGCGCAGAATGGCCATGGTGGCCATTTTGTGCATGCACAGTTTTTTCTAGTATTTCTGTCCAGTGTGGTGCTGAGAAGGCTGCGCCAGGCGCTGTGTGGCGCCGCTGGATGGACTCCAAGCCTAAGGGAGAAGCCAGGTAAGTTTAAAAAAAACCCCACCCTCTCCCTTCCCACCCCTGCATGGCCCCTCTACCCTCAGCTCTGCCTCCTCTGGACCCGTGCTCAGGCCCAGCAGGAGTCCAGGGGAGGCAGAACTGGGGCTTTTGGGGTAGATATTGGATTTAGGCTTTATTGATTGGAATCCAAACCAATTCTGATCAATATGATCTAAAATCGTATTGAAAGTCGGGTCGATACAATTTTGACCCAATCCCGATTTCCAATACTATTTCCCATCCCTGTTTTCTAATGTAACTCTGCCCTTCAGCACTGTAATGTCGCAGCACTCCCTAAGGGTGGGGCTGCATCCAAAGGGGGCAGGAGAGTCCCTATAGCTATCACCCCCTGGAAACCCCGGTTCCCTGGGTTAGCCACAGGTGCCTAGCTGACCAGGAGTAATTGAAAGTTCCCTGGATCCTGCAGACTCGAGTCAAGGTGTCAACGCTGTCCAGATCCCAGGAGGAAGTAGGGGAAAACCCCGTGATCCTGAGCTACCCTAGTTACCCAGACTTGGGTTACAACAACCAACAGTTGTGAGGCACTCAGTAGGGTCAGTGAGTCACACACCATGGGGAGAGGGGGAAGGTTGTGACTTGCCCATGCTTGCTTGTGAAGTGCAGATGATTGATACTGCTAGTTTGCTATAGAGCATTTAATACAGACAGAAAACCACAAGTCATTAGGTCCTGCCCCTGTCTTAACAAAGGAGTGCAATTCCCACCAAAGTCAAACAACTCCTTTTGTGCTGTCTTCGGCATCTGGGTGCTCTCTTTGCAAAGCAGCTAAACCTGCCCAGCCAGTCACTACAGATCCAGCCAGCCCTGAGTGGGTATGTCATAAGCCAGGGCTGGGAAACCTTTTCCTTCCTGGGGACCAGTTTGGAAATTAGTACACGCTCCAAGGGCCACTTAGAAGTTGGGGGCAGGGGTGCTTAAAGTGGTAAGCTCAGGAAGAGGAGGGTCCAGATCATGGATCTATGCCAAGGATCTATCTTCTGTCCTTGAATGTATGCCTTTATCTCTGCTCCCTTACCTTGAGCTCACTCTTTCAGAACTGGGCGGTAGGAACTGGATCCAGAGACCAGAACCAGGCACTGGAAAGGGTCAGATAAAAACTAACCACAGGCTGCATTTGGTCCTCCGGCCTGAGGTTCCCCAGTCCAGAGCCATGTCAGACACTGAATCATCGTTGCAATTTATTCCTGTGGCTCCTAAGCTTTTTTAACCAGAAAGACCAATTCCAACCATCCCAATTTCTTGTGGGCCATTGTAAAGAGCCTGGTTGCCCCCATAAGCTGTTGCAGCCTCAGGGCCCTGCAGCATGAGTCAGTGGAAAGCAGCGAGACCTGTCCAACAGCCACTTTTAACCTGTGTGCTTCTCCATTGCATCCTTGCCTTTCTGTTCATGCCCTGGGAGCCTGTGGGCATAGAGTCCTATAACTTGACAGTTAGAAGAGACAGTAAGGGTTATTTAGTCCAACCTGCTACTGGTCAGAGGCAGGATACCCTAAATGTTCCCAACAGAGACACCTGTCCAGTCTTTTCTTGAAAACCTCTAGGGAAGGAAATTCCACAGTCTCCCCAGGCAGCTTATTCCACTGTTGAACTGTTTTAGCAATTAGGAAGTTTTTCCTAGTGTTTAACCTCATGTGACCCCTCTCCCTTCATCTTAGGTGGTTCACACACACTAGCCCCCAATGACACCCGAGAGCCTACATTTCTCTTATCCTTTGGCAACACTTGAATAGTTTATGTTAAGGCAGTGGGGAAAGGAGGCAAGCAGTGGCAGCCTGAGAGAGATGCAATTCCCCCTGCACATGGACAGAGCTGCAAAGGGCCAGTAACAAAAGCCAGATGAGTCAGGAGCAACAGCAGAAAAGCCAACTTTCTGGTTAGGCCAGTTCTCGGGCACGCAGGACGGACTTAACAGATACGAGCAGAGAGAGAAGGCAGGGCTTGGGAGGGAGGGGAGGGGGCATGGGAGTGGGGAAGAGAGTCGGACACAGGACTTTGTCATCTTTTCCATTCTCTAGCTGTTCCTCCTTCCTGCCTTGCCCAGCCCTTTGTACCCACGATCCCTGGGCATCTCCCCTTGCCCAGAGGCACTAGATGCCAGATCCCCCAGATTTTCTGACCAAGAACGGCAGCTATTTAGCCACACACACCCCCAACCCCTCTGTTGCAAGGTAGACCAATGAAGCCTTGAGCAGCTCCCAGTAAACACAGTGCCCTGGGGCTGTCAAAAGATAATGCGACGACGAGTGCATTTCAAAAGGATGTTGACAAGCTGGAAAGGATTCAGAAGAAAGCAATAAGGATGATCTAGGATCAAGTTATACGAGGAAAGACTGTAAGGATGCCATAAAAAAGATTCCATCCCCATTGCCACTGAGGACAGGACAAAAAGCAATGGGTTTCATTTCCCCCCCCTTTTTAAATTTATATCCTGCCCAATCCATTCAGCTCTGGGCGTCTTAGAACGTATTAATAAAATACAAGTAAAACACAAGCAAAGCTTCATTCCAAGCCCCTCTTTCATGTCTCTCTTACATGAGACTCCCCATCCCACTCTCCTGGGAGAGACCCCATGCCCCACCCCTATTTACCCACCCAACCCCATAATCCTCCATCTCATAGAGGGGTTGTGGTTGTTTCCAAAATCCCCACTCCCCCATACCAATCTCACATGTAAAACTCCCCATTAATACATACAATAAAGGGTGAATTCACACGTAAGCAGCTGGAATCCGATGTCTGCAGGCCCCTGGAAGCTGTATAATGAGCCCTGGATCGTTGTTACGTGCAAGTGAGGCAATCCAAGTTCCAGCCCCGCTTTAAACTTGGATCTAATGATTAGATCAGCTCTAATTTTCAGATCTCAGTTTAAAGTGGGGCTGGAACTCGGATTGCTTCACTCACACGCAACAGTGATCCGAGGCTTATTATTATACAGCTTCCGGGGCCCTGCAGACATCGGATTCTAGCTGCTTACGTGCGAGTTCACCCTTTATTGTATGTATTAATGGGGAGTTTTACTTGTCAGTTCACGTAAAATGTTGCAAACCCCCCCGCCCTTCAGTGTCACCATCTGGCAACACCACAGGGCAGCACTATACCATGGGTGACAGGCATGGACACCTGCCACAAGACAGACCAGTCTGGCTTATAAAGAAGCTTGAACGAGAGCTTGGATTACAAGAAGGTGGGACTTGCTTAAACATTAAGAAAAAGTGACATGGCGACTCTGGGTTTTTCCATGTGTTCTCCATTCCTGTAGCAGCAAGGGCATAGAGCAGGAGTAGGGAATCCCTTGTCGATGGGTCAAATCTAGGTTGCAGCTATTTTTTATTTGTCTCCTTGCCAATTCCTGAGTCTGGCCTTTGGATCCAGTCCCTATGTTCAAACCCTGAATGAGTGAGCTTAGGAGAAAGGAGTGTAGGTGAGGGCACGCGCTCAAGGACATGGAGTGGAGCCATGGCATGGATCGGGGTGGAGAACATCAGGCCCAACAGCCCAAACACAGCCCATGGCTAGTTTTTATATGGCCCCTTTCCAGTGGATGGATCTGGCCCTTGGATCAATTTCCTACTGCACACACTGAAAGACTGAGCTCAGGGGAATGGAGCAGAGATTATTATTATTATTATTTTATTAGAGAAACAAAAAACCTACGGTTTTACAAACTTAGTTAAGGCAGATTCATACCAAGCAAACTTTAAAAAACCTAGTAATTGTGTGTTAAGGCTCCCGCCTTAACTTCCACACCATGTAAGCAGTAAAGATGTTGTATGGCTTCGCATACTGTGCTCGCTTACAACTTAGGCTCCATGCACCCACACTTTGCCTTGGACTTTCAGCTCCAATCCTCTTCCTTTGCAGGTTGGGGGCAACACTAAAGCTGAGCAGAATGCTATGTAAGTGTTTAATAAGAATTTGGGTACACGTTGACATTAAATGCATGTAAAGGCCAATGGAAGGAATGGAGGAAACATTAATCCTAATTTGGAATTAAATTATATCTCATTAAGTGTTTCTGAAATAATACAATGGAGATGCATCTTTGGGAGGGGGGGGGGGGAGAGGATGTGGAATAACAAAGGCAGCAGGGAGAGACGGTGGAATGACAGGGAGGAGGATATAAGGATGAAGTACAGGAGGAAGGAACTTGGTGGAATAATAGGAGGAATGACATAAGAAATTAGTAGAATCTCGAGATTGTTGGTGATGTAAATGACTGGGAGGAGTGATAGAGTATGGGAAACACTACCATGGTTCTATTAAGCACCATAGGTACGTCCTTGTTGTTCTACTCTGTATTGCCCCGTGTTTTTCAACTCCTCTTCTGGGTGGTGTTGTTTTTTTTGGGGGGGGGTTGTCATCTCACACAATGTGTCGCATTCTGTATTAGAGATGATCTTCATTATATTGGTCAGGAGTCTTGTAATTTTTTGGGAGGTGATTGAAGTTTATTGGGTAGTCCAGACGTCTGGGTTGTGTGTCATCAGGTTGGAAGGTAGTAGATTAAACTGGGGGTGCGCTGGGGGGTGGAAGCTGAAGTCCAAACTTTTCTATCTTCTAACACTGAAGTGGTGCTTACTGGGTCACAGTCAGTGGGGGGCAAATAAGTAGTGGGTTAGAGTAGGTGCGGATCTGAAATAAAAGGAATTTAAATGTAAGGACATAACTGGTCCATGTAGTTGTTTGATGGTGGCATATTTACATGCTGGTAGTCACCTGTGTACTGGGGAGATGTATTTGATCTAGTGCCACAGAATGGAGATGTGAAATGTAAATGAAAGAGAAATTCTTGCCACATTGGAAGTAGAGTACCGATGTAATACTAGACAGGGAGGAGCGTACCGTCCTAGCTTTAGTGTTGCCCCCAACCTGCAAAGGAAGAGGATTGGAGCTGAAAGACCAAGGCAAAGTGTGGGTGCATGGAGCCTAAGTTGTAAGCGAGCACAGTATGCGAAGCCATACAACATCTTTACTGCTTACATGGTGTGGAAGTTAAGGCGGGAGCCTTAACACACAATTTCTAGGTTTGTTAAAGTTTGCTTGGTATGAATCTGCCTTAACTAAGTTTGTAAAACCGTAGGTTTTTTGTTTCTCTAATTTCTTTGGGGTTTTTTAAAACACAATGCAAACACGTGACAGTGATTTCTGGTAGTATATAGATGGGAACAGATTATAGTAGATGTATACATGACAGGCAGAGGATTAGCATTGGAGGAGAAGGTGCAGCCTGGTGAGAGAGAGACCTGCTGCCACCCGATCGCCTCTTCCCCTGGCTGACTATGACCCCATGGTGCTGGCAGACAGTCCCAGTGGGTGGCCCCCTCCCACTTAGAGCCTCATGGGAATCAGCCTCCCTCCAAGGAGAAGCAAGGAAGGACTCATTGAGCCGGCCAAGGAGGGCAGGAGGGAGTGACTGATAGCAGGCGGGGGTTGCACCGCGAACGAGGCAGAAACTCAGAGCAGTACCACCAGCATGAGGAGGAGCCCCCGCAGCCTTCCCGCAACCCATGACTCCTAACCGGGGCAGGGGAGCGAGAAGAGTGATGCCCCCCCCTGCACTGCTGCTTGAGTCAGCCGATGCCTCTTAGGGAAGCTGCTCCCCTTGCTGCTCCATTCAGTCCCAGTTTGAGCTGGCTTTAGGGACTGAGTGAGTGGAGGTTTTCCTGCCATTGCAAGACCCAGCAATGGGCCTACCCCTGCCCCGTACTGATGCCCCGTGCTCCCTCCACAAGGAGGCTGCAGGGCCCCCACTCCAGTCACTCACTCGCGATTTCCCCTCGGTGCCTCCAGGTTGCGGGGGGGAGGGCTTGGACACCCATGGGTAGTCTCAGCCACCGCCTCCCGCTGGCTGAGCTCGTCCTGGGTACAAACTTGGCCAGGAGGCACTGAAGGCGGCCGCTGCTGTCCGCACATCTGCTGCTGCTCCTCTAAGCCCTGCAGACTGTGCTGAGACTGAGTCAGTGTCATGTCCGTTATACAGTGCCCCGCTTCCCAGCTCTCGGCTCCGCTCCTCTCCCCTCTCCAGGACCCAAGAGCCGGGGAAGCAGGGAGCTGTGTAAGTGACATGACACTGACTAGCCTAGTCAGTGTCATGTCAGTTACACAGCGCTCCGCTTCCTGGCTCCGCTCGTCTCCCCTCTCCAGGATCCGAGGAAGCAGGGAGCTGTGTAAGTGACATGACACTGACTAGCCTAGTCAGTGTCATGTCAGTTACACAGCGCTCCGCTTCCCGGCTCCGTTCCTCTCCCCTCTCCGGGAAAAACACACACAGGCAGCGCGAGCAGTCAGAAGGGGGCAGATTTGTGTCACCCCTTTTGCACATGCATGAGCTAAGTCCCATAAAAGCACACACACGTAGCGCCCCCTTGGCTACTTCCTTGTCTCTATGTCTCCTGGGGAGGGGTCCAAGGAATAGAGCGTTTGGGTTCATGGACTTGCTCTCCTGATTTGGCACAAAACTGCAGTGCCTCCACCCGGGGTACATACAGGACTATGGGGATCCTGATGATGAAAGGGGCAGGCTACTCCCCCCCCCCTGCATGGCCGAGGGCCCTGTGGTGGGAATGCCTAGGACTAGCTCAGAGAACCCCCCCATTGAAACACGCACACATGAGACAGGCTAACAAGTTAAACAACAGATTTATTCTAAACAGAAAATAAGCCTCACAAGGCAGGTTAAAAATGCTTCAAGTTCCCCCAACAGATTCTCTGGGGACCCCGCACTCCCTCTCCCCTAGAGTGCTGGGCTGGGCCAGTTAGCGCGCAGGCTGAGGCCTCTAGGAGCTTCCTGCCAAGGTAATAGTAATAGGGACATGGGATAAGGCGACCCCTTGGGCCGGTGGGCTTTCCCTCCGCTGGCCTGGTTGAAGCTGGGCTGTGCTGCCTGGATGAATGTCCTGCTGCCCGCCCTGCCAGCCGACCTCCCAGGCTATCCCTCTGGTACCTGGGGGTTTTGAATCCTCAGACTTCCGTCCTTCCCTCTGGTCCCCCGTCAGCTGGGCTGCTGACCGAGTATCCTCTCTGTGGGTTTTTATCAGTAAGCTGGCAGCTCGCTGGAGCCTTCACACTTCCCTCACTGGTAGCTTTGGTGAGGGCTCAGGTCTCTTCTGACTGCCCCGGGTTCCTTGGCAGCTCCAACTCCCCTCCTCTCTCTCTGGCCTTGCTCCCCTTCAGGCAGCCTCTGATCGCAGCTCTGCTTTGTGCTGCTGATTTAGCACACCTGTTTCTTCTGCCAGGCCTTCTCAGCCTCTCCTCAGGCAGCCATCTTGTCTCCCTTTCTTCTCCCTCCCCCCCCTTGCAACTCACTCAGTTGTTCTCTTCTGCCCCCTAGTGACGGTCTCACTGCAAGTGCAGGCTAAGCACTTGCTAGTCCCCAAAGGTGGGGGGAGCTACACACACATAAATAAAACATAAAATAAATAAAATAAACATCTTCCACTACTCCATTTCACAATGTGAAATGAGAAGCACATACGCTGACCATTTCCTGACTTCTGTATGCAACCAGATTCTCTCTTACTAAGAAGATCAAAGAGAAAACCCTGTCAACGCGGTTGCAAGCCAGAAGAAATTGCCCCGAAAACTTCCATTGAAATCAATGGAACTCTCAATGAAGAACGTTAGCTCTGCCTTAACTAATGGAGCCACTAGCGTGGCTCCATAATTATTATTATTTTATTATAAGCATTTATACAGCACCAGCGATGTACCCAGCACTTTACAAAGAATAAGATAGACACGGTCCCTGCCCGAGGGCTTACAATCTAAAGACAGGGGGAGGGGAGACAGGGAAGGGGGAACAGAGGGAGAGACAAAGGATGCAACATTCATGAGGATGTGAGAGCTCAGGTACACGTTCTTGGCTTGGTTTTAGTAAGTTGGGAGTTTGCAGATAACAGGTGGGAGATAAACCTGGGTGGGGATGCTTAGTGGGAGTTAGGAAGGGCAGAGTGAAAGAGGTGGGTTTTGAGGAGGGATTTGAAGGTACAAAGGGAGGGGACAAGGTGAATGTGGGCAGGGAGGGAGTTCCAGGTGCAGCGAGGGAGAAGGGACGAAGGTGGTTGGGGGAGCAGGGGAGGTGTGGGAATGTGAGGGAGGGGATGGAAGAGGAGCGGAGTGATCGAGCAGGGGTTCGGAGGGAGATCAGGGCAGAGAGGTAGGGGGGAGCAAGGTTGTGAAGGGCTTTGTAGGTGAAGACGAGAGAGGAGAGAAGAGGCTGCATATGGTCAAAACGACAGGCTAGGTGGATGATCCTGGCAGCAGAGTTTTGAACAGAGATGAGGGAAGAAAGGTGAGGGCGGGGAAGGCCAGCGAAGAGGAGGTTACAATAGTCAAGGTGTGATATGGGCGTGGATGAGAGTTTTGGCAGGGGAGACAGACAGAAAAGGGCGGATCTTGGCAATGTTGTGGAGGGAGAAGTGGCAGGATTTGGCCACGGAGTCAATGTAGGGTTTGAAGGTGAGGTGCGAGTCGAAGATGAAGCCCAAGCTGCGAGCTTGGGGGACAGGGAGGATGGAGACCCGTCAATGGTAACTGACAGGGAAAAGGGAGAGGAAGGATTGGGAGGGAAGATCAGGAGTTCAGTTTTCGCCATGTTCAGTTTGAGTTGGCGTTGAGACATCCAGGTGGAGATATCGGAGAGAAAGTTGGTGAGACGAGCTTGAACAGAGGGGGAGAGGGAAGGAGTGGACAGAGAGAGACTCAAAGATTGGGGACAGATCTATGGTACGAGCACACGATTGCATCTTGAGTGCACTCCTTAAACACCCCACCCCCCAGCTTCTATGCAACCCTCAGAGCTTGTACTCATTTTCAAGGTGGCCCCTGGGAAAGAAAAAGTTCCCACCCCTGGGCAGAGAGTAACATGTGTGAACTAAGGCAGAAACAAATCACCCAGGCAGATTCCTTCTCCAGTGGATCCACCTGGTCTGACAGAAAGGTCAACAGCTACAATCTGGTTCTGTCAGATCTAGATTGACTCCTCAGCACAGTGCAGTTGAGGGCTTGTTTAGGGTACATGTGCAAGATTGTGCTGTGCTGTGCTCAGGAGGTGAATCAGATCAGTGCATGGAGATCTGGAGGGAAAACCCACGCTGGATTGCTGATCCGAAGCCGTGGATAATCTCTGCAGAAATCAAAGGGCTTCTCTGTTGAAGCCCTAGGGTGAACTCTTGGGAGTTCACAATAGAGCTGAAGTGCTTGGTGGTGCAGCAACCATCAGATATGCAGTAACCGAGCTGCCCTGACAATGATAGGTTCCCGAATGGTATCCATTTATTATTTGACAGTTTAACCAATTAACTGCATTACCGTTTTCCTGTCTGTTCCACATTTACCAGCTAGTTCTATTTGTCCATAATTCCCTTCCCATGTACCTGTCGGGCCCTGGTTTTAAATTTAACTCCGTTAACTGTTGGATAGCAGGTTCTAATCTGCTGGATGCAGGTTTGCTGTTGGTCTAGAAGTAAACTGAAAATGACAGAAGGCAGGAAAATGGTAAACCGATTACACGGTAAATCAGTGATGTGGCAATGGTAAAGTGGTATTAATCAGGATTTCAGCTAATCACTTAACCACTGTGGTATGTGGTTACCAATCAGTTAACCAATTAGCTATTCAGAATTTTGCTTATTAACCGCTGTTTTGGAATTAACTATACATTTCAGCTCTAGTTCACAGGTGATTGCCAAGCATGTGAGAACAGGCCATGGATGCTCCTAGCTGAGCCCTCCCTGCAGTGCTTCAGTGTGGGTGAGACTGGTCTGTTCTCTGCCAAGGAGCTGATGTACAGTAGCAGACCAGCTCTTCTCCCCCAGCCCCTTCAGCAGCCCCAGGACCAGGTTCCACATGTGGCTGCACAAGGCACAAACAACAGAGTGGCCACTCAAGGAATAATTGCCCTGGGGCTGACTGGTTGCCAAAACTGTGCATGTGCATTCAAACATGCCCAGCTATTTTAATGACTGGCTCCCATAGCATATGCCAGCAAAACATGCTTGCTTTATGTCAGGGATGAAAAGAACAGAGCGATCCTGCTTTATGAAGCAAATGAGTCTTCACTTCCTTTAATGAGTCTTCCAGTTCTAATTGGCACCATCAGCAATGTTGGTGGAAAATCTGCCTTTGCCTACTTTCCTGATTTAACAAAACTGAAATTCCACTTTGGTGAATTCAGTTGACTTCCTTTTACCTGGTATGGTTTGTTTTAAAACCTAACATCATTGAAATAAGAGCTTGACTTGGTTAAACAGGCAAATGCAGCAAATTCCACAAAGCTGAAGCCCTTTTTCCACTGCTGTGTCTTTGAAAAAGAGACACCAGCCACATAGCTACACGTGTCTGACTTGGATTTGCCATCTGTTGGGAATGCCTACGCTGATTGTGACAATTCAGCTCCAGTTTAGACTTGATGATTTTGCAAGGCTGGGAGAGAGAAGAGGGGTTCCAGGGAAGTTTGGCTTTTATCCCCATTCTTGGGAAAGGGAGGTAGTGAGCATGAGATTTGTGGGAACCATAAGAACATTTCTGCTCTCATTTCCCGCTACGTTCCCACCTGAGAACTTTACTCCTTCTCCACTACCATTCTTGTTACCACCAACCAGATTCTTCTGCTTCCTAAATCATCCTTGCCTCTTCTCCCATGCTGCCCCCTGTGTCTGGATCTCCATCCCCATGCATGCAGTTTTCTTTGCTGCCCTCATTGCATCCGCCAAGTCCCGCCCGGCGGAACTTTTCCGGGTGGTGAGGGGGCTGGTCAGTCTGGCCTGCCTCCGCTTGAATTTAGAGCCATCAAATGCCCATTTTGTTTGTGGACTTTTTTGCAGATAAAATTGCTCAAATCCACCACAGTTTTGATGCAGCATTTTTAACACTAGATGAGCCAGAGGCAGTCCGTTTTGTGAAATGAATTTCAGAATGTGTCGCCCTCAGATGCGGAGGATGCTCTTGGGACTGTTTGAGTCACTTATCGTGAACCTGTTCCATGCCCGTCCTGGATGGTCAAGGCTAGCCGGGAGACACTAGGGCCGTTGCTGGCAGAGATTGTCTACGCCTCCCTTGGCAGGGTGCTGGGCTGGGCAGGGCAGGGTGCCGGGCTGTCTCAAGGAGGCTGTAGCGCGGCCCCTGCTCAAGAAGCCATAATTGGATGTTAGCGTCCCGGCCAGCTATGGACTGGTCTCTAACCTTCCCTTTTTAGGGAAGGTTATTGAACAGGTGGTGGCTTGGCAGCTGCAGAAACATCGGGACCGTGTCAATTTTCTCGATCCCTTGCAGTCTGGCTTTCATCTGAGTTATGGCATGGAGACTGCGCTTGTGGCCTTGGTTGACGACCTCTCCCAGGAGTTGGACTGGGGTCGTTCGACCCTGTTAGATCTCTCGGCTGCGTTTGATACCATTGATCATGAGTTGTTGGTGACTCTGCTGCGGGACGTGGCAGGGATTGGCGGAACTGTTCTTGAATGGTTTTGCTCTTTCCTGGCTGGGAGGACCCAGCGTGTGGTCCTGGGTGATTTTTCATCTTCTCCCCAGGGTCTCACATGTGGGGTCCCTCAGGGTTCTATCCTGTCCCCTCTCGTTCAATGTGTATATGCAGCTTTTGGGGGAGGTTGTTAGGGAATTTGGCGTATGGTGTCCTCAATATGCTGATGACACCCAGCTATATCTCTCTTTTTCATTTGACTCAGGCCCGGCAGTCTTGGTGCTTACCTGGTGTTTGGTGGCTGTGGGGGATTGGATGAGGGCAAGCCACCTGAAGTTAAATCCTGACAAGACAGAGATGACGGTTGTGGGGAAGGCTGGGGGAGTGGTGGCCCCCATCATTGATGGGGTCCATCCTGCCCTGGTATCTCAGGTTCGGAGTCTGGGGGTGTTCCTGGACCCGCAGCTCTGCCTGGATGTTCAGGTGACGGCTGTGGCGAAGAGGGCATTTCACCAGTTACATCTGGTACGTTGGCTTCAGCCATGTGTGTCAGACTCTGATCTGGCCATGATTGTCCATGTTTGTATTACCTTGAGATTGGACTACTGTAACATACTCTATGTGGGGCTACCCTTGGTGCTGATTCGGAGACTGCAGCTGGTGCAGAACATGGCGGTTCATCTCCTAATGGGGAGGGGCCGACGCAAGCTCATTACACCGGTGCTCCGTTCTCTGCACTGGCTGCCAGTAGTCTTCTGGGCCCAATTCAAGGTGTTGGTGCTGACCTTTAAAGCCCTAAATGGCCTGGGCCTCACCTACCTGCAAGACTGCTTCATCCTCCGGGTCCGGGATTGGCCTCTGCGGCCAGCCGGTGGGTGCCCTCCTCGAGGTCCCCCGGGTTTCTCGGGTGTCGACCTTAAGGAAGGCGTTCTCTGTGGCTGCACCGCGGCTGTGGAACTCCCGCTGGAGGTCTGCTTGACCACCGACTTCCCCTCTTTTCATAGACAACGTAAGACCTGGCTGTTCTGCCATGCCTT
This sequence comes from Sphenodon punctatus, assembly GCA_003113815.1. NCBI lineage: Eukaryota > Metazoa > Chordata > Lepidosauria > Sphenodontia > Sphenodontidae > Sphenodon > Sphenodon punctatus. The sequence goes on along the minus strand of QEPC01007576.1, from coordinate 194,381 downwards.
CCCTGAGGGAGATGGGATGAGTGGGCTGGGTTAGGGAGGGGTAGGGGGTGAATTGTTTTTATTGTGGAATTTTAATTGTATCTGTTTTAATTGGTTTTAACATGTTGTTAGCCACTCCGAGATGCTTTTAGCAGGCGGGAGCGGCATACTAATTGTATTAATAAATGAATGGATGAATGTACTCTCTGCTTTCTCCTGACCTTCAAAGTCCTCCTAAAAGCCTACCTCTTCTATCAAGCGTTCTCTTGCTCCTCACATCCATAGGTTGCTCACTGATGCTTCTCCTTAGAGTGTATAATCCTTCAGAATCCCCCTCCTCTTGTAACTAAGCGAAGCACCTGGACCTGCAACATCTCAGCGTCATGAATGTATCCCTGTCTATCCCTTTGCTCTCCTCCCCCGTTTGTTCTAGATTGTAAGCCCCTTGGGGCAGCCACCTGCCTCTGATTATGATCGTTCAGTGCCAGGCACCTTAAAGATAAATAAATACTTAATACAAAGATTTTGTGTAAGGGGGAGGGGGCGGAATACCCTGCTCTCTGACCCGATGAGGCCCTGACACCACACAGCATGGATACCTCTAGAACCTCATTCCCCCCCCCCCCTCTCATTTGCATCTTCTTTCCCCCACTCTGGTCCTTTTTGAATAAAATGAATTAGCAGCCTGATGATTTGCGGTTGAATGCAATGGTTCCCCCTCCTTGCTGTGATCAAGGTTTGCACTAGCCCAGATGCTGCCAGAGCGGGCAGCAGTGCATTGGATGGGGAAGAGGATGTAGGTGGCCAGTTCAGGGGCTGTCTGTTCTGTGATTGATTCCTTTCCCTGGTACCATCAGTCCCTCACTTCCCCACTAACCACTGCCATTCTCTCTCTCTCTCTCTCTGTGCACGGCAGGACTCCAAGAAACAGATTGAAAAGGCCTGGAAGGATTATGAGACCAAAGTGTAAGTAACCACATTGCCTCTGGCAGGAGCGGGATCATTCTTCTTCTCCAAACAAAGGTGTTTTGTTTGGGGGCTGCAGTCGGGACTCACAACAGCCAATCCAGTCTCTGGCTGCAAGGCAGATCCAGCAAGGTTCCTGCCTCGGTCACTATTTAGAGCTGAGTTTATGTTCACTGTTAAAAGCAGGGGGAAGGGTGGGGGATGGGGGAAGGACTACGTCAGGGAATGGCATGGATTGCGTGTGTTTCCAGTAGAGGTGAAATGAACAGTAGATATATATTTTATTGGTTATATTATTCCTATTCTTACATTGCTATCTGAATAAATATCTGTACTCCAAACAAAAATTGTCTGTTTGAGTCTTCAAATGAAGACTCAGCTATTGAAACCTTGAACGTTGTGTGCAGTTCTGGCCTCCCCATCTCAAAAAGGACATATTTTTGGAATGGAAAAAGGTACAGAGGAGGGCAACAAAGATGATCAAAGATGTGGAGGAGCCCTTCATACAAGGAGAGGCTCAATAGGTTATGACTCTTCAGCTTGAAGAAGAGATGGCTGAGTGGGATAGGGTAGAAGTTTATAAAATCATGAGTGGGGTGTAGCAAATAAATAGGGAGCGGTTATTTACCCCTTCTCATGTACTAGAATTAGGGGACACCCTGTGAAATCCAGTGGCAGCAGATTTTAAGCAAAAGGAAGTCCTTTTGCATTCAGCACACAATTAACCTGTGGAACTCCTTGCTGGGGGATATTGTGAGGACCAAGGGCATAGCTGGTCTGTGTATGGACCCTCCAGGGACTAGAAATCAGTGACCAGAAGTGGCGGAAACTGAGAATGGCCACTGTTGGAGACAGGATGCTGGGCTCGATGGACCATTGGTCTGACCCAGTATAGCACTACTTATGTTCTTAGAGGTGGCCGCTACTGTTGTTGAGCCAGAGAGCATGAGTGGCTGCATCATGTCCTATAGAGCATTAGCCATGTAGTCTTAGGGTGATGTAATCCCTTCACTCCTCCTCAGCTCCCCACCCTGCTCTTGATCCAGCGGCACAGGCAGCCTCCACCACCAATCCAGCTGCTGCTGCTGCCGCTGTCAGTAGCATCTGCCTGTGCAACTGGATTGGGGATAGGAAAACAGGACCTCCTAGGGCAGCAAGATAAAGGGGGTAGCCCTTTCTCTCCACCCATGATCCAGCCACACAGGCGGTCAGCTGGGGGCAGTTCCTGACCCCAATCCAGCTGCTGCTGCCACCAATATATTCCATGGCTGAATTGGGGCAGAGGGGGGTGCCTAGGGTGGCAGGTTTAAGGTGGTGACTCTCCTCCCCCACCTCTCCCACCCCAATACAGCCATGGAGTTTAGTGTTGGCGTCATCTTGTTTGGGGGGCAGGTGAGGGGTGGGGGGAGGAGAAGAGCCTCCCCCTTCAACTTGCTGTCCTAGGGAGCCACCTGTGCTGCCTATAGGGCAGCTCCAGCCCTGATCCTCTACCTTGTTCCCCTCCCTGTGCAGTCAGAATCTGTGAGCGTGGAGCTCAAGCTGACAAGCAGGTGGAGAAATTTCTCCTAGGGGCATTTTGGCTTGTGCCCTTGTTGAAGGGGGAAGGACTTGTGGGTCTTAGTTGTGTTTGAGTCTAGACAGAGCTGTTGACCTCTGGTTATTAGCTCATATTGCCCATGTGCCCTGCTATGGAGCAGAGCAGGAGCATTTTGACCATGGGGAAAGCCTGCTCTCCTCCCTGTCTCCAGTCTCCCCCTGCAGGTGGGCTGTGACTTGCCTCCTGTTAGCAAAGCTAGGAGGAAATGCATGAGGCTGTGAACTCTGTCCGTCATGTGCAGATCTGGATTTGATGTTGTCTTTGGCCACCCTCGCTCCCCAGAGTAAAGATGGAAAAGGAGAAGGAGCGAGCCAGGATCGCAGGGGTCATCCAGGCTGAGCCATCAGCAGCGGAAGTTGCAGAGGAACTGCAGAAGGAGCGGCGTGTATTCCAGCTTCAGATGTGTGAGGTGGGATTCCTGTTTATGCCAGGGCATGGAGCTGAGTGGCAAGCTGTAGCAGAGAGCACCTTCAGAAAGGGCTTGTCTGTCTATCTCTTTCATGGTCCCTGTCAGTGCAGTATCTAAGCCCACTAAATGGTTCATAGGCTAAGGCTGGAAGAGACCAGTAAGAGTCTCAGGTCAGAGGGGGGGAACATTTCCCCACCCTTAAGCTACCTCAAAAATGTGTGCAAGTTCTGTGGCCTGGATAGTTGAGGGATGGGAGCTTGAGAGTGACATGCTCAGAATAGGAGGAGGAGAAAAAGGATCCAGATCATGGCTCTGCCTCACAGATCCATCCCTTATTCTCAAGTGAGTGCACTCATCTCTACTCTCTCCTGAGCACACTCCTTCACACTCCAGCAGAAACTGGATTTATAGGCCAGATCCAGGAATTAGAAAAGGGCCCAGTAAAATCTGGCCATGGGCCACACTGGCCCACAGGCCAAGGGTTCTCGTCCCTGATCTTGACACAGCGCTGATGCATTGAATTCCCTACAGGTATTCTTCGTAACAATCCCACTAACATATCTTATGGAGTGCATCCTGGCACATGTTAGCCCCCGGCCGGGTGCAGGACCTATTAGATCGGTCCGCCCCCGGAGACATACGGAACCGGATCGGTTCCGGAATGCTCTGGGGGAGTTTCCCTTGGACCTTGACACCCGCTCTGTCGATGATCTCGTAGCCTTCTGGAACATCTTGTTGGCCGAGACCATTGACAGAGTGGCTCCCAGGCGTCCGCTGCCCTCCCGAGTCTCCCGCAGGTCTCCTTGATTTACTGAGGGCCTGCGGTGTTTGAAGCGGGAGAACAGGCAGTTAGAGTGACGGTGGCGCCGGACTCGCGACCAGTATGATTGATCGCGGCATAAGAACAGTTTAAAGACCTATGCTGTGGCGGTGCAGGCAGCCAAGAAGCAGTTCTTTGCTGCCCTTATTNCTTGTGTTGGATTTGGCCGGGGACAGATTAGGGGTGCTGCTGGTGTACCGTGCACCCAACTGCCCTGTTCTTTGTAGATAAGATCGCTCGCATCCACCATGATTTCGCCATGATTTCGGTACCACAGTTATTGCAGAGGATCATCTTGGGGCTATGGATGCCCCGTCCTGTCCTGTTTTGTGGGATCGGTTTCAGATGGTGTCGCCTGTCAATATGGAGTCCTTGTTGGGATCTGTTCATGCCACTACTTGTGAGCAAGATCCATGCGCATCCTGGTTGGTGAAAGCTAGCCAGGAGACGCTACGGCCGTTGCTGGCTGGGGTGGTTAGTGCCTCCCTTCGGGAGGACAGGGTGCCTGATTGCCTAAAGGAAGCTGTGGTTAGACCCCTGCTCAAGAAACCATCTCTTGATGCTGATGCTCCTGCCAGTTATCGGCCGGTCTCTAGCCTTCCCTTTTTAGGGAAGGTTATTGAACGGACTGTGGCACGGCAGCTCCAGGAACATCTGGACTGCACCGGTTTCCTTGATCCCTCCCAGTCTAGGTTTCGGCGTGGGTACGGTACGGAGACGGCATTAGTGGCCTTTGTTGACGATCTCCGTCTGGCATCGGACCAGGGTTGTCAGACCTTACTGGTCCTGCTAGACCTTTCGGCTGCGTTCGACCCAGTCGATCATGAGGTGTTGTTGACTCGTCTGCGGGACCGTGCTGGAGTTGGCGGAATGGTCTTGGACTGGTTTCGTTCGTTCCTGGCTGGGATAACTCATCGAGTGGTCTTGGGGGAGTGTACGTCTTCCCCCCGGGACCTCATGTGTGGAGTCCCGCAGGGTGCCATTCTGTCTCCCCTCTTGCTTAACATCTATATGCAGCCATTAGGGGAGATCGTGAGGGGGTTTCAGGGCTTGCAGTGTCATCAGTATGCTGATGACACTCAACTCTACCTCTCCTTTTCCAGAGAACCAGACCATGCAGTCTCCTTATTTTCCCAGTGCCTGTCAGCTGTGAGGACTTGGATGAGGTCGAGCCATCTGCAATTGAATCCTGACAAGACAGAGGTGATGTTGGTGGGCGAGGGCTTGGGGAACCTGGGGGTGGTTGAATCTCCTCTTGTTGGGGGGGGCGGGGTTCGCCCTCCCATGGTCTCTCAAGTACGGAGTCTGGGTGTGTTCCTCAATTCGCGGCTCAGCCTGGAATCCCAGGTTGTGGCCGTGGCGGAGAGTGCGTTTCGGCAGTTACATCTTGTCCGGCGGCTTCAGGCATATCTCTCAGACTCCGACCTCACCACTGTCATCCATGCCTTCATCACCTCGAGGCTGGATTACTGCAACGCGTTCTACGTGGGGCTGTCTGAGAAGCTCGTCTGGAGGCTGCAGCTGGTGCAGAATGCTGCGGCCCGTCTCCTTACAGGCGCGGGTTGCAGGGAGCACTGGCTGCCTATAAAGTACCGGGCCCGGTTCAAGGTGCTGGTTTTAACCTTTAAAGCCCTTCACGGCCTGGGCCCTGCTTATCTGCAGGACCGCCTCACTCCCCATGTGCCCGTGCGACCCTTGAGATCGTCTGTGGGAGCCTTTTTGGAGGTTCTCCGGGCGAGGCGGGTGGCCGCCGATGTTAGATCTTTTTTGGTGGCCGCCCCTGTGCTGTGGAATTCGCTCCTGGAGGAGGCTCGGTTGGCTCCCACTCTCCTGCTGTTTTGGCGTGTATGTAAGACCCACCTGGCTGTTCCATCAGGCTTTTGGCGAGGGGTAGGGGTGGCGTGGGGGTGGGGTTTCCCCCCACATATTGTAATTTTAAATTGTTTTAATTTTAAAAATATTTTTATTGAATGTTGTCCGCCGCCCCGGACTGCGGGGTGGGATATAAATTTTAAATAAATTTAATTTTTTTAAAAAAATCTCCCAACATTTCAAGTGGCCAAAGGGTGATATAAGTCTCACCTGCTCACCCGACAGGTCCCGCCCCCTCATTTTGGCAGGGTATTCAAAGTAAAGTTACTGCCCTCAGTGACTTGTCCACTTGCGTACACACACACACACACACACACACACACACACAGTCAGTCTGCCCTTCCTACCTGTACCAGCTGCGATGGGGGTGACTCTGGTGTCAGGAATCTGGTTGCCTGGCTTTAGCGGAGGCAGTTGGCTCTCAGAGGAAGTGCACCCATGCAGGTGTCGGCTCTCTCCTCCAGTGAGCAGGGCTGTGGCCCTTATTACCCTCTTTCTCTCTCCAGGATACATTTAGCACCTCACCCTGTCGGGAGCTCCTGATTTTGAGAATTGCAAAACGAACATGCTAGCAGGGGATTAAATAGCTGGGTTGATTCTGCTCTGGAGAGATATTGGGTGTGTCCTGTTCCTATGCGTTGGCAACAAATGGGTCACTTGTCCTGCCAGTAGTGTCCTTGAACTGGTTTTCCCTGGTGGCTGTTTGCTTACCCTGTGGTTTGGCCTTCACTTCTCCTTATGAAAGCATCTGAGGCCACGTTCTGACAAACAGGTAAATCAAAGTAGCTACTTTGAATTAATCATATAGAAGTAACAACTCTTTGGTAGTGTTCAGACACAGGGCCCCGATTCTTCTGCAATTTCCCCCCAAAAATTCTGCGACCCCAAATTGAAAATTCTGCGACCCCAAATTGAAAATTCTGCGACCCCAAATTGAAAATTCTGCGACCCCAAATTGAAAATTTTGCGACCCAACAAAGTTACAAAACAAGTCTAGTAAAATTAAAACTATCAGATGGCGATCCATTTCCTTGTACCAATGAATAAAAAAGTCTGCTTATAATTTTTTCTGTGTACGGGTATTTCAAATATCAGGCACCACATACCCCCAACACATGCCAAAGCAGAGGGCACAGCTCCTAACC
>QEPC01007576.1:170856-186969 GCA_003113815.1 Sphenodon punctatus | reverse complement strand
CTTGCTTTATTGCTCACTGCCGGTGAGTCAAAGCAAGCCCCTGATTCACCGGCAGTGAAAGGGAAATCCGCGGGGATTTCCCTGGTTTCTGCACTAATCCTGCCTAAGGCAGGATTCTGCGCAAAAACCGCAAATCGCGGCAGCGCGTTTTGCTCGGGGCCCTGAAATTTCCCCCCTAGCTGAGACTTAATGATCGCAGAGCTGTGGTTGCTACCCTCCCACTGATAAGTGTTCACACAGTTATTTCTTCCTACTCCTGAATAACTTCAGTTTAGTGCTGTGTTCATGTGAATGCTTCAAAAGTAAAACAGAAGTAAAGCCCACCTATACTGAATTAACTGTTCATTGGAACATGGCCTGAGGAATTATCCTTACTTTAGGAGAAAGGGCCTCTCCCCCAGCTTGTCTTGGATCTGCATGGGCTAGAGTAGGTTTATATCCTAAGGCTCCCCAGTGCCTAAGGAGCCACATTCCCCCTGTAATATTAAAAAGCACAAGGACCTGGCTCTGGGCCCACAGTGGGCTGTAGGCCTCCTGGTTCCCATCTGCCTCCTGGCCCCTCTTCCTTTGCTGCATGAAGCTGCTTAGGCCCAAGCTGCTTCTTCCCGGCCTTTCATCTCCCAGCCAGGCATCTCTCACCCCAGATCTCCCATCCCCTCCCTGGCTGCAGGGGGAGACTGAAATCACAAGGCAGAGGATTTGATAAGCAATTAACTTAACTCTTTCTCCACTTCTTTAAGTAGCCTCCCTTTCAATGAAGAGTTAAGCACCTGGACATCCCTCGCTTGGTCATTGCCTACAGAGCCTCATGTCTTCCTATCTGCTCCTTCTTGGACACTCATCTGATCGCACAGCCTCCCTGGGCTCCAGGTCCAACGCCCCTTCCCAAATGCATGACTGGGCCCTAGCTGAGGGAGAAGGCTTGAGGAAGCCAGACTGAGAGAGAGAAGGATTTGCCTGGTGTCAGTATGATCTCCTCGGAAGTCCCAACCTGGCCCATATTCCCATGAGCAGGAAAATTCCCCTAGTGGTAATCAGCCAACACTAGGAATCTGGCTTGTCTTTAAGGTTTCGAATGCCTTCCAACTGACCAGTGGCCAAGGGGGATAGTGGAAGCTGCATCTCTTTCTTAGTTGAGGCAGTTGAATTCCAAGGTTGCCTGACACACACACTCTCTCATGCTCAGTCTCAGAAGACTTTTGAACCCCTAGTCCAGGAGTAGGGAACTTTTCCCTGCTGGGGGCTGGATCGATGACCCTACAGGGCTTTGTGGACCAAAGTGTCCTGTAGGTATGCTGTTCCTGGTGACTGTCCAGTGGCTGGTGGGCCACTGGTGGTGACCCGTAGAGCTCTGGCAGCAGGCTGAATTAAACCAGGGCGGGTGCCTGGGGGACAGAAGCAGACATGGGGCTTTAGGTTTTTCTCCTCCTCTGCCCTAGCCAATTAGAATGGGACCTTTTTGTAGTGATGTCCCGCCCCGTGCTAGGCAGCTGGCCTAGTTAGTCACCAGACCCCTGTGGTTTCTGATTGTCTGCAAAGACTGAGCAAATGTACATGCTGATGCCCAGTTGTGAGCCTTCCCAGCCCTCTTGCACATCTGGTTTGCAGTCGTGCTGCACGTGCATGGGAGATTGTGCTCTTTGCACAGGGACCAAGGCTTTCCACTAACCACTGACTCAGTAACCATGTGAGACAAGCTAGAAATCCAGAGCACGTGCATGATGGTTGTAGCTTCCAGGATATGGAGAGAGGGAATCCAGCCCTCGGCAGGCCTACATTGTTTTCTATTCCTGCAGTTCAGAGCACTTTTCAAACACTCATGTGTTGAGCCTCAGCCACCCCTATAAGTTAGCAAACAATTAGGATCCCCAAAATCAGAAGGACTTGCAGCAAATCAGAGATAAAATCTGGAAACCCTGCCTTTCAGATCCTTGCTCTAACTCTGGGGTTGAGAACTTTTTCCCTCCCAGGGACCACTTTGAAAATCAGTAAAAGCTCTTTTAGCTGGACAGAGGTTGGAGGTGGGGCTGCTTAAAGAAGGTGATCAGGATGGGGGAAGAAGGGAAGGGTTCAGATCTCATAGAATCTGTATCGTGTATTCATCCCCTGTCCTTGGGTCTGTTTCCTTCCCCTGAGCTCACTCATTCAAGTGCTTGAGGGAAGGAACTAAAAAGGGGACAAATAAAAAACAGCCACGGGCCAGATTTGTCCCATGAAGCTGTAGTTTCCCCATCCCTGCTCTAAATTCAATACCCTGGACTTCTACTAGAATCAGACCACACTCAGTGTTGCCACCTATGTATATTTTTCCAGGCCACTTATGAAACATACATGTTGCAGGGCCTGCATTGGTGCCATAGGTGCCAATGCAGGCCCGGCAACACATATTTTTCATAAGTGGCCTGGAAAAAGATATATAGGTGGCAACCCTAATCACGCTGCATTCTAGGGGCTTTTTCACAGAAATATTTGTTGAGCGGTAGCTACTGCCCAGCTTACTTTAACCCCACCTATGTTTGCATGAATCTGGGGGTTACATTAATGATAGGAGAAGGGGCAAATTGCTTCTGCAAAGAAGCAAGGTTAAACTGGGGGGGCGGGGGGCTTCTACCCCCGATACCATTGAGGAGAATTTCTCTTTATTTCTTGTTCCTTGTGCTACCTCAGTACTGTCTCACCCAGTGCCACAGCCTGCCTTGTTATTCCAGCTCTCCACCCTGGAAGGTTCCCTGCAAGTCCCAAAGAGGAGGAGCCATTTAACTTCTGGTTCCCCTGCTTGCAGGAACCGAGGTGGAAGGAAGTCATTTATTCTGGAGTAAAAAACACGGATGCGGCATTCTTGTATGAATGCATGCTAGGTGTGAGTTGCCATAATGCACTGGTATCAGGATGCCCCTTGCTGCCATTACATGGAGCTCGTGTTTGGTCATTGTGTAGTGGGGTGTGGGGTGACTTGCTCCAGTTTAAAGCAGAGTGCCTGTTGACACACGTACATCACACCTGTAGTAATGTGCCTGTATTTAGTTCATCACGGCTGTGCAGGGGGGCGGGGGCAGTTTAGGGAGCCTAAAACTGGGCATCACAACTTCCAAATCCCTGTTCTCTCTTCTGGAGAGGAGCATCCTGAGGAGTGCAGGAGACAGACATTGAGAAAACAGTAGGTTGGGCATGGTCTTGTCAGCATTCATTGAAACTAGGTGTCCACAAGTGGCAGGCAAATCGTATGTGTGAGGAGGCTAAAGCATCCCCACCTTGCCTCTCCCTCTCCTTTGTAGTTCCTCTAAACAGGAATCTATTGATTTGGGGAATCTTATCTTCCATTACCTGCCACCTATGTGCAAGTCTGGCTCTTGTGGTTCCCCAGGACAGGGTTGGGAACCCCCTGTCACAGGGCCCACACATCCAGCCCACTTTCCCTTTCATCTAGCCCACTGGAGTGTTATATGGGGTGAAAAGGGGGCAGAAGGGTGGAGCTTCCAGCTTGCTTCCCACCCCTACTTCCCCCTCCATGTGGGAGAAAGTTTCTCACCCTCAGAGTATTTGTTCTCCTTGACCAGAGATGGACATCAGCTGCCCAGGCTACCTTTAGCTGCTAGTGCCCCAGCTTGTGGTGCCAGGGCTGGGGTGGAGGGAGCACCCATTGCTTTGCACAAGCAGAGAATGTCAGGGAGTGTGTTCAGCGAGAGTTAAAGAAGCTCGGAGCGGCAGCCGCTTTCCTTCCTTGTTGTGGTTTTGGGCTAGTTGGAATAACTGGTGCCTTGGGGCTCAGCCAGAAAGTGAGTCATCCCTTTGAATAGCTGTACTGTTAAATAAATAACTGCACATGGAAACGCTCAGTGCTGCTCCCAACTCAGCACCAGGGAGGGCTGGCGTTCCTGCAGCAGCAGTGGTGTAAAAAGAGATGAGGTGTGTGCATGGGATCTTGTAATGTCTCTGCTCCTGCCGGCCTCCCAGAGACCCCTGGCTGTTGCCTGTACTATCTGTGGCTAGTACAGATAGTACTGTAGGATCTGACAGCCTCCCAATTACAATCTGATGGTAGGTTCACACAGAGTAATCCCATGTAAGCAGGAGTACCAGCCCCTGGAGGGAATCACCCTTCTTCACTCTAAACTTTCTTGCCTCGGGGGGTAATGATAAGGGGGTATCCCCATTGGAGAATAAAGGAAGGGTGGCGATGTGGGGAGCATCCCAACTGGGGTGATGGCAGGGGGGCTTTTACTGTGTTCCGACCTCCTGCCCCCCTTGCTAACTCTGTCCTGTCCCAACTAACACCCTGTGTCAGGTGTGAGCTGCATATCCTTCCACCCCATATGGAAGGAAGGTGGCTCCTTCTCCAGCCACCTCCAAGCTATGCAAAGGTAGCTGGGACTCAGCAGCAGCAGTAGCCGCCTCTGCTGCTTCCAAGTTCCCTGCAACATGCGCCCTGGGATCTGGAGACCAGATGGGGGCAGGGGGTGAGTTTCAGTCCCAGAGCAAGGGATTCGGAGCCTCCCAGAGCCATGGCTCTGAGCAGGTTGATCTTAGGGCGCTTTTAGATGAGACACTTTTAATGTGGTTTTGTAAATGCGGATTTAAATAATGCACATTTTAAAAAACTGATTTTGGCATCCCCTGATCATCAAAGGGGCTTAAAGCCGGTTTGGAATCAGACAAAACCACATTCAGAATGGTTTGGGCTTTTACACGATCATGGCAAATGTGCATTTTAAACAGTTTTGTTTAAACGAGCATTAAAACATGCACATTTTTCACCAATCATGTGCAAAGGTCTCGTCTAAAAGTGGCCTTAGTGTGAACCTGATGATTCAAGCTCTGGCTCTGAGAGGCTCCAATCCCAAGCTCTGGGATTGAAACCCTGTAGAAGGGCACACGTGCAGACCCCAGGGAGGGGGGTTCTGGGTGGGGTCTCCAGTCGGGTCTTGGACGTCCCCTCCTTGGTGCTAACCTCAGCTGGTCTTGGCTGGTTTCAAGAAGGAAGCCTTTTCAGCAGCATCAATTGATTCATGGGGCTCTCCAGCAGCAGTAGCTGCTGCCGCTGCTGCTTCCACATTCTCTAGCGTCTTTGGGATCTGCAGATTGGAATCAAAGGGGGAAAGAAAGGGCATGCAATGTGGAGAATGTATACAGCAAGGCAGAGAACAGCCGAGCAAAAGAGCAATCAGTGGGAGCCGAGAAGGAGGGGAGAACCTAGCAGAGCCTGGCAGCGGAGATGTATCTTCCAGGAGCATGAGAAACAAAAAGGAATTTAAAAATGGCCACAAGTAATTTAAAACTAAAATGACTTCTAGCTGGGGACATAAAGAACTGGCAAAAAGAACTGTCTCTTACCTGTCCCTTCTACCAAATCCTAGTCTCTCTCGCCCTCGGAAGACTAAGGAACCTAGGATCATGCGCACGTGTAACATAAAATCAGATGATATCTTCTCCCCACTATGGAGGATTGGACTGAAAGTGGAAGCCAAATCTGGTGATAAACCCAGGGCCAAAAAGTGTGGCCATACTCACAAGAAACTTCTAAATCCAGATCAAGCAGGTAAAATCAGATTTTATGTTATGTGTGAACAAAAACAATGTTAAAGTGAATTAAGGTGTAATTACTTCAGAGTAAGTGTTTGTGTGAACAAACCCTGAGACAGGGAAGAACTGCTAACTCTGTTTTATAGAAGGGAAACTGAGGCTTAGAGATGTTTAGGTTAAGTGGATTCCATTCATTTTCAGTGGGAGTTTGAGAGGGTGTGATTGCCATGCTGGTCCTAAATGTAAGAAAATTCAGTCTCCTTGCCTGAAGTAGTTCAGACAAAGGCTACGATCCACAAACCACTTACTCCAGAGTAGTCCCATCAAAGCTCATAGGGACTATTTAATGGGACGACTCCAGAATAAGTGGTTTGTGGGTGGCGACTGAGATCTTTTATTGGCCTAACTTCTGTTGGTGAGAGTATGCAAGCTTTCACTCCACAAAGGGCCCTTCCTCAGGGATGTAAAGTTCAGAACTTACAGACTGAGCAAATATTATGCAGGTTTATATATGCATGAACGCAATTGCTGGGGAAAGGGCTGTTAAGAAAAAGTCATTAGCATTTCAGATATTTAAATACAGTGAGGGGAAACTGATAATTAAATGTTAAACCAAATAATTACAGTCTAGGTATATAGATAATAGCAAGCACTAAAGAGGCAGCTGTAGGAAGAAAGGCAGGTAGCATTTCAAAACATCTAAATACAATGGATGTTTTTAGATGGACAGCTGTCCTGCCTCTGCTCTCCCTCACCCTCGGCAGGGCTGTCTGTTTAAAGGTGGTCCACCTATGAGTGAGCCAGAGCAGAGGTGGGGTCGGCTGTCCATGCTGCAGGGCAGCTCCGCTGGTAGTGCTCTGGAATGTCCTGGAGCACCACCAGCAGAGCAGGCCGACCAGACCCAGAACACCAGCTGGGGCGGAGCAGCAAGTCCGTCTGTCTACTCAGCTGATGGGCTGCTGCAGCTCCACTTCAGCCTGGGGATTGCCCCAGCAATGCCATAGAGCTGTAGGCAGCAGTCTAGAGCGGTGGCTGAGCCATCTGCAGCTCTATGGTGTGTGGGGTGGGGTGGGGGGCGCCGTGGGGGTGGACTGCGGTAGCACTAGGTCCTGGCCACCCCTGAACATGCTAAAGACTCCCTATGTGTAGGGCACACAGTAGGTGCAGGTGCAAACAGCAGGCTATTTCCCATTTCTATAGTGCAGGGTGGCCAAAGTTCCCAACCCCAAGAGCTGTATACCAAAGTCTTCATATGGCAGAGAGACACATGACACACACCCATGCATGCATAGACACACATTTCTCCTGCTTCATGATTGGCTGGCAGTGCCATTGCTCTGTGGTCCTGGCTGCTGAATGTTTTATTTATTTATTACAGTATTTATATACCACCCCCTCCTGCAACAGATAATAAACATATATAAAATACACTATAATATAAAAATCACAATTAAAACCATAAAACAACAAAGACCTGAGAAAATAAATAACCCCTTAACCCAAAAGAACCCCCTCCCCCCACTGTTAGCACTCGGTGGAAGGGCAGGGCTCTTGGCCCCTCTAAAACACCCCGGCGAAGCTCCCACCAGGCCCGAGACCCCAAAAGGGGGTCGGAGGAACGCACCCCACTGGTGGTACCTGCCCCGGCACGACCGTCCCCGGTGCCGAACCCCCGCAACCTGGACACGCCCCCGGCAATGACAGAGGCAGCCGGGAGCCCCAGACGAACGCCGCTGGCCACGGCGGCAGACGCACCAGGCAAGGCCACGCCCCTAGACACCAGGAAGAATGTGGGGATTCCCCCGCCCCTGCCGCGCCGCTCAGAGCGGCTACGGGCACGTACGGGGGTGGGGCTTAGAGACTAAAAGCCAGCGCCGCCTGGGAAACGGCGCTGGTGATTGCTGAAACCGGCCTGTGTGCGTTGTGGAGATTGGAGAGAACTTGCAGTGGAGAGTGGTATTGCCCCGTGAGCTTGACTCGACCTTCCCTTAACCTACCGACGTTGTGCCTGAGAGTGAGAATCTGCGAGTGAGAGTTTGCTTGGTGAGTGTGCGTGTCCCCTTCCCCCTCCCCAAACCAGAGCCTGGACTGTTGTAGGTGAGTGTCCTGAACCGTTCCCCCTCCCCCGTGGGGCCCTTACACCCCTGTGGTGAACCCTCACTCACTACCCGTCCCGGTCTTGTGAGTACGTGCGGAGTAACTGTATCAGGGGCAGTCTTGGTTTCTTGGTCAGTTGCGCCCTATGATGATAGGGGTCTGTTCTCTTTAATTAGAGGTGAAGGCCCAACCACTATCCTGACGGGCATCTATCTCCGTGAGCCCCTTACTCTGACCGAGTTAAACCAGGACAGTGTGTGTGGAGTGTTGCGTGCCCTAGTGACACCCACCCACACTACCCGTCCCCCTCACCAAATACCTGGCGAAACAGCCAGGTTTTACATTGTCTATGGAAGGAGGGGAGATCCAGAGAGAGGTGACTCTCAGCCAGGAGGGAATTCCATAGCCACGGCATGGCCACTAAGAATGCTCTCTCGAATGTCGCCCCCCCATGAAACCCAGGGGACCTCCAATAGGGTGCCCCTGGCCGACCCCAGGGGCCAATCCAGGACACGAGGGATGAGGCAGTCCCGCAGGTAGGTGGGGCCCAGACTGTATAGGGCTTAAAGGTACTAACCAACACCTTGAATCGGACCCGGAAGACTATAGGCAGCCAGTGCAGAGAATGGAGCACTGGTGTTATGTGTTCCCAACGGCCTGTCATTGTAAGGAGACGAGCCGCTGCATTCTGCACCAGCTGCAGCCTCCGAGGTCGTCACCAAGGGTAGCCCCACGTAGAGAGTGCATTGCAGTAGTCCGGTCTCAAAGTGATGAATACATGGATGATGGTGGCAAGAATGGAGCCTGAGATGTACGGAAGAAGATGTTGGACCAGTTGTAATTTACCAAATGCACTCCTTGCCACAGCTGCCACCTGGGCATCCAGGTGGAGCTGCGAATCAAGGAAGACTCCTAGACTCCGAACGTGAGGGGCCTGGGCCAAGGAGGGACGCACCCCATCAGTGATGGGGGCCTCCACTCTCTCACCCTTACCCACCACCATCATCTCCATCTTGTCGGGATTCAGTTTCAGACGGCTCGTCCTCATCCAATTCCCCACAGCTGCCAAACACCGGGCGAACACCAAGACTGCCGGGTCTGGGTCAGATGAAAATGAGAGGTACAGCTGGGTGTCATCTGCATACTGATGACACCGACCTCCAAACCCTCTCACGATCTCACCTAAAGGCTGCATGTACATGTTGAACAAGAGAGGGGACAGAATGGATCCCTGTGTGACTCCACACAGGAGGTCCCCGGGGGATGATGTACAATCCCCCAGTACCACACGCTGAGTTCTTCTGGCCAGGAATGAGCGGAACCATTCAAGAACAGTCCCGTCCACCCCAGAGCAGCTGTAATTCAGCTGCTGAGACTCTGGTGCAGTGAAATAAGGTGCAGAATTATTAAGGCAGCACAGGGCCCTGGACTAGCCCTGGCCAAAAACTGCACTGGAACCGTCCAAGAGCTACAGTTTGCCCACCCTGTGATAGTGACTTAATCTTTATTTAGTCCATTGTTTTTGGTATCCAATAATGTTATGAATTTACAGGCCCATCTTTGTAAGGTGTTGTCCAGGTTCCCTTTCAAGACCAGGACTAAGAGATCAGAAATAGAGCAGTCTCTCAGGGAGGAGAACATGTCTGTGAGTGATCCAGTGTCCTTGCCCATAATCCTGTCCTAACTTGGGGCCTTTCCTCTCCATCCCCAGTACCTCTTGAAAGCCAACGAGAGCCAGATGAAACAAGGCCCAGACTTCCTGCAGAGCCTGATTAAGTTTTTTCATGCGCAACACAAGTAAGTACCCCCTCCCCTAGCTCAGTGCTTCCTGTCAGTTGCTGGTGTCACTTCCTGTGGTGGGATTCGAAAGGCGTCAGCTCATTCTTGTTGCTGTAACTCCCAGTAGTTCTTGTGGCAGCTAAAGAGAGATGCACTAACGGGGTTGTTCTCATGCCTGGATAATATTTAGCCCTATGATGTAGTACTTAGTGGTATCAAGCATTTTATTGGGGGAAACAGTGGCAGAGTTAGGTTTTCCACCTGAAAGTG
Source organism: Sphenodon punctatus (assembly GCA_003113815.1). Classification (NCBI taxonomy): domain Eukaryota; kingdom Metazoa; phylum Chordata; class Lepidosauria; order Sphenodontia; family Sphenodontidae; genus Sphenodon; species Sphenodon punctatus. The sequence continues at coordinate 177,303 of QEPC01007576.1, read as the reverse complement.
GGGTTTAGGAGCTGACCCTGGAAGCATGGGAGTTTTCAGAGTGACTGGTGGCTGCCAGGCCCCAGTATTGGCGTGGGACTCTCCTGTTTGGCAGGCCCCATCAGAACGGACTAGAGTTGACACCTCTATGAGTTTTGACCAGAGGCTCTAGGGAAGCCTTAATTTCTCCAGGTCAGCCAAGGGCATCTATGTCTAACAGAGAATTAAGAGTGGTAGAGGCCAGGCCATAGGGACATTCCTAACCCCTTTCTTTAAAAATAAAATCTCTGTTTCAGTTCAGCAAGATGCTTGGGCATAGGCGGAAGAGAGCTTAAGTGCACAGTTTGCTCACTAGGGGTAGAAGGGAACATCTAGTGATAAGTGGGCATGTGGTGGCGTGCCCTCTTGTATTGCAGCCACAGAGAAGGGTTATCACCGATTCTACAGCTCAGCTGCCTAAGAGAGGGTTCCTGACCATGTGTGATGATGTGATACTGCTAAATAATGATCCTCTTTCTTTATACCCCTCCCACTTTTCATTTATATTTTCCTCTTAAAAATGATTAGTTTCTTCCAAGATGGCTGGAAGGCATCTCAGAACCTACATCCTTTCATCGAGAAGCTAGCTGTCTCTTTACATGCAGTAAGTGATTTTGATCCATAGACTTGCAAGTACTTGGCACCTCTCAAAATCAAGGCTTTTAAGCATATTCTCCCCCCACCCCTATGGATTCGAAAGTCTATCACCGCCAGCCCCTCAAGCCCACCAGTGACCAGCTACTCTTCTGAAAAGCTGCTCTGGGAGATCCTGCAAATTAACTTAATAGGGATGTCTTCAAGACTAGGGAAACTAGATGAAATAATAACAAAAGGGCTCCGTAGCAGGTTGGTCAGTCAACTCTCTCAGCCGTAGTTCCAGGTGCGCCGTTTATTTGCAGTGCTCGGTCCAAAACAAACTTTCATTTGCAGGTTCTCCTCTGAGCAAGCCTCCTGCTAGGCTTCTCTCAGGGGCATAGCTCAGATTGAATGGATCCTTAATGCTCCCTCCTAGCAGCAGGGGATGCCGCTGTATCCCTGTCCCTATTATAGCTACATCCTTGGTTTCTGTAGCTGGGGCAGGCCTCTTCCAGGCTCCCGGCCACCTAGCTTAGCTTGGCTTGACTTGGCTTCTCAGGCCTGCCAGACTGGATTGGACTTCTAGCTCCCTTTCCCTTGAGGCAGGCTCTTCACCGTTGCCTCTCTGTGGCTGCTCCCCAGCTCAGCTTTATAGCAGTAGTGCTCCTTAGATGGCTGGCAATTCACTGCTATATCAAGCTGGGAGCACTCAAACCACCTTCATTAGCCCAATAAACGTTTTCCGAGTTGTTCAGTATTGCCTGTCCAGGGAGGGAGGCATTTTGGATTTTAAAAATCATTAGTCTTTTTACCCAGCCCCCACCCTGGTCCTGCAAAGATGTACTGGGACCCATTACAGACTCATTCACCTCACACACTTTTAGAGCAGTTAGTGGCACAAACCCACATTTGGAGTGTTGTGTTGTGTTGTGGATCTAGTCCTGCAGTTCCTGGTTCCTGTTCTGCTTTTGAGAGGCTCCCCTACCATGTCAGGTTTCTGGGGGTAGGGAGGCTCATGATGATGGGGGTTCACCTGGGTTTCTTTTCTTTCCAGCTTCGAAAGGCCCAGGAGGAGGAGGTGAAGCAGCTCACTCGGATCCGTGATTCCCTCCGAGGCATCCTGCAGCTGGAGAACAAAGAGGTGAGTCTCCCTGTATCCAGAGACACAAGAGGAATATTGTCAAAGGGGTATGTGTGATATGGTTCTCCCAGAAGCCCTGTCCTGATGCTCCGTGTCACTGTCCTCTCCCAGTCTTGAACTAGAAGAAACGAATCATTTTAAAGTAGAGAAATAAACAGAAGAAAGGGGCATGGGTAGAAAGAGAAAGAATAATTATGTAACACTATCATACCATTGCACATGGTCAGGGACCCTCCCTTAGGCAGCTGTAGAAGAGTAGATTGCCCCAGATGCTCCCTGTCCCTGTACCCTCCCAGTCTTGAACCAGCATGGTCTTTACTGGCAGTGGCTAACTCCATATCATCACATTACTCTGACACCTAGTAGTGGCTTGCCCATAGGGGCTAATGAGTCTCAACTTCAACAGCAAATTCTGCCCCTGCGGATGAGCTGTTGGAACAGATATTCCCCTGCCCCACAGCACCTCTCAGGAAGCAGGGACACTGCTGCCACTGCAGGCTGCCTGAGAACTCCCATGGGGTTGGATGCAATGCAGCTACCACTGCAGCTGTGAGCAAGCTCTGTTCTAGGCCTGCTCACAGCTTCTTGAGTATGGGTTGCTGTGGATGGAGCACAGAGAGGGACTCGTGACTGAACAGATTCTTTCTGCAGTTCATCGACAGTGCAGGAGCCTGTGTTGGGAGAGCTGGGAGCAGGCACAGCATGGGGCTTGCTTACAGTTGTGTGGGGCTAGATTGGCTCCAGCCTTATGCGAGTTCTCAAGCAGTGTCAGCAGCAGTGCATCTGCTCCCCAGATGGAGGGAGCAGCCAGGCAAGCTTCCTCTTGGGGAGAGGGAGGGGATGTCAGAGGGACAAATTTGCTGTGTATGCAGGAGCGTGTGTATTCGTGCGGGTGGGAGCATGTGTGCATATGGGAGTGTGCGCACGTGCATGTGAAGGAGTCGTAGGTGTTTGTGTGTGAGGGGCTTGGAAGGTGCCTGTAGGCATTCATTTGGGATATATTGTGTCCCCCATCCCAACCCCCCCCATCCGTCATTGCTGACCTCCATTGCCCAGGCTGCGCCTCTTGTTCACCTGATTGGCTGTTTTCTGCTCTTCTCGCCTAGCAGGAAGAGGAAGCTGAGTGGGACAATTCTGATGCCAGTGCATTTTCTGAATCCTGCCCCTGGTCTCTGCTCCCTGGCAGGGGAGATGGGGTCATCGCCTCTACTGTCTGGGACTAGAGTAGCAACGCCACCTGCCATTACTTTCTTTGCTCAGTGCTCCTCTGTTGGGTGGGTGGCAGCTGGTGCCTGGGAGTGGGGGAGAGTAATGCGTCCAGGGCGTTCAGCCTTGCAGGCAGGCACACAACCCTCAGAAGCAGCTGTTGTGCAGCATCTGTATGGCTACAGTCACCACTAGGTCCAGAGAGGGCATGATGATAGCAGAAGATGGGATGATGGCAGGAGAAAGCGGGGAGGCAGGAGTGCTTTTGAGGTGGTGAGGCTGGGCTTGGCTATCCTTTGCAGGGCTAATCCTGAAAGTTGCCGAGCCCCTCCTGAAGGCCTTGCTCTCTGAGAGGAACAGCAGCTACAGTGCATGCATGGAATCCTGGGTGCTGAATATTTTGTCCTCTCTTGGATACGTTCAGGAGAACCTGAGCAGGAAGAACTCGGGCAGCGGCTACAGCATCCATCAGCACCAAGGAAACAAGCAGTATGGGACCGAGAAGTCAGGCTTCCTGTACAAGAAGAGTGATGGGTGAGAGCATCTGAGACCTGCCAGTTAGAGCCCTGCCTGGGCCAGAGATCTGGGTTTGAGCCTGATTGCATTCGGCCCCACCTGAGCTTGGTGCAGCTGGGTTTAGCGTATCTAGAACTATGTCAGAAAAGGGGTGGGGCTAAGGTGTTCCCCCGCCACTTTCCAACGTGTCCATGCCCCCTATGGGGTGCTGTGACATCACAGGGCTCTACAAGAGGTGGGGCTACATCACAAAGGGGTGGGGCTCGATTGTGAGCTATTTAATTCACGGACTTTAAAAATGTGCCACCGTCATAATATGCGCATAATAACCCACTTCCGTCTCGTTAAATTACATCATGTGGGCATTTCAAAATATGCGCAATGGCGATGCACAATTGAGCGCCGCTCGTCTAAAAGCAGCCTTAGTTGAGTGTTTAGACCCAAAGGTAATGAGCTATTGTGAGAGGTGGCCCTTTCAGGTACACGGGTGAGAAACCTCCTGCAACCATCTCTCCTGGGTTACAGGAGTAACTAGCCTGATGCCGAATTCACTTTTCAGTGAAAGGCTTGAAGGCATGTGAAGCAAGGCTCTTCTTCATGGGCACAGTGCCCTCGTGTGGAAAGGGAAGGATTTAGTTTGCTGACAGACATAAGAAATAATCACCCTCAAGCAAAGATGGCTCCATTTCCACAAAGCGTACGTCCACCTAATCCTTGCGGTTGAGAGACAGCATTTCGACAAACATGGAGCTTTTGGCATGGACTCTACAACCCCTGGATGAACCAAGGGTTCCTGTTGGGGGAGGTAGTTACCTCACAATTGTCTGTCTGAACACTCTGGGGGCTGGTCAGCAGTCCGTTAGGCATACTGAGATGGCATTCCAGAGACAGTTGTAGCTTTCCTGAAATGGCCACATTTGGAGGATTGCATTCTGGGTTATACTCCCATAATACGAGGCTGCAGTGGGTTGAAGAGGGGGTTGGTACCACTAAAAGGAAATGTTTGTGTGCACACTTCCCATTGGAGACAACACCCCCATCCTCTGCCCCCACCCCCACCCCTTGGAGCATTTCCTGGAAATAAGGCCTTAGAGGCATCTGTGGGAGATGAGATGAGATGCTGGAGGAGACAAAAGCACACAGGAGTTGGGAGACCAAGGTGTTTCCCCCTTTACTTTCCACACCTTTCATCTGGTGGTATACCTCTCAGCTGGTGAACTAAAGAAGAGCTATGCTTACTCAGGAGTGATACACAAGGACTAAATATTAATTGGAGGAGGAGGGAAGTTATCTTTATGGCCTTGGGGGTAACCAGGTACACGTGACCCAGAGCGGAGTTTCACTCCTTCTCTCTCACTCCCCTAGAATTCGGAAGGTGTGGCAGAAGAGGAAGTGTGGGGTGAAATACGGGTGCCTCACCATCTCGCACAGCACGGTAAGGGTGGGCAGCAGACATGATGGGACAGGGAGCAGAGGGGAGTGTGGTTGGCAGAATTCCAGGAACTTGAGACCCTAAAGCTGTAACTAGTGCGCATTTGTTTGCATGGAAACGGGTGTTAAAACTCATTCACGTCTCTGTGCTGCTATCTTTGAGCTTTCTTTCCCATGAATGGTCACCCCAGCCTGTTTTTATACTGAGGTGCTTCTTGCCAGGGTAACCTCAACCTTCTATACCACACTCCTCTGCTGGTGGCCAGAGAGAGAGACCAATCTCAGAATGCCACAGAAGAGGTGTGCAGTTGTGCACAATATGGGTTCCCAAGGGCCAACACCTGTCTCGTCGTTTGTATAAGGTGCATATCCCTTGCATTTTTGCATTGAAGGCTCAGTAAAATTCAAAAGCAAGTCTCCATCAATACTCAAGGAGCCAACGTAGCCTTGTTGGCTAAGGTGCTGAACTTAGACCTTGGAGATCAGAATTTAAATCTTTTCTTAGCCATAAGCTCACTGCATGGCCTTGGGAAACCACTCTCTCAGTCCCAGTTCTCCATCTGCAAAATGGGAATAATAAAAGACAGGGTTGTTGTGGGGGTGAACTAGATAAGGATTGTGAAGTACTGGAAATGCAATAATAATATAATACCACAGCTCTGCTGATGTTTGCCTGGAGTGTAATCCAGGCTCATGAAACTTCTGGTATAAAACCTCTTGGGGTTTTGAAGGAAACCCCAGCTTATGTTCTAGGTTTGGACATCTCCAGTGTCATAGAAATGCCATGCTGCTTCTGACCAGTGATCCATCTAGCTCACTAGCCTGTCTCTAACCGTTTCTCCAGTGGGAGGTAGTTACTTCAGAGTTGTCAGTGTGAACACTCTGGAGACTACTCAGCAGTCCCCCTAGGTGTACTGAGATTGCATCCCAAAGGCCTTTGTGGCTTCCCTGAAGTTTCACATCTTGATGTGAAGTTTCATATTATAGAATTGCATCCTATGATACGCACCAGGTGTTTGAAAGGAAAGCCTCAGGACAATTCGGGATTGATCAGTTCCCTCTCAGTCACTACTACCTTCTGCTAATCCCAGGTGATTTCATATTGTCCTGAGCCTGCTGTGAGGAGTTTGTCAACTACTTCGCAGACAAGATCGCTTGGATTCAGACTGACTTTGACGCTGGATTTGGGGCAGTAGGGGATGAGCATGATGGGACGGAGGCCCTGTCCGGTCCAGCTTTGTGGGGGGAGTTTCAGGAAATGACGCCGGCTGATGTGGCCGATGTCCTGGGGTCTGTGAGGGCCATGTGTTGTGAACTTGATCCGTGCCCGTCCTGGTTAGTAAAAGCTTCCAGGGAGACGTTGGGGATGGTGCTGGTGAGGGTGGTGAACGCGTCCTTGCAGCAGGGGAGGTTGTCGCCCTGCCTCAAGGAGGCTGTGGTGTGCCCCCTGCTGAAAAAACCATCTTTGGACGTGGATGCGCTCGCCAGTTACTGACCTGTCTCTAACCTTCCCTTTTTAGGGAAGGTTATTGAGCGGGCGGTGGCACTCCAGCTCCAGG
>QEPC01007576.1:137290-168892 GCA_003113815.1 Sphenodon punctatus | reverse complement strand
CTGCAGCAGCTCAGAGACTGCTGTAGCTGTCATAAGTGGCGGCGTGTTTTTTTGTTTTTTTTTAAACTGTTAAAGCCGTGGCAGTGGCCCCCGCAGGGTTTTGGGGGGCACCGCCCATAACGCCCTGCAGGGGGAGCTGCGGCTGCCCCTGCGAGTTACCAGCCTGTCTCTAACCTTCCCTTTTTAGGGAAGGTCATTGAATGGGTAGTGGCCCGGCAGCTACAGGAGCATCTGGATTGCCCTGGTCTTCTGGATCCTGAACAGTTTGACTTTCACCCGGGTTATGGCATGGAGACTGCGCTTGTGGCCTTGGTCAACGACCTCCTAGTGGAGCTGGATAGGGGTTGAATTACCCTGCTGGTTCTACTGGATTGTTCGGCGGCGTTTGATACCGTGAATTATGATATGCTTGTGACTCATCTGCGGGACCTGGCTTACGGTGGTGTTTTACAGTGGTTCTGTTCTTACCTGGCAGGTAGATTTCAGTGGGTGGTACTAGGGGACTGTACATTGCCCCCTGGAGGTCTCCCATGTAGGGTCTTGCAGGGCTCCATTCTGTCTCCTCTCTTATTCAATGTGTACATGCAGCCACTTGGGGAGGTTGTGCGCAGTTGAGGAGTTTGTTGTCATCAATATCTGATGATACCCAACTGTACCTTTCTGTTTCAACTGACCCAGGCCCTGCAGTCTTGTTGCTATCTCGATGCTTTGCTGCTGTGGGGGACTGGATGAGGTCAAGTCAATTGAAACTCAATCCTGACAAGACAGAGGTAATGCTGGTGGGCGGGGTTGGTGATCCGGGGGAGGGGGAAACCCCCATTATTGGGGGCGGGGGGGGTCTGCCCTCCATTGGTTCCATCTGTGTGAAACCTGGGGGTGCTCCTGGATTTGCAGCTGTGCTTGGATCTCCAGGTGCCGACTGTGGCCAGGGGCGCTTTTTGCCAGTTACACCTGGTGAAGAGGGTCCACTCATATGTCTCCAGTCTCACTACCGTCATCCATGCATTTGTCACCTCAAGACTGGACTACTGTAATGCGCTCTACGTGGGGCTGCCCATGGTGACGGTCCGGAGACTGCAGCTGGTGCAGAATGTGTTGGCCCACTTATTGATTGGGATGGGTTGCAGGGAGCATATTCAACCAGTGCTCCGGGGATTGCACCAGCTGCCTGTTGTCTTCCGGGCCTGATTTAGGGTGCTGGTTTTGACCTTTAAAGCCCTACATGGCCTGGGCCCCACTTATCTGAGGAACCACCTCCTTCCCTGGGCTCTTGAGTGGCCCGTGCGGTCATCCAGGCGCACCCTCCTGGTGGTCCTGCATTATCGGTGGGTCCGGACAGAGAGGTGGGTGTTGTCGACACCCACACCATCTGCCTTAGCCCGGATCGCCTTGCTTTCTGCTGGCAATGTAAAATCTGGTTATTCTGTCGGGCATTTAGTGAGGGTGGGGGTGGGATGGGTTAGTTCGGATGGGGTAGGTAGATGCTTATTCGCAGACTGGATTTTGATGATGTTGGTGTTTTTATACTTATGGATTATTTATTATTGCTTTTATTGTTATATATTGTTTTATATTGTTCGCCACCTCAAGTCGCCATTGGCGAGAGGAGTGGGTTATAAATGTAATGAAATAAATAAAGTAAATAAATATCATGTGGAAAAAATACTCCTTGCTTGCTGTGAATAGGCATCATTGGATGAGCATAGTTCTTGTAAATAACAGGTCTCTATTCGCACTCTCTGTGCTTTTCATATATGCCTGGGTGTCAGTTATCCATGAGAGAGAGAACATATACAGGAGACTTCTTTATGCACTTTTAAAAGCAGAGAGTCCTGGGTACCCAACAATAACTGAGAAGCAGAAAGCTGTCATTAGATGCTCTTAAAACAGCATGTTTCATCAGCCTCTCCTCCTGCCTTCCCAGATAAACCGGCCTCCTGTCAAGCTGAACCTGCTGACCTGCCAAGTGAGGCCTCACTCTGAGGAGAAGAAATCCTTTGACCTTGTGACACGTAAGTGGTGGAGCTTGTGAGAGACCCAGGTCTCAGTGATGGCATTACAACTGCTAGCCAGGGGTAGCCAGAGTCAGGGGCTGGGGTGGTCTGGGCATGGGAATACTGGTGGGAGGGGGGGGGATGTAACTGAAACCCCCCAGGGCCCTTTCCTCTGATTTTGCTTCAAGAGTCAACATGCAATAGGGCTGCCACCACTCCAGGTTTCGCTAAGAGACTCCAGGTTTTGACCCAGAGTTTCCGGGCTCTGGGGGGAAGCCCAGATTCCCCTGGATCAGCCAGGGGCACCCCAGTAATCTGGAGAATCGGGGGATTTTGGGGCAGCGGGGGGCATATCAGAAAGGAGGGGCCATACGGACTTTCTCACCCCCTTTCCAATGTGGCCCTACCCCTGTGAAGTATCTCGTGATGCTTTGGAAGAGGTGGGGTTATATTAGAAAGGGGAGTGACAGCTCCCTTTCCCCACTCTTTTCTGATGTCGTCATGCTTCTTGTGGGTCGTTGTGACATCATGACACACTGTAAGGTGTCGGGTTGTATCAAAAGAGGATGTGACATCCCCTTTGCCCCACCTCTGCTGATGTGGCCCCGCCTTTTCTGGGTGAGAGCTTGGAAGGAGGTGGTAGTCCTAGTCAACAGGTGGAGACAACACTACTGAGCAGGGCCAAGATTAGGAGCCTGGCGAAGCAGCAGTGATGGGGGCGGGAGGGGGGCAGCCAGGGGCCGTGTGCTCATCCTCGCCTGGCCCAGGCCCAGAATGTAGGGCCCTACCTCCTTTGAGAACCACCTGGTCTTTTGGGGCTAAACTGTTGTGAATTGTAAAGGTTTCAGCTGCTTTTCTGCATCCTGGTGAAGCAGGTCCCTTCCAATTCCGGGATCAAGTGGAAGTACTACTGTGTTTTGAGAGGGAGGGGAATTACTCCTTTAGTTTCTAATAAGCACTCCTTTCTGTTTTAATAATGACTCTTTTGTTCAATCAAATAGGCATTTTATTCAATTATAACAACACAATTAATATACCAATTATTAAAGGAACGCTTGCACTTTAACATATAATCCCTCACCTACTCTGACTACATACAAAGCATATATTCTTACGTGATCAGAGCTCAACGGTCTGGTTCCAGAAGGAGGGTGGGCAGGGGGCCCATACGAAGCCGAGAGAGAGAGCGCCTAGCTGTAGAGTAAGTTGTAGGACTTCCTAGGGAGAAGTCCCAGAGAGGGCCAATCACTGAGCTAGCTGGCACCCTGATAAGGGTTAGCGGACAAGTACTGTGAAAGGCAAAGAACTGATCCAGAGACTGGCCTTATATACAGTTTCTCTTATTACTTATCCATGTTAAGGGGCTATTTGCCCTGGACTCCAGAATATTCCCCTTATGGCTATCCATGATTGGGGTCCTTCTGCTTAGTCATTGGTTTGGGGGTTTGCCCTGACCGATAGGGTCCTGCCCACCTCTCCCTCTGGAGGGAAGGCTTGACTCCCTGGCCCTGGGTCATCCACACCCCTCTTAGAGGCGTCTGGTTGTCTGATCAAGCCATCTCTTTTCTCGCTTTGTAACGTTAGTTCTGTTATCAACTTCTGACCTTCCTCTGTTCCCAATGTCCCTGTAAGTTATAAACTATTCAGTTTTGCTTTGGAACACAAAGTTTCTGCTTTCTCTCAGGCATCCTTTGACAGAGATATTGCCTCCTTCACACCAGATCACATATCATCCTGTGATTTACTGACCACTTGACTATCTTCCTTCTAACACATTCTGTTCCTCAATTATCTAAATCAATGAATCAATGTATGTACTAAATAATGTCTTACTTAACTTATAACACTCTACATAATCTTAAATGAGGGCCACAATGGCCTATACAGAAGTTTCATTTAGTTACAATAATTATAAATCCAGTATGTACTTTTTGGTTACATTTCAACAAAGAATGAGTTACAATAGCATTCAATGTCTGCTCTGGCATACTTGTGTCAAAAGAAATCACTTCTGCTTTGGTTACATTGTAGCAAGGAAATCAGCATTTCTGTCAGGCCTGTGCCATTTCACAACAAAACCACCCCACCCTGGGAGTTCAGAGTCTAAGTCAATTCTGAGGGACAAACTCCTAGTTGGGGAACTGTGCTGGATCAGAAACCAGAAGATCATCACCGACTCAGGAGCCAGGAAGGAAACCAGAGGGTTGCCAGTAAGGCTTTGACTTGAAGGTGGTGAGGCCACTCCAAAAGAGGGCAGGGTTAAGATACCCTTCTGTCACCCTTCTGATGTGGCCATGCACTCTCCAAAGCATCATGACTTCACAATGCTCCCCATGGGGCAGGGTGGGTCACATCAGAAAGGGGGCAGGAGAGCCTCTTTCCCTTGTCCTCTCTGAATTTTTTCCCCATGGGTTATCAAAGCTCCCGTGGCCCTGGATAATTTGGGGGATATCAGTGCTTCACCCAGAGTATGGAGATAATGTGGGAAAACCTGGGGACTCCCAGTCAAAAACAATGTTCGGTAGCCCTAGTCAGAAGCAGGATGACAGGTAGGATAAAGATGTGGGATGTGGGGCAGAGTTGGGAGATGGGGGAAGACCCAGGTAGCTGTCCTGTTGCTTGGACACTTCCTGTTTCTTGTATGCCCTTTCTAAAGCCTGAGCAGCCAATACAGAAGCAGGCTGACTTAGCTCTTGCCTTCTCAGACTTCCTTTGTCAGCCTTTCCTCTTCTTAAGTAGCCTTAATTGAGCTAATGCCACCTCAGGCCTCCTGTGCTAGTGACTGGAGGCTGACAAGCAAGGAGCTAATCCTGACAGGCCTTACCAGCACACGGCCACACCATCTTGATCCTCTGGCTCTACATATACTTCCCCATTTCTGTCTGTCTTTCATCTCTGGGGCTTTTCTGAGTGGAGGCTGGTGTTCTCCTCAGGCCCATTAGTACTGCAGAGTAAACTGAGCCTTGCCAAGAGTTTGAAGAGGGTCCCCAGAAGTACACGTTGAATCTTGCTGTGTCACAGAGCACCTTGAAAGTAGCCCAGCCTCTCAAAGCAGCTGGATTTGTGCTTCTGACCATCTGGAGACTGTATATTGCCTGCACCTCTTTCACCCGTCCCTTCTCTTCCTTCAAGCAGATAACAGGACATACCACTTCCAAACAGAGGATGAGCAGGAGTGCATTGCGTAAGTGATGTCCATAATTTCTTGTCCCCCATCAGGGAAAGGCAGCCAGCCTGGCATGACAGAATGGAAAAACCACCTCTTCTGCATGTGTAGCTAGCAAGGCTCATACCCCTTCTCTGGGAGCTGATGGAGAATCCCTATTGCATAGCAGCATAGGCTCTATTCCAACACACAGATACTTCGATGTAGTTAAGTCTTTACTTTAAACCTTTGATTTATTCACACGTACAGAGGCCTAAACTGAGGGCTGAAGTAATCGTACTTTGGAGCAAAACCATTTGTTGCCATGACCTTTAGGCAATAGCGACAACGTAGTACAGTGATATCTTTTATTGGACCAACTCCAGTTGGTGGAGGTATGCGAGCTCTCAGACCTCACAGAGTCCTTCATCAGGCAGGTCAGGAGTTGAAACCTCGCAGTATTTTGTCTCTGCTGCCTATATTTGGGACCAACATGGCAACCACTCTCTCTAGTACTATGACCTTTAGGGGAAGATTGCCAAGTAACAACTTCTGTTTGCAGCTGCAGTGTGGATAGTATGAAAATGGAATAGTTACTTCTATTTAATTAAATCAAAGTAGCTACTTTGGTTTAACATGGTTCATTGTAACATGTCCATAGACTGTGTTCAGATCCTATCCCCTTGTGGACAGTGGTTTGCAGTTGGTACATTGTGTTACCCTGCTAGGAGCTAGGGTTGCTCCTGTCAGCGGAAAAGTGTGGAGTTTCTTGCATAATTTGGCATGTTTATGTACATTTATGCAAGCTGTAAGTAGACCACTGTTATTTATTTATTTATTTATTTAAATTTTTGCTGGCCCTCCCCCTCCTGCGAAAGGTGGCCTGGGGTTTTATTTTACAGAATAAAAGCACATAATAAAATATACAGCAGTATAAATGAGGCTGGCCTCAAAGAATAAAATCCTTTTTTATTTTCAAACCCCACTGCTCCAAAGAATACAAAACTGGATAGGTGGTAAACCTACAGGGAGCCCATTTCTGGTCCCCAGCCCCCTTTCCCCCAGGAGCCTCCTCTCTCCTCCTCATTAACCTCTGAGGCCACATTCTGATGAACAGAGGTAAACCAAAGTAACTACTCCACTTTGGTAGCATTCAGATGAACAGAATAAGTAGTCCACTGTTGAATAGTTGAGGCTGGTCTAAAATAATAAATTCCTTTGTTATTTTCAGACCCCACCGCTCAGTTTCCCCCAGCTGAGACATAATGATCACTGAACTGAGGTCGCTACCGCCACACTGATAAGTGTTCACATGAATGGTTATTTCAAAATAAAAACCAAAGGGGAGTACTCCTGATTTCTCTTCTTACTCCTGAATAACAACATTGGTTTAGTGCTCTGTTTGTGTGAACACTTCAGGAGTAAAACAGAAGTGAGACCCAACTACATTGAATTAACTATCAGAATGTGGCTAGAGGCTCCAGTTGTGGGTGAGCTACGGCTTGTTGGAGAGAAGGCAGAGGGAGATGTGGCTTTTTGGCCACTAAAGGCCACTGTGGCGCATCCTCATCCAGCACAATGAGTGTCCTGTCCAGGTTTTATGCCAGTCCAGATGCAGACCCTCCATTCCTGGGATGGGTGAAAGACAGATGGGGGCAACCCTACTCGGGAGCTACTTCATGTGCAGGTGCACGTTTCTTGTACCTTGCACAAGACTGGCCCATCTTTTTGGTTTGAATCCTGTACCCACCCCTTCTTGATGTCCCCTGTGTGGCCCAGAGGGCCACTATGGAGAGGGCATTCTCGGTGGCTGCACCTAGGCAGTGAAACTCCCTCCCCGTGGAGGCCCGGCTGGCCCTGGATCTCCCCTCCTTCTGTTGAATGTGTAAAACCTGGCTGTTCTGCCTGGCTTTTGGTGAGGGAGATGGGGTGTGTGTGTGGAGGTGGGGGAGTGTGTTAGGGAGGGGGGGAAGGTTTGTTTTTCAGTGCCTTCCTTTTAATGTGTTTTAATTGTGTTACTTTTATCTTTTTTATGTTATGTTGTAAGCCGCCCTGAGCTGCCTGGAGCAGGAGGGGCAGGGTAAAAATGCTGTAATAAAATAAAAATAAATGATCAAATGATGATATGAACATCATGTAAAGAAACAATGTGCTTGGCCCTTGACTGGGTGGGTAGGGGAGGCAAAGTTTGGCACTGCGGTGCCCCCCCCTCTGGTCTAGGTAGGGATAGCATGGATGTGCTCCAAATGGATGGAGTCCCACCCAGCCTTCCACAACTGGTATGTAGGTCTCAGGAGACCCTCCTTGTTGTGGTTTTCTGTCATGTACGGCTGTAATATTTGGGAAGAGGGACGCCCCAGCCCAGTTTAAAGGATGGTAGGGCCTCCCCCATCCTCCCTTCTTCCAGTGGCTATTACTGCCTCATTCTAAGTAGTGATGGCAGGAAAGGGAAAAGCTGTCGTCAGGTGGGTGCTGCTCAGCCATGAGACTCGGTGGCCATGGAGGAATCCATGTTTCCCTCCTTGTTTTCACTTTCTCTTGTCCCCTCCTCGCTCCTGTCTCTCCCCCCTCCCCCCCCATTTGGATTCCTGGTATCAGTCTCTTCTCCTCCCTGTCCAGGTGGGTATCTGTGCTTCAGAACAGTAAAGATGAAGCTCTGAGCAATGCCTTCAAGGGGGATCCAAGCAGCTGCACGGCCTCTGCCGGGTGCATGGCAGATGAAGGCCTGCAGGAGCTCACAAAGCTTGTCATTGGCGAGGTGAAGAGCATGCCAGGCAACAAGCAGTGCTGTGACTGTGGAGCGCCAGGTAGGTCCAGGAGCGGGAAGGGCTCCTGATCTGGGTTTGCACCTACAAGGTTTTCCTCGTGCAGTGCATGCATACTGTGTGGCACCCCCCACGCCCAGTGGCGGCGCTGAGTCTACATTCTGCCGCTGGAGGCAGCAAGCACAAGTGGCTCTTTAAGAGGGGTTTAAAAACATCCAGTCAGTTGCTGTGAGAGGACGGGTACCACCTTAGAAGGGAGAGGTGATGCTCCAGAGCATGGTGAAGGGGCTGGCAGAGGCTAGGATGGAAAGGATTGGCTGGGTTTCACCAGCTAACCCTCTCCTGATTGGCTCCTTGCGTTTGCAGAATCCTAGGCAGGAAAGGGTAAAGCAGCCAAGTTGGAATAGGGACTGGGGGATTCTGGGAGTTTCAGGGGTCAGACAAAGTACCGACAAGGGATCCTTATTGTGTTGTGCTTTCTCGTGGCAGATCCCACATGGCTCTCCACCAACCTGGGTATCCTGACGTGCATCGAGTGCTCTGGGATCCATCGGGAGCTGGGTGTGCACTATTCCCGCATCCAGTCACTGACACTGGATGTGCTCAGCACTTCTGAACTGCTGGTAAACAGCTCCCATGTGCATGGGACACTCCTCCTTTTGGGCCTATTGAGTGACATTTGGGAGCCTGGTACATGCTGGTACCTGGTGGGGGGGCTGCTGTCTCTCATCCCACTGTCATAAGTACATTTAAATTTGCAGATGAAACAAAAATGGGAGGGATAGCTAACATCTTAGAAGACATAAATAAAATTCAAAATGATCTTGATAAGTTGGAAAACTGGGCTGAAACGAACAAAATGAAATTCAACAGAGATAAATGTAAAGTTCTGTATTTAGATAAGAAAAATCAAATGTACAAATACAGGATGTTTGATACCTGGCTTGGCAGCAATACATGTAAAAAGGATCTGGGGACTGTAGTTGATCACAAACTGAACAAGAGTCAACAGTATGATGCAGTAGCAAAAAAGGCTAATGCAATTTTCGACTGCATTAACAGAAGCATCGTTTCCAAAATAGCTCCACTCTATTCTGTGCTGGTCAGTCCTCATCTGGAGTGCTGTGTGCAGTTTTGGGCACCGCACTTTAAGAAGGACATTGACAAATTGGAATGTATTCAGAGGGGGGCAACAAAGATGGTCCGGGGTCTGGAAATCAAGTCCTATGAGGAAAGGCTGAAGGAGCTGGGTATGTTTAGCCTTGAGAAAAGAAGACTAAGGGAGACATGATAGCTGTCTTCTACTACATGAAGCGCTGTCACAGAGAAGATGGCAAAGACTTGTTCTCTCTTACCCTTAAAGGCAAAACTAGAAATAATGGGCTCAAATTACAAGTAAGCAGAACAAATTGCCTAGGGCGGTGGCAGGCTCTCCTTTGCTGGAGGTTTTCAAGCAGAAGTTGGGCAGCCATCTGTCGGGGATGCTGTAGCTGTGGATTTCCTGCATTGAGCAAAGGGTTGGACTAGAGGACCTCTGAGGTACCTTCCAACTCTATGATTCTAAGTACTGAAATCAATTTTTGGAGCTCATACTGGTACCTTACTCACACACACAGAATCATAGAATTGTAGGGCTGGAAGAGACCTCAAAAAAGGTCATCTTGTCAACCCCCCTGCTCCAAGATAGGAGATCTTCTGCCAGTGCCTACAGAATCAGGGACAGATGCGTGTGCAGCTTGCAATTATTATTTTAATAATCTTTTAATGTCTACTGTAGATTTGGGGGCCTGCCCAAGCCTACAAGGCTGGTACAATTGTACCCCATCACCCCTCATTGGGCCTGCCTCGCCTTCCTCCACCATGCCCAGGCTCCTGCCTTACCTGCCTAGCTCATTTCTTTTGGACCCCAGGATTCACAGGCAGAACTAGGAAAGAGAAGCTCAGTTCAATCAGGATCTATCTGGGGAGAGAAACTGCCCTCAGAGTGGAGTCTGTGTGGATCATTTCTCTGCCCAGAGCTAGTTAGAGATCCACTGCCCTGAGAGACAGACGGTGCAGACACTAACAAATAAGGAGTGAAAAGGGATGCAGAGAGAGGATGCGTAGGGAGAAATGGGCAATGGGAAGGATGGTAGGGGCCTGGCAAGGGCCAGTGAGAAGAGTGGCAGATCCTGGCATTATCCAGTGCGGAGGAGAAGCGACCACAAGTGCTCTGTCCATCAGGATGTGATCCTATAGAAAACAATGCCCATAAAAAAGATAGAGAACATTTGTTCTTCATTGTCATGGAGGACAGGACAAGGAGCAACGGTTTTAAATGATAGGAAGATAGGTTTAGGGTAAGCATTAGGAAAAACTTCTAACAATGTTTCAGCAGTGGAATAAGCTGTCTAGGGAGGCTGAGGAATCTCATTGCTTGAAGGTTTACAAGAGACAACAGGCCAAGCATCTGTCAGGGATGCTGTAGGTGTAGGGTATCCTGAATAGGGGCCGGGGGTTGGACTAGATGATCCTTAATGACCCTTCCAACTCTCCTTGATTCAGTGATTCCCCTCTGTTAGTGAGAATCCCTTGTTTCCTGTCTCTAGTGTGAGGGGAGTTTGGCCACTGTCCCGTTTCTTGAAATGCCCCCTCCCCTCCCCTTTTGAGTTGCAGGGGGTTTAGATTTCACTCTCTGCATCCAAAGCCTCCTCCACTGTGCTCATTCTAGCTCAGATCCAAACTCAGAAGGGGCCCATTTCCAGTTCAGCTCTGGTTCACCATGGTGGGAATGACCTGCTGAGGAGTAGTGAATTGTTTTTGATGGCAGAGCCCTGCTTGCCCTGTCTATCAAACCAGGGTTCAACCCCCCACTATAAAGCTAACCCTGACCTAGATTTGGCATCTCTACCCTAGGAGGGTGGATGGACACAAGGCGGCTTCTCTTGGTGTCTCCTTCCTTGGGGATGCAAAGCAAGAGGTTGTTCACTGCAGGCATTGCCAGCCTTGGGATTCACAGCATCTCCTCCCCAGTGACTCAGATGCCCCTCTTTCCTCTGCAGCTGGCGGTCAGTATTGGAAATGCCAGGTTTAATGAGATCATGGAAGCCACTCTGCCCCCGCAGGGCAGCCTGAAGCCTTCGGTCAGAAGTGATATGTGAGTACCCAGGAAGCGTGGATCTGGGAGAGCAAGCTCATGCATCCTCCCCAGGTGTGGTCAGGGATGGCTTTGCCTTATGCCAGGCATGGGGAACTTTCTTCTCACCCTGGGCCAGATCCAGATATTTTCAAAGCTCTGTAAGCCTTCCCCATTCTTGCTTTCACAGTGTCCTGCCCGAGCAGGCCAGGTAAAAAAGAAGGTGGGGCATATGGAAGGTGAGATAGGGAAGGTTGCTGTGGAAGGGCCCAGTGGGTCAGAAGGTAACCAGGGGCCACAGGTTCCTAATCCCTGCTTTATGTAGAGGGGAGGGAGAGAGGGCTCAGCTTGAGAGGCATGGTGGAGGTGGGGCTTAAGCCTGCATGGTATGTCAAGGGAGGGAAGGGTGAGACTTTATGGCACAATGGTGGCAAGGCTTGGGATGTGAGGAAGCAGGGAGTGGGGTGTTAAGAGGCATCAGTTGCAGCTGCTGCAACCCCACAGATATGGCACCCTGGCCCCTATCCTAGCATTGGCCCTCAGTGTAGTGCCACCTTCTGGACAGGGTGATGGGCATTCAGCCTCCTCCAAACCCCTCTGCTCTGCTCTCCCTTGTCAGGAAATCCTTTCACCAGCGAAGGATTCTCCCCCCTCCCCCAGCTCCTCCTCCACTGCTGTATGAACCCAGCAGCCCAGGCTCCAAATGTCTTCCAGCCTTTACAGTGAGATCAGAACCCCCTTCCCTGTCCTGTCTGGCAGGGAGAGGGTTCTTTGGCCCAGAGCAAGGTTGATCTGGGGGAAGTCCACCATACCCCAGCTGAGGCTGCTTCCTTTCTCCCTCTGAGGCAGACAGTCCTCCGGCTGGGTAGCTCCTCCTTGACCGGCAGGAGGCAGAAGATACAATTTTCTTCCACTGTGCATGCGCCTCCTGCACTACCCTCTCCTCTTCAGTTTTTTCTTCTGCCTCGGACTGGTGGGAGCTTCAGGCGCGAGCTCTGAGAAAAGAAAGAAAAGAATCAGAGCACAAGGAAAAGAAAAAGGACAACTTGACGGGGCAAATTGAGAGGGTTTCCCTGCCTTGGCAGTAGCCAGCGGCAGCGCGGATTTAAAACCCAGCCGGCTCCCACGCAGTAGCCTGGGAGCAGGGAGAAGCAGCCGTGGAGCAAGGCGGCCTCTCCACTGTCCGGATCGGTCCCCTGCAGTAGCAGCGGGCCTGATCAGCCCAAACTGTCCGAGCAACAGAGGCAGGGGCAAGAAAGGGCTCGATCCCTCCCACGCGACGGCGTAGGGAGAGCGGGCAACAGGCATGGAAGGCGCTTCCAGGATGGAGGTGAGTCCCCTCCGAAAAACTTCCAGCGGGGCCACAAAGGTCAGACCCGGGGAAGGGTGCCCCCAAAATCAAGGGGAGCAGGGAAATATCAAAAACTCCTCTCCTCCCCCCCCCTCCCCTGGGAGCAGGGTTATAACGGGAGTCATTATCCCCACAGGACTCCGAGCAAGGGGGGACGTCAGGGGCCTCTGTGTCGACCACCCCAGAGGGCTGGGACACACAAAAGGAAGCTTTCCAAACCCTAAACTCCAGTATGGAAAAAATCCTACTAGCTATCTCATCAATAGGAGAGACAAAAGGGAAAAAGAGAAAGCAAAAGCAGGGGGAAAAAGCCTCCCAGGCAAAAAAAGAGGCGGACAAAAAAGGCGGGAAAACCTCATTCCTCCACAGGGGGCGCCATTTCCCGCCTAATCCAATCTCCTCCATCTTCTGAGCATGCTAGCTCTAGTGGGGGAGGGAGAAGAGAATATGGCTGCAGGAGCTGCTATACTCTCACTGGCATCAAACTCCGACACTGAATCGGAAGGCATCCATTCGGAGCTAGAGGAAGGGGAATGGCAGGACATCCCTCTATCTAACAGGCATCAGGAGAGGCTATTTCCCCTAAATTTCAAAGAGGCGCTCATCACCAGGTCATTAAAACACTGGCCTTAGAGGAGAAAAGCAAGAAGGGTCAATCCTCTGAATCCTCTGAATCAGCTGCTTCCCTCTACATCGGGGAAGAATAAGACCCCTCCCTCTGGATAGAGCCTTCGAGAGGCTCATCCTAGAGGAATGGGAATCACCTGCCAAGTCGTGCAGAATGAATAGAACCCAGGAGGCCCTATACTCATTCTCTAAGGAAAAAGAACAGCTATTTAAAAACCCAAAGGTGGATGCAGCGGCTGCTTCCCTGGCAAGACAGACCGTTTTTCCCACTAATGGGGGATTACTTCCTCAAGGACCCCTCAGATAGAGCGATCGAAGGGGTCTTGAGAAAGGGCCTAGAGGCGTCAGCAAATTCATTAAGAGTCAACATCCTCTCATCCTGTTTGGCCAAGGCAAATCTATCATGGATGAGAGAGAT
This sequence comes from Sphenodon punctatus, assembly GCA_003113815.1. Lineage (NCBI taxonomy): Eukaryota > Metazoa > Chordata > Lepidosauria > Sphenodontia > Sphenodontidae > Sphenodon > Sphenodon punctatus. The sequence goes on along the minus strand of QEPC01007576.1, from coordinate 155,477 downwards.
GCAATCCTCAGGCATCTCTGAAGAAAGGTCTAGAGTCCTCTCTTCAAGAGTCATGCTAGCCATAGCACTCCTGGTGGATTCCACCACAGATGCGCTCTCGTGGTCAGCCAGAGCAGTGTCCCTATCCGTGGTAGCCAGGAGAAGGGTGTGGTTAAGGTCATGGCAGGGGGATTCCACCGCAAAGACCCTACTGGTGGAAGGGCCCTACAAAGGCCTTCAACTATTTGGAACCTGTCTGGACAAGCTCCTTACGGAGGCAAATGACAAGTCCAAAACAAAGACCCTCCAGCAAATTATGGCTAAGAAAAGACCCTTTCAAGCCCCTAACTTCAGATTTAGAAGAGGGTACGGATCCTTTCGAGGAAACTCACAAGCCTCGGACAGGGAATATAACAAACAGGCCTTTCGCTTTCGAGGCCAACGACACTGCAGGTCAGACAGGGGCAGAACCCGAGACCCCCCTCCTTCTCAGTCAGCAAAACAGGCACGACTCGTTAGGAGGGGAGGAGATAGGGGGAAGGTTGACAAAATTTTACAATATCTGGGAAAACTCAATCTCAGATTCATGGGCCCTAAAAATTGTGGTGCAAGGGTACTCCCTGGAGCTCCGGGGCTCCCCCAGGAACAAATTCCTCCCCTCCCCTGTATCCAAGAACCCATGTAAGGTAGGGGCAATGACAGAAGAGATTCTGAGGCTCCACAGAATAAAGGCCATAGAACAGGTCCCAGACAAGGAGAAGAGCCTGGGACTGTACTCCATCATCTTTCTGGTCCCAAAAAAGACAGACAAATGGAGCGCAGTCCTAGACCTAAAGTTTCTGAACAAATGGATAAGGAGCCAAAAATTCAAGATGGAATCGATCTCTTCCATCTGTCAGTCTTTCAAAAGGGGACTGGCTAACTTCATTAGACCTGAAGGAAGCCTACCTACATATCCCCATAGTTCCACCACACAGAAAATGGCTCCGATTCCTGTTCATCGACTGCCACTGGCAGTACAGGGCTCTCCCCTTCGGCTTCTCCTCGGCCCCAAGAACCTTTACCGAGGTACTCATCACCCTAATAGCGAACCTGCGCAAGGAGGGGATCCACATATTCCCCTACCTGGACGACATACTGATCAGGTCACCATCTCAGGAAAAGGCTTGCAGGGACGTGAACAGGGTGATGACTTACCTGGGGGCTCACGGGTTCGTGACGAACCTGCCCAAGAGTCAGCTGACACCAACGCGAAGGTTGCTACACCTAGGGGTAATCATAGATACCTCCTTAGATGCTGTGTTTGTCCCAGAGCAGAGACAAGAAAAGATCCGGTCAATGATCTGCCTGCTGCAAGCGGCTCATCGACTAAGGCTAAAATATCTAGCAAGACTTCTGGGTCTGATGGTGTCATGCTCGCGTCAGGTCCAGTGGGCGCGGTTCAACCTTAGACCATTGCAGAGGCTGCTGCGTCCTTTCCAAAGAGAGCTCACGCAAGGGGCAAATCCTTGGGTTTGAGTGCCCAGCCACATAAAGTCCTCCATGTGCTGGTGGCTAGACACAGCCGTTTTTTCAAAAAGGGGTATCGCTGACAGAACCCACTCGGAGGTTGGTGACCTCCGACGCCAGCCTGTCGGGTTGGGAGGCTCACATGGAGGGAAAATACATCCAGGGGACCTGGTCTCCAGAGGAGAAGGAGAAGCCAATAAACCTGCTGGAGCTCAGAGCGATATGCCTGGCGCTGCAACAGTGGACTCCTCTTATCCTAGGAGCTCATGTCCTCATATACATGGACAACATTGCTGCGAAGGCCTATGTGAACCACCAGGGGGGATCGAGGTCTCCGGCCCTTCAGAAAGAGACCTCGATTCTGTTCAGCTGGGCGCAGTCCAGGGTGGCCTCTCTAAAGGCCTTACACATAAAGGGAGCAAACAACACGCAGGCCGACTGGCTCAGCAGGAACTATGTGAACCCCCATGAGTGGTCCCTAAACAGAGAGGTGTTCCTCTTCATCACGAGGAGGTTTGGGGTACCAATTATGGATCTATTTGCCTCAAAAGACAATGCCCAGGTGCCAATGTTCATGGCAGCCTCACCGGACCAGAGAGCCACAGCTCTGGATGCTCCTAAACCAAAAATGTCCCAGGAGGCTCCTATATGCCTTCCCTCTATATCCCTTGCTGTCGCGAACGGTGGCAAAAATCAAACGAGACAAAGCACTAGCAATTCTAATAACGTCTGTCTCTTATACACATCTAGATGTGTATAAGAGACAGGCCTTAGACAAGGGCCTGGATCCATGCAGTCCCTCTATTGCAAATATCCTAGACTTTCTGCAAGCGGGGCTGGACAAAGGGCTAAAATATAATACACTGGCCAGACAGTTTTCTGCCTTAAACTCTGTCTTATCCTCACTAACATCTAGGGATTTTTCCATTCACAGACACGTTAGACAGTTCTTAAAGGCAGTCAGACATCTTTCTCCCCCAGTAGTGCATAGATCTCCCTCCTGGGACCTCAACTTGGTAATCGAGGCTCTCACCAAACCCCCTTTTGAGCCGCTACCACAGGTATCGCTTTACATGCTATCACTGAAGGTAGCCTTCCTTATAGAAGTAACCTCGGCCAGAAGGATATCAGAATTAGGAGCTCTATCCATAGAAATTTTTGCATTTTCCAAAAACACTCCGTCACACTCAGACTGGACGTGGCTTTTATTCCAAAGTTTAACTCTATCTTCCACAGGAGATCTGTCTACCTTCCTTCTGTCCGAACCCCGTTCATCCGAAGGAGAAGGTGTGGCACACTCTAGATGTGCGTAGGGCTCTCAAAATCTACCTGCAAAGGACCAAGGGGTTTCGTAAGACTCGCGCCCTGTTCGTTAACATCAGGCCAGCCATAAAAGGGGAAAAAGCCTCCAAAACGTTAATCTCCAAGTAGGTTAAGCAGGTTAAGCAGGCTATCATCGAGGCTTACAAAGCAAAAGGGAAAATCCCTCCCCTCCAAATTTGGCCTCATTCTGTGCGGGGAGCGGCTACCTCATACGCCTTCAAAGAGAGAGCTTCGTATGAGGAAATCTGTAAAGCTGCCACTTGGACGTCAGTCCACACTTTTGTAAAACACTATAAAGTTGACACATTCCATTCCGTGGACGCGGCTTTTGGGAGAAGAGTTCTCCAGGCAGTCCTAAAGGCTCCTGAGTCAGTCTCTTCCCCTCCCAATAAGTAAGGAGCTTGGGTATATCCCAGCCGGAGGACTGTCTGCCTCAGAGGGAGAAAAGGATATTGGTCACCTACCTTGGTGAATTCCTTTCTCCTCTGATCAGCAGACAGTCCTCCGGACCCACCCAGACACTTGGGAAAAGAAGGGAAGGATCAGGAACTGCAAAAAATGATAAGGCATCTTCTAGTAACTAGGGGAAATACCCCTCGCAGGTTAAAAAGTTTTACTTCATGGGGGAAAAAATTACCCTCACAGGTTATAGGGGGAGTTAGCAAGTTTTCGTTACCTGGGGTTAGTCTGACTTCCTACAAGTTAAAAAATGCTTTTTGATTATCGGTGGTCAACACAAGGCTGCCGTCCTCCGCTTTGGAACTATCTGAAGAGGAGAGGGTAGCACAGGAGGCGCATGCGCAGTGGAAGAAAATTGTATCTTCTGCCTCCTGCCGGTCAAGGAGGAGCTACCCAGCCGGAGGACTGTCGGCTGATCAGAGGAGAAAGGAATTCACCAAGGTAGATGACCAATATCCTTTTCCCTCCTTTAGGAGTGCCAGGAAGGAATATATTGTGGCCAAATACATGGAGCGCAAGTATGTCCAGAAATGCAGTCAGGACGAGCCTCACCGGGTCTGGGAAGCTGTTTGCAGCAGGGATCTCTTGAGCCTGCTACAAGCCTTTGCAGAGGGTCATGACCTAGCCAAACCTCCGACCAGCCCTGATGGCCAGGTGAGTGCTGCACGGAGTTGGCTGCATAGGCACCAACTATGGGGGGCCTCTGGGGCTCCTCCTCCCGCCCGGATGGACAGGGGCTGTTAGGGGAGTGGGGGTGGGCAGCCGTTTCAGTGGGTGCTGTGCCAGCTGTCCTGGAGTGGCAGCTAGGAGCCCACCCATGGAGGTTTGATGTGGGTCACACCCCCTGCCTTCCTTGCATCGGAGCTGCCTCTGCTGCCTTGCTGCAGCAGCATCTCCAGCTTTGCATGGTATCAGCCTGCCCTGGCAGAGAGGGCTTGCCAAGCTCAGTCACACTCAAGCTGAGGGCACTGTTGAATTAATTACTATTATTGACTTCACCCTATTCCCAAAATTGGCTTAGGGTGACTTACAAAATTTAGGAAAAAATATCAAACGTATTAAATAAATCCCACCCCCAACAGCTTATAATAACTGAAACAATAAAACATGATCATTACATACAACACCCTTCTCACCCCTCCCCATACCCAACCACCCAAAACCCACCCCCCCTTCCCATTCCACCCATTCCTTCCCACTCTTGCCTCTCACACAAGGGAGTTCCTAATCCCCCAGGCACTCCCCCGACTCTCATCTGGGAGAGCACCCACCTCTGAAGCCCATACCCCACCCTCTCACAGAGGGGTCATGGCTATATCTCACCCTCACCAAACCATTCATACCCCAAATCCCCTTCAAACACAACAATTCCAAAGTACATATAAAATACATTCTCTACCCCACCAACCCCAACCCTTCCACTCCCATTCCTCCAACTCTCGCACTAGGAGAAATTCCCTTCCCCAGCTTAGGACCCTCCCCTCTCAGAGGGGCCATGACTAAGCTATAAAGCTACACAGCCTGATCCCACTCCCCCATCTCTCACCCAAGGGAGTCTGCCCAAACCACCACCCATTGGAACAGACACTGCTCCCAGCTCCTTCTGTGCCAGGACTCCATGCCCTGGGGGAAAGGGGTAATTGGGGCTGGAGAGCTGGCATGAAAGGGGACTGGAGACTGCACGCTGTCCGGGTGGCTGCAGCATGGGGTTGTGCACGCTGGATGGCAGCCTCAGCTAGGAGTTCAGGGCACCACTGCTGAACCCCATCATTCCCACAGACCGATAGACCCATTCCCCTGGCTTCAGAGTAACTGCATCTGGCAACTCCTCTCTGCTGGGGTGAATTTGGGGGTGAGGAACCATCCCATCCTGGCCTGGGTGCCCCCTCTTTCTGGTGGTAGCCAAGCCTAGTACTCTATCCTCAGGTGCCTCCTCCAGCATTGTGAGGGCAAGCCTGCTCAGATGCACAAAGTGGCCAGCACAACTTGATCCAAGCATCTTCTGGCTTGCAGGGCCTGAATAGAATTCACCACTGGCCTAGCTATTGGATGGTCCCAGAGGATCTTTCCCTTTCCGGGGCGGAGAGTACTATTGTTTTCTACCTGTAGCTCTCCCCATAGCTGGCAAGTATCTGATACTCCACTGAGAAGCATAGCTTGGCTGAAATTAGCCCTGGTGCAGAAGACAGAATGTCCCCCACCTCTTCCCACACTTCCAGCAGCAGGGGGACGCAGTCACACCACGCAGCATGTTCCCCTCCCTCCGAGTGCAGCTGCACTGCCTGTCCTATATAGCTGTGCCCTTGCACCCCACCTCCTCTGTATATCACATCACTGACCACCACCTTTGTTCATTCTGAATGAGCCAAGCCAAGCAGCTGTCCCACAGAACTTTAATGTTGGTTCTCATCCCCTGCCATAGGATCAGGGGGAGCTGCCCCTACAGCTGGCTGTGCGCTACGCAGACAGGTCTTCTCTCCCGCTGGTGGACTTCATCATCCAGAATGGGTAAGCCTAATCCGAGGAGACGGGAGGAACGGAGTAGTCTGTGGTAGGAGACTTCTAAGTCCACATAGTAGGTTGGTGGCAGAGATGGGAGAAGAACCAAGATCATGGGACGCCCAGAGCCCAGTGCTCCTTTCTGATCCTCTCATTTGCTGCCTTTGCCTCTCCCTGCAGGGGGAACCCGGATCGGCCCACACTGGACGGGAACACAGCCTTGCATTATGGGGCACAGTACAATCGGCCCAACTGCCTCAAGCTGCTGCTGAAAGGGAAGGCATCCACTAATGCAGGTAGGGGGCCCCCACTCAAGCCCAGTACGTCCTTGTAATAGTTTGACCCTGTTACAGCATAAGTCACTGCAGAATCTGCACCAAACATCACTCTGGTTCCAGGTTTTATTAATCTATCACGTGTAGTCCAGCCATAAACTTACAGCAACAGCTTCATTCCTAAGCAATGTCCTCACTTCAAAGTGAGCTACTTCCAGCCTGAGGCTCTTTGGCCAGGCTCTCACCTGCCAACTTTCTGGGCAGCCTTCAGGGGCATAACTAAGTTGCAATGATCCCTGGTGCAGAAGATGGAATGGGCCCCCCAGTGCCCCTCCCAGCTTCAGGAGAAGCAGCTGCATCAGGGAGTGTAAGCCCTCCAGGCTCATGGGCTCCGGTGCACCTGCACTGCCTGTCTCTATTACAGCTACACCCGTGGCAGCCTTTAAGTCCCAGGTCAGACCCTTCTTGCTAGACCTAGCCTCTCCCTGGTGGCTCTCGCCCAACTGAGCCCCAGCTCAGCTTAAATCCCTTGTTTGGGAAGGGTGACCTGAATGGACTCTGGTTTTGACCTACTTGCTCCTCCTCACTCTTCCCAAGCATAGCAATGAGCTTGCACAACCTCTTGCTTAGGATGATGAGGTGACAGCTGGGGTTCACTGCACCTCCATTTTTTGGGGTGCCCTTGCTTTGGTAGATTCCTGTGTACATAGGAGAGAGGTTCTTGCTGCAGTTGGCTGCTGACTCAAACTTTGTCTCCTCTCCTCCACAGTGAATGCCGCTGGTGAGACCGCTTTGGATGTGGCGAAGAGGCTCAAACACACAGAGTGCGAGGAGCTGGTAAATGGGGCGCTTTGGATCTGCTCTAACGTCGGGAACAGCAGAGACCTCTCTTGGCAAGGATGGAGGGCAGGCCCCTTCCTGGCAAGGGAAGGGGGTAACAGATAGTCCTGTTGGGGGATAAATTGCTGCAGGAGACAGCCCATTAGCCCAGTCCACATTTTAACAAGCTGGGTTCTCTCCTGCTTTACCCCCTGCTCTTTATTCTAAACAGTACATTACCCATATGTACCACTTAGAATAAAAATTCTTGCTCCAGCCTTTCTCCCTGAGTGGTTATCTCTAGAGCCCTTGCCAGACCCTGTCCCCGGCAGGTCTACAGTCCCTTCTCTAAGGATCATGCCTCTGCTGCCCCCTAGGATATTCTGCTCTGGGAAGGACACTCCCTTTGCTGGGTGCTTCCTCTTCCTTTATAAACCCCACCCAAGGATTAAGGGTTTGTTTCCCCCCCACACACACAGTGCAGGGCACAGGCCCAGTCCTGCAAGGACTCACGCTACCCTGCCACAGAGAGATTAGCTTGCAACGTAGCGAGGATTAGGGTGTGGAGTGGGCACCCAGTGAAGGGACAAATCCACAGCTGCTGTAGGATGAGGGGGAAGCTGGACTGCTGGGTGAGGAAGAGGCAGCAGGTACCACGAATGATGTCTCTTCCCCCACCCCTCTTTCCCTTGACTGCAGTTGGAGCAGGCACAGGCTGGGAAGCTGGCCCCGCAGGTGCACGTGGAATATGACTGGGATGCCCCGCATGAATACACCTATGACAGTGAGGACGAGCTGGAGGAGAAGGTGCTCCTGTGCTAGAAAACTGTGTGCAATGCATATGTAGGGCACAATGAGAGGGGAAGACGCCTCAATGTGTGTGTGTGTGCGTGCGCGTGCGCGAGGGGCATAATGAGAGGGAAAGCTGCATCACTCTGTGTGTGCACGGGTGTCTGCATGCGTGTGTGTGTGTACATGCTGGGGCATAATGAGGAGGCAATTGGCCTTCTCCAGTTTGGTGACCCTCCTGCTGAGCCCCACTCCCTCCCCGCTTGCTCCCCCAGGGCACTGTGGAGGCAAAGCAGCAGCAGCCAGAGGCCCAGAGCCACAGTGGGAGAAGAGATCCACAGTTCCCTAGAAATAAAGGGTGGGGGACAGAGAAAACCCAACCAGCTTGGGCTGGGGTGACCTGATCTCAGGGGAGTAGCACCACATAGAATCAGGAGTGGCACCCCTCCCCCCTCGCTTGCACACTTGTGTGTGTGTGTGTGTGTGTGTGTGTGTTCTGGCTTCCAGAGATGGACTGAGCCTAGGGCTGCAAAGACAGTCAGTTGACCAGTCAAATATTGTCAATTATTCCATGAAACCAAGAATGGCTGCATTCTGTCCTAATGGTGCCTTCTGCCGTGACTACTGTGGGTTAGGTCTGGAGATCTAAGCTGATTTCTGCCCCCCACACCTTTTCCTCTCTCAGTGGAACACTAGTTGGTCTGACCAGTGTGGTGTTTCTAAGCCATGCAGATCCTGGGGTCAAAGGTGAGAGCCTGGGACTTTTGAGTTGACTGGCCAGTGCAGAGAGCAAAGTGAGAGTTTGAAAGGTGGGGAGGAGAACAAAGGGGAGCAGGGCTTGGGCTTCAGGAGGAGGTGAAAGCAGGAGGCAGAGAAGAAGGGAGCAAGGCCACTGATAGGGCTGAGTTAAGGTCTTGTGTGTTGATGTCGGGGCACTGAAGGAGTATCCACCTTCCCTCCTCCCACAGGTGAGCCCTCTGCAGCGATCCTTCAGGTCTGCACCATCCCCAACCTTGGGCCAGCCTGCCCTCCCCCTGCAGAACCACTGGAGCTGCACTGGCATGGACATCAGCAACAAAACCTATGAGACCATCCTAATCCCCTCCCGGCCCACTCCCCGGCGCTCGCACAGTGAAGAAATCCCCCCAACCCTGCCAATCAAAAACCCCACCAGAGGGGGCTCCAAAACCAAGCCAGGGCAGAATGCCACTGGTAAGTGGAACTCAATCAGACAAGAAGAGCTGGTAGTGTGAACAGGGGTAGGGGCTTCTTCGGGATCAGTGTATCAGGGCTGGGATCTCACAAGCACAGGGGTCCCTTTCTTGAAGCTTTGAGAACAGCTCTCCTCAAGAGGAAGAACACAGGAAGTGCCAGACTGGGTGAGACAAAACATCCTGTGTCTGACAGTGACAGCTTTGGTTGCTACAGGGAAGTGCACAACAGGTCACAGTGGAGTGATCTAGTCCTTGCTATGCATGCACTCTCAGCCCCTCCCCCCGACAGTCTGAGGTCATATTCCCTAACCAGCTTGATTAATAGTCATTTATGGATCCTGTTATGCTGTTGGCCTTAACATGGGCAGAAACAGCCCTGGGGAGTGGTCCTGTTTAATGTAGATCTCTTGGGATTTGATGGAATGGGAGGAAGGGTAGAATCACACAGACAATTAAGGCTGGACAGTACCTTTTAAAAACTCAGTGTAATGGATCTGCTCCACACTGATGCTAAGTACGTGCAGGTGCAGACAACAAACCACCATCCACAGCTAGATCTCTTCAAAATAGCCCCCTTTAACTTGCATTCTTCCGTGTTATCTTCAGGGCTCCTTCCAAGCCAGGGACCCATGTTACTGTATCTTCTCCATTGGTGGCAATGGGGAAAGTGCAGCAATCAATCCCATACACCAGCCCCAAATATGGTTCCTCCTGTCGGTCTCCTGTTTCTGAAATCCCCTCCCAGGTACTTCGTGACCTAGAGACAGCTTCTTCCAGGCTCCCCTGGCTGTTTAGCTATCTTTGACTAAGCCCTGTGATTTTCATACAGGCTAGGGTCAGCTGACCAACTTCCACTGCAGCTGCCCACAATCCATTCTCTCTTTGGACTTTAACACTCCCTTCAGTTGGTGTCCCCTCCGTAATGGTACCTGCATTTAGTGTTGCCACGTATGCAAATTTTTGCATATGTGCAAAAATTTGGCTGCAACACGCATTTTTCATAAGTGTTCCTTAAAAATGTGCATAGGTGGCAACCCTACCTGCATCATCCCCAAGAGGAAAGATTAAACCTGCTTCCCCTCTCTCTGCAAGAAAGGTTTCCCTGTGCTTTAAACCCAGGATCTCTCACACTGAAAGCAAGACTTGCTCTTCTATACTAGAGGTGGAGAATCTATTGCTCATGGGCCAAATTTAACCCATGGCTATTTTGTATTTGACCCCTTTCCACTTCCTGGATCAGGTCCATGGATCCAGTCCCCATTCTCAAATACTGAAAGAACAAGCTCAGGGAAAGGCAGCAGAGAAGAAGGCATGCACTTCAAGGACAGGGGATGGATCCACAGAATAGATCCATGCTCCCACTACTGCCCTATCTCCCCTGTAACTAAGCTAAGCACATCCACCTGCAACTTCTCAACCTCATGAATGTATCTCTGTCTTTCTCTATATTCCCTTCACCCTCGTCTCCCCTCCCTTGTCTTCTTAGATTATTAGCTCCTTGGGGCAGGGACCTGTCTCTGATTCATTATTGTTCAGTGTTGTCCAGTAATCCCCTGGGGGAAGTCTGCTGAGAACCAAACCCAAGTGAACCCTCATTCTCTTTCTTTCCAGATCACCCAGAGCTTCCTCACCAGAGCTCTGAGCCTCAGCCCCCAGGCCCATCAGAGGTACCTACTCTCCGGCACCTGTCTACTTCCAGTGCCCCTGCCACCTTGGACTGCAGCGCCTCCTGGCAGCAACCCAACTGCCGAAACTCCACTGAAGTCAGAGGCACGGCTTACTGGGAAACCCGCTCGGAGACAGATGGTGGCCCCCAGCACAGGGGATCAGAGTCAAATCAGTCTTCTGAGCAGGGACAAACCACCCCAGTCAAGTTCAGGTGGGCAGCAGAGCCCTGAGCTTGCATTCGTAAAGAGGACTGAGAGGAAAGCAGGGGTGACAGGGCTGTTTCCTCTGCAGGGCATTGCACCCCTGCTGGCTTTGTGGGTCAGGGGACTTGGAGCTTGGGGACAAACAGTCCAACAATCCAGTTTGGCGGCTGCCTTTTCATGCCCATGTGAAACCTCCTTGCGCTCATTAAATTACCACCAATTACTGACAGACGAAGGCACATCCCCAGCCTGTTGCTTTTCTGCAGTTATGGAATCTGGAGAGAGAGAGAAAGAGGGTGGATCTCAGGATTCATGGAGGCTCCCTGCAGAATGAGGCCCCCTTGTGCTAGGATCCTGGGTTTTGCGTTGACCGGCCAGTGCAGAGAGCAAAGTGAGAGTTTGAAAGGCGGGGAGGAGAACAAGGGAGCAGGGCTTGGGCTAGGATCCTGGGGCCAAATTTTCAAAAGTGCCTAAGTGACTCACAGGATAATCCTCCATATAGATAGTGCTGGTGCTAACACTTAGCAGAGGTGCGGGTCTTTGTCACTTCAGTGGAACTCATGCTGCTGCTAAACACTAGGGCAGACACTATCCTGTGGGTGAGGAACCTACAGCCCATGGGCCAAATCTGAACTGTGACTGTTTTGGATCTGGCCCGTGGATCAGGTCCCAGCCTAGAGCATAGATAGAGTCAGCTCATGTGGAGGGAGTAGAGGTGAAGGTTTGTGCGTGAGGATAGGGCATGTATCCATGGCAGAGACTCTTCCCTTTGTTTCCCCCATCCTGAGCACGCCCCTTAAGTACTCCTTCCCCAACTCCTATCTGACCTGCGAGCTTGTACTAATTTTCAAAGTGGCCCATGAGAGGAAAAAGGTTCCCCACTGCTACACTATCCACTCAGCAGATCATTGAGAAATATTGTTTCTTCCTTGTCTTCCACAACCCCCTTCTTCCCTGAGCAGTTTCTGTTCCTGACCCCTTTCACGTTGTGGGTGTGACTCTCCATAGGGTTTTCCTGCAGGGCTCTGCAGAGAACCCCATGTCAGTCAGAGCATGCAGAGGTTTTCATGGGACCTTTTTGAAAGACAGCGACCACCGTGGTGAACTTTTCCCAGGAGCAGGACACTTCTCACATGTCTAGCAAAATGTCTCCTCCCTCTGAGGCCACATTCCAGCAATGGTTGGGCCTAACTTCTGTTTTACTCTAGAAGTGTTCACACAAACAGAGTGCTGAACCAACATTATTCAGGACTTGGAAGAGAAGTATGGAGTCTAGAAAAATCAGGAGTACATACTCCCCTTGGATTTGTTTTTCAAAGTAACTGTTCGTGTGAACACGTATCAGTGCGAGGGTCTAACCTTAGGTCAAAAATTAAAGGTGGGACTGCCATGGCCTCACCCTCCATAGCTTTTGACCCCTTCCTGCAGGGCCCTGCTCCCTCACCCTAGGAGATGAAATGAGGCAAGGGAAGGGCAGAACCCCACGGGGGCTGAGAGTTGCAGGCAGAGAGAGGGCCCCACAGAAATAGCCCTTCCCTGCGCCTCAGAAGCACTAGACCTTAGGCTACCAGAACTGGCCTCCCTGCAGGGTTCCCTCGCACCATGGGGCCCAGGGCATGGCTCCTACTGGCTCTGCTTAGGGTCAGCCCTGGTGGCAACCGTGGTTCTATGAGCATTATATTTCAGCTTGGGGGGAAATTGACACAATACTACTTTGGTTTACACTGTTCAGTTGAATGCTACCGAAGGGGAGTAGTTACTTTGATTTAAGTAGTTACTTTGGTTTACCTCTGTTCATCGGAATGTGGCAAAAGTGCGTGCAGCCTCTGGCTGCTTGACTGTGATGGGATGTGCAGTGCTTTCAAGGAGGGAAGGCGAAGTCATTTTGGGAGAGGATATCATCCCCAAATCTTTGGAGAAACCACTGGCTTTATACCTTCTTGCTTTAAAAAGGAGAGCCCACTTGGGCTGTGGGGGAAGCAACGTGTCCCCTGCAGGCTGTTTTTCAAACTAACTCGTCTGCCTTTGCAGCTCGGAGAGTACTCGGTCCTATCGGCGGATCAGCAGTGGCTCCATGGGCAAATCTTCGGGTGCCACCCTCTCCCCACAGAATCCTGGTTGCCCCGAAGAACTGCCTTTCAGCAAAGCTCCGGCATTGGCACCAAACCCTCACCCTGTGCCCATGCCAAGGAGGTTTGCTCCAGTAAGTCAGATTTTGGGGTGTGTGTGTATGTTTCAAGCCTGAATGCAGCTTAACACCCCTCTGTGCAGCTTGGTATCTCCCCTAATCTTTGCATTAGCTGATGCATATCCATGACCACCTGCCTCATTCAGCCTCAAACAATTGTTATTGTTATGATTATTTATTTATGCACCAGCAATGTGCCTGACATTGTATAATCATGGTAAGAGAGAGTTCCCTGTCCGGGGGGTGGGGGCAGCTAATAATCTAGAAGGGATGGGTGGGGTGTGTGACGAAGGATAGGGGCACATAGGGAGAGACAGGGATACATTCATGAAGTGGAGAAGTTACAGGTGCAACTTAGTTACGGATAGACAGTATAAGGCAAGAGTCCAGGGGCCAAATGCAGCCTGTGGCTAGTTTTTATTTGTCCCCTTTCTAGTTCCTGGATCTGACTCCTGGATCCAGTTTCTATCTTGAAGCAATGAAAGGCTGAGCTCAGGGTAAGGGAGTAGAGATGAGGGCCTGCACTCATGGACAGCGGATGGCTCCATGGCTCATATCCATGAACTGGACCTTCGTCTTCCTGAGTAAACCCCTTGAGCACCCCATCCCCAACCTCTATGCAGCTGTTGGAGCTTGTATTAATTTTAAAAATGGCCCTTAAGCAGGACAAAGTTCCCCACCCCTGAGTATAAACAAAAAATCTATAGGGATGAGGAGCTAGGGAAAGCCTGTCAGAGGAGACAGGATTTTAGGAGGGAATTGAAAGTGAAGCATAGGGAAGCAAAGTGAATGTGTAACCTCTCCCATGGCAGCTGTGTGGAGCATATCTTGGTGTCTTTGGTGCTGCAAGATGGCTCCTTGTCTGCTCCATTTGGGAGAATGGTGGCACCCCAGAGGTCTTATTCCTAACGATGTTTGCCATTTGTTTGCACAGGCCAAGGGGAAGCCGAAGAGAGTGATGGCTGTGGTGGACTGCAAGGGAGACAAGGCCCGGGAGCTGACTTTCTCCAAGGGGGAGGTGATTGTGGTGACGAGGGAGGAGGACGAGCAGAGCTGGGTGAGAATTGCTGCAGCCTTTCTCCAGGGGAGCGGGAAGGAAGCCATTTTGTCCAAGCTCTGAGGTAGCTGTCAGGCCTACTGGGTCAGACACTGACTGTGGAGACAAGAAACCTGGCTTCTAGCTTTGGGTTTGACTTTCTCCCATTATGCAGCTGTCCTCTCTCTGTCCATCCTCTGAGAAAAGCTCTCTATCTGCCCTAACCTCCAGGCAAAGGTGCTTTTCCTGATCTATTTGTGGGGTACACAGAGCTGATGTGCTCCCTTGTCAATGGGCTCCAGTGCTTCTTAGACTGGTGGGCAAAGGGGCATGTTCTCAGGCCTTCTTTTGTGGTGTAAAGGTTGCCTTGCACAGGGAAGTCCAGTTAGGCCCCAAGTTCTTGGAGCATGAAGCTTTAAAATTCCCAGTTCACAGGTTGCTTCTTCCATTAAACTGCCCTGACTTTACAGTGAGAAACACAATATATTACTTAGGTCCTTCCCTTACATCAGCCTCCCTCTCTGACATTCCATTGAGCATCTCTTGTCCCATGTTGGAACTCAAGCTATGGGCCTTCTCTAGCCCAGAAAGGTCCTAATCAAGCACCGAAAGAGTGAGATCTGAGGGAGGATGCAGAGATGGGGGCATTCTCTCAAGGACAGAGGATGGATCCATGGTATAGATCCATGATCTGAACCCTCCTCTTCCTTCCTGACCCTAAGCACACCCTTTAAGTATCCCCATCCCCAATTCCTATGTAGCTTGTGGAGTTTGTACTAATTCTCAAAGTGGCCCATGAGAAGAAAAAGGTGTCCCACCCTTAGCTTAAACTGGATTAGAAAAGACTTAGGCTAAGTATTAGGAAGAATTTTCTAACCATAAGGACAGCTGGGCAGTGAAATAATTTGCCAAGGGAGGTTGCAGAGGCCCCAGCACAGGAATTCTTTAAAAATAGGCTAGATGGATCCCACCCAGCAGAGCTTATTTTAGGGGTGGGGCTTGTCTTGGTAATTAAATTCAAGGGGATGTTCCCAGTAGGAGTGTACAACCTGAAATGTGAGAGACCAGGAAAAGGCTGATATTGACCATTTTGGGGGTGGAAACAAAAGCTAGAAAAAAACGGATTGGTTTATGTGATTTTCATGAATGACTTTCCTGCCCCACTCCCTGTGCTGGCCATCATATAGATGAATGAATGAATTGTTTATTTCAACACTGGCTTCCGCCATGGCCAGGCAAACAGACATGCAAACAAATAGTTACACAAATTATAGGCTAATGGGCTGGTGATCAGTTCTCTGTGAGACTGGCCCCCTTCTGTCTCCTGTGTGGATTGCTGCTGTTGCCGTGTGCCTTGTATTTGCATCATATAGATTAAATCATAAGGACTCTTCTTTTATATTCAGCTGTGGAGAGGCAGGTTAGACCAGTGGCTGGTTTGCTAGCTGCAGAATAGGGTTTATTTCCCTGCTCTGACAAGCTCTGAGCTAGAGGGTGTGCCACTTTTGGGACAGGGGACGTTGCTTAAGCGCTGCCACCTAGTGATGGCCTAGGTATGGTGGGTCTTGCTTAAGGGCAGGGGATGGAATGGATGGCGGGTCCTTCAGTCCCCAAAGTTCTCTGATTCTCTGTCTCCAGGAGACAGAAATCCCTCTTACCCCTTGCTACCGCCCTTCTCTGACCTCCTTCCTACTGCTCTGTGTTCCAGGTTGGCTTCATTGAGGGAGATGGTTCCCGAACAGGTGTTTTCCCTGCCAGCTTTGTTCACCTCTTACAAGACTGACTGGTTCTTTTCCTCTCCCCTCCGTGCACCTCGTGGAAACTGTATGAGTTGCCCACGATCTTGCACAGGGCTGCATGCCAGGACCTGACAGTACTCTGAGAGACTCTCCGCTCAATCAATTCTGTGGTGGCATCTGGGAAAGCAGCTGTTGAACCGGCTTCTGGCTCCCCCTGAACTGGACACAGTGGTGCATCAAGCCTTCAGGGATGGAAATGAACATTGCTCTCAATGTGCACGGTGGGTAGGAGGTGGCAAGCCAGTCTCTTTCTCCTCTCTGACCTAGTAGCAGTGTCAGCTGAGGAAAGCAGGTCTGACAGGCTTATGGGTGGAAAGCGAGGAGTATCTCTCTGGACTTGGAAGCTAGTTCCCTCTCTCCATTCAAGGCTTCTCTGTGGGTACAGACCATGATTCCTTAGGAAAGGGACACAGACTTTCCAGCCCCTGGAACTGTCTTTCTCCCGCCCTCTTCTGAACCCCTTTCCCTTGTGATGTTTTGCAGGTAGCAATGGGCTTGAGAGGTGCGTGTGCCACCACTATTCTAGATGAATGTTTGCTTGTGGGGTTAGTGTATCATGAGCAGCTGCTCTTAAAGCTCCACCCATACTTGCATCCCCAGCTGATATCCCAGAGTGCCTTGGGCTTGATTTTTTAAAAAAAAATTTTTTTGGCACTGTGCATTGTGAGGTGGCTTACCAGTGCAAAAGCAGTTCTGGGTGTGGTTTGCACATCTTTATGGGGCAGATTCAAAGCATGCAGGGAATCACGGGCATGGTTTGGCTGTCTTCTAGGTTACCAGCTAACAAGCATCAAATTGTAGATGCTAATGGGGTGAGACTGGGGCTAAAGTAGTATCTGGAGGAGTAGAGCTGTGGCCTACAACTGCTGCCCAGGCAGGAGACAGCTGCTGCAACGGTGGGTGCCTGGTACTGGGCTAAACCGCTGCCAGCCTTAGCAGAGCAGCTCCATCCTCTCCATCTAGGGACAGATGCTGCTTCTGCGCTGCTCAGCCTTGCCTCCCAGAGGGCAGGATGGAAGCTCTGTAAGGAAGTGAGTGGGTGCTAGGCTGGCAGTGAAGGTCACCGCTAAGGATGGAGGTGGACATAGTGACTGGGCACTCTTGGGACATACTGCTTTTTAGGAGGAGCTGCTTCTTCATTTGGGGCAGCAATCAGGACATTGGAATTGGTGGAAAGTTAAACCTTCCTGTCTCCTCTCTTCCATTTTCTGTATCTTAAATGCCTGAGATCAGGGCTCCCCCCACTGCTCCTGCAGCGACTTGGGTAGTGGACACAGATGATTGTAGAGAGGACATAGAATCCTATCAGCTTCTCCTGGAGCGGGGGGGGGGGGAAGACTTTCTTTTTGGATGGAATGGGGTTCAAATGGGCTACTTTGTTATCTTTTACCTAGGCAGGGCTAGTCACATGACCAAAAATACCCCCATCCCTGACTTTTAATGCCAGATTTTTTTGGGGGGGGGGGGGGAGTGGAGTGAGGTGGCATCTCTTTAAGGCCACATTCCAACAACAAACAGAGGCAAACTGAACTACTTTGATTTAATTAAATTGAAGTAACTTACCCCTCTTTAGTAGCATTCAGATGAATAGTGTGAACTGAAGTAGTACTTCATCTATTTCCCACCTAGCTGAGACATAATGATCACTGACCTGACGAGGCCATTACCCTCACTCATAGAATCTTAGAGTTGGAAGTGACTTCAGAGGCCATCTAGTCCAACCCGCTGCTCAATGCAGGAAACCCGCAGCTACAGCATCCCTGACAGATGGCCGTCCAGCCTTTGTTTGAAAACCCCCAGTGAAGAAGAGCCCACCAGCGCCCTAGGCAGTGTCTGTTCCACTGTCAAACTCTTACCATTAGGAAGTTCTTCCTAATGTTTAACCGAAATCTGCTTTCTTGTAATTTGAACCCATTGGTTCTAGTCCTGGTCTCAGGAGCAACAGAAAACAAGTCTGCTTCATCTTCTGTGTGACAGCCCTTCAGATATTTGAAGACGGCTATCATGTCTCCCCTTAGTCTTCTCTTCTCCAGGCTAAACATACCCAGCTCCTTCAGCCTTTCCTCATAGGACTTGGTTTCCAGACCCCTGACCATCTTCGTCGCTCTCCTCTGAACCTGTTCCAGTTTGTCAATGTCCTTCTTAAAATGCGGTGCCCAGAACTGGACACAGAGGAGATCTGACCAGCGCAGAATAGAGTGAACTTATTACTTCTTGTGACCTGGACACTAGGTGTTTGTTAATGCAGCCTAAAACTGCATTAGCCTTTTTCACAGCTGCATCACACTGCTGCCTCATGTTCAGCTTCTGAGTAACTACAACCCCAAGATCCTTTTCACATGTACTGCTGCCAAGCCAGGTATCACCCATCCTATACTGGTGCATTTGATTTTTCTTACCTAAATGCAGAACTTTACATTTATCTCT
>QEPC01007576.1:77089-136287 GCA_003113815.1 Sphenodon punctatus | reverse complement strand
CCCCCCAGGGATCGGGTCTATACTTACCGGCGGCTGCGGGCTGGGGGGTGGGCTCTTTTTTTAAACAAAAATCCAGGCTGGGCAGGGTGGGTGGGCGGTGTCCCCCCTTCCACCCGCGCAACCTGGACTCGGGGAGGGTGTTGTTGTTTTTTGACTTTTTGGTGGGGCTTTACATTGCTTACATTGCAGCCATTCATTTAAATGGCTGCAATGTAAAAAAATCCGGTACCCGGAATCCGGTAACCGGACCGGATTACCGGGTTGAATCCGATAATGCCGGTACGCCCAGTACCGGCATTATCGGATTCCGGATTTACCGGTTTTCCCGCCCCTAGATTCTAGACCATCTGCTTTGAATCCTTTTGCCTGTACAACCCCATCTTGAGACTTAAACATCATTCCATGACCCCAGACAGCAACCAAGATTAAGTATATCCAATATCCATCAGGATAGTGGCCCTATCCACAGATGGGGGAACCCCCACTTGGGGCTCTGACCCCTCATTTGGGAACCCCTGCACTGAACGCAGGGTTTAAGTAAATTCAATAAACACTGACCTCCCTTAAGCCCTGTCTTAAAATTCTAAAGGTTAGGTTTGGAAGTGACCAAGAGATCATCTGCTCCAAGCCTCAGCTCCAAGGCAGGATAGAATCTGCCTACTGCAGCATCACATACCGATGTTCATCCAGTCGTGTTTTGGAAACATTCAAGAAGGGAGAATCCACCACCTGCTTGGGCAACTTATTCCATTGCCCAACAGTTCTTACAGAGAGGTAGTTTTCCCTAATATCTAGCCAAAATCTACCTTGCTACAATTGAAGCCCATTCCCTCTGGTTCAGCTTTCTGTGACAGGGGAGAACATCATCATTGTTGTGGCATCTTCTCAGATACTTGAAAGACTTAAGACTCATCTGCCAAACCCATCAGGATTAGACAAATTCCATCTTCAGCTTGGCTCTCTAGCTGTGAAGGTATTTAGGCACCGGGGCTCCTTGTCCAGGGCAGGGATTTGCTTGCTGTCTCCTGGAAGCCTCAAATAAATATTCAGTCTTTTCCTAAAACAGCTGCATCCCTTCAGCTGGTACGAACTTCACAGCCTGTGTGTGCATGAAGTCAGGGTCAACTTTGTGACTCTGGCTGCAGTCCACACACCCCTTACTGTGGAGAAACCCCATTTAAATCCTCAGTGTGGCTACTTCAGAGTAAGTGGTTGTGGAATGCAGTTTATGAAATGGGGTGCTTTTAGACAAGTGCCTCCCTACCCACCCACTTCCTACCCACTACACATGTTGCAGAGCACCCATCGGGCACCACTGCAGCCCTGCAACATGTGTAGTGGGTGGATGGTGGGTGGGCAGGTGCTTGTCTAAAAGGTTAAATCCCAGCAACTCAAGGGTTTTACTATTCCCCTGGAACTACCTGTCACCTTATTGGGAGGGAAACCGACCTATGGTTTTACGGGACAGAGCTGAGGGACAAATCAATGCCCTGCAAAAACCTATCCTAGGGGCCAAGAGCAGTGGGAGTGGCACTCCACCCAGTGGCAGAGCCTGCTGCCACATCACTGCCCTAAAGACTCTTATCAGGATCCTGCCCCCACTGCTGGACTTAGGAATCTTTGAGCACTAAGGGTGGGACCCTGGCAGGAGTCTTGGGGGCAGTGGCAGGACTCCACCATGGGGTGGTGGCATCATTCCTGCTCTTGAGGGTGACCCTTGGCCCTTGGGGCAGCTGTTCTACGTGCTCTATCCCAAGGATGGGCCTACTTGAAACAGTAGAGCAGGGTTATCATTGGGCATCTTTAGATGTAACAAAGATCAGGGGTCAAGCCCACTAAGCACATGTTTGGCTGTTGCATGTAAACACTGTAACAATCCCAGTGTCAGTTTGACCACCCATTGTGAATACCTATTGAACTTGTGATGTGAACACCATTGCATTGTAAGGACAATTTGCGTTTCCATCTGAACTCATGAACAATGTTGCATCTAATGACATTGCGTGGCATGTTTGCAGGTACAGCATGGGGAACAAGGTGGCAGCATTGCATGATGGGATACCATCTGGAAAACTCTCGGAGGCAGCACCTGCGTGCTGAGATTGGGTGGTGAGCAAAACACTGATTTGCCCCAAAATGGGCTGCATGTAGCTTCACATAGTGAACACAGAGCCAAGCACCGCAGTGTTCGTGTCAAGGTCGGAACACACATTCATACACCCATTGGTTCTTCCAGCCATGCTGGTGTTGGAAGAGGTTTGAATTAGAACTGGGCTGAGCTGAGCTACAAAATGCAGAACTGACAGGGCCTAGATTTCAGTCCTACCCACCTGGGGATAGTCAGATTTGGGCAGCCTGGTTTTAATCGTTATATTGTCTCCTCCCCTTCAGTGAATAGAAAGACCACTGGATGCAAACTGCTCCCATGTCCTCATGAATAAGCCCATCCACACTCCTCCCCCTACCCCTTCCTAGCTACTTTGTTCATGGGTAAGTACTTCACATGTTCCAATGAACAGAGATAACCAATGAACAGAGATAACCAAAGTAGTTACGTTGATTTAATTAAATTGAAGTAACTACTCTGCTTTGGTAGCGTTCAAATAAAATTGTAAACTGAGGTAGTACTGTGTGAATTTCCCCCTTGTTAAGACATAATGGTCACTGATTGAACCATTGTCACCACTCTCACACTGACAAGTGTTCACATGAATAGTTACTTTGAAATACAAGCTGCAGGGGAGTAGGTACTCCTGATTTTTCAGTACTTGCTTCTCTTCCTCCTCCTGAATAACGTTGATTTAGTATTCTATTCACATGAACACTTCAGGAGTAAAACAGAAGGCCCAATTACATTGAATTAACTGTTAGTCAGAATATGGCCCGCCACACTCTGTAATTAGCCCATAGTGGGAGTGGTTATTCAGGCATTAATGACTCTGTAAACAGCCAGGTGTTAAGTGATTTAACAGGGATAATTAACTCTACTTTCCTTATTTACACTATCACAATTTTTGAAGGTAAATTATTCTGAAGAAAGCCAAAAGAAGAGGCAGGTTTGCACCTTAGAAACTAGCTGGTAAAGAAAACCATTAGCTTCCACAGATGACAATGTGCCTTTATCTGAAGAATGCTTAGAATCCAAAGAAGCGGGTTGTTGCCTGTGAAAGCTTATGCCGCCTTTACCATTTTGCCAACAGGGGCACGTTCCAACAGTGAGGAACCGGAATAACTACTGCAACTGAATTAACCAATGTATCTATTCCACTTCAGTAATGTTCTCATTGCAACTCCAAACTGATTAATGTCCCCTCCGGGTCATGCCATAACAGAGCACAGGATGAGACGTACCCTTGGGATGCTTCATTCACAGTGGAGTTACTTGGATGTAAAAAGTGAAGGAGTATGTACTCCTATTTTTTCTGGAGTATGTACATCTCCTCCTACTCTGGAATAACAATGGTTTAGTGCTCTGGATGTGTGAACAATTCCAAAGTAAAAGCAATTTAAGGCTCAACATCATTGAAATAGTTTGTTGGAACATTTTTTCCCCTTGTTTGTTTTGTTTTGTCAGAACATGTCCTAGCCTGCCTCTTCTTCTAACCTGACTTCAGACTAACACCACTCACTGTACTCTAGAATAGAGAGATGTACTCTGCAATCAGGTGAATGCCTCTCAGGGAAGGGGTGGAGGGGCACATCTTATTTTAAACAGTATGGGTATGTGAACAGATGCAGAATTGAAGTGATTTAAGAGATTATTACATCAGATAAGTGTCCATGTGTGAACGAGCTGCCAGGCTTTCTAGAACTGTACATGTAGTTTCATGTCTGACTGATACTCCACTTCCAAGACCTTGAGGTGAGTGTCCAGGATTTGGGATCTGGTTTAGGATTCTTTCCAATATGAGTGTATTGACAATCCTGCCTCTTCACCACCTTCTATTGTATCTGGAAGCTACCAGGAATGTCCTAACCTCTCTAGGGAGTGTGTTTATAAAGTGTTGGCGCTGTTTGATTGTGTAATTGCTCTTTTGGACCAATGTATCTGTCCTGTAGGGCCTTCCTAAGTGCTGTGCTGTGCTGCTCTCTGTGATATAACATCATTGTCAGTGGGAAGCAGTCAAGCTGAAACTTTTACTGGAAAAATAATCCTTTTTCCACCCTCTTACTTTCTAATAAAGTTGATTTTAAAAAAAAATTAAAGTAGAAGTGGTCCTGTGTGTCATCTTCCATAGATACTGAAGCAATGAGAGAGAGATGTCTGTATACATTTAATAACATTAAGGGTTTGCAGTCATGAAGCCATAGAAATTATCTGCCAGCGTTAAAACAAATAAAAGGAAGTACTTTTTCACTCAACACACAATTAACCTATGGAACTTACTGTAGAGGACATTGTGAAGACCAACAGTATAACTGGGTTCAAAAAAGGATTAGCTAAACTTTCAGAGGTTGGATCCATAAATGGCTCTTAGTCAAGTTGGTCAGGGGATGTAACCTCTGACGGTCAGGAGCTGGGAGTGAATATCAGGGACCAGATTGTTTCATTATAATTTGTGCACTTCTGTGAAGCAACCAAAGCTGCCACTGTCACACAGGATGCTAGGCTGGATGGACCATTGGTCTGTTTCAGTCTTGTACATCTTATGTTCTTCAAGTCATGAAAATGGGCTTGTAACCATGAAAATTGTTTTCATGGCTTTTTTGTCTATTATTATTATTAGCATTAGCATTTATATAGTGCCAGCGATGTACCTGGTGCTTTACAAAAAAGATAGGCATTATCCTTGCCCCAGAGCTTACAATAACATTATTTGAGCACCCCTAGATAACTTGGAGGAATTGAGCTTTTCCTGGAGCCTGGAGATGATGGATTAAAACTCAGAAACTCAAAATCAAACAGAGGGGTGGTCACCCTAACTATGGCTAATCTGCCGCTTCACATACCTTGGGTAGCACAGAGAAATCAAATTCTGTTTCTTGTAAATTTGACTTTCTGCCAGTCAGTCAGTTTTTGCTTTCTGATTTAATGGAATTAGCACAAAGTTGTTGCCTTTGATGCTGCAGGTAAATATTAACACACACCCATCTTCCTGGACTGGAACTCCAAAATATTTTGAGACTTGTAAGCATTATTCAGTTCCTTATGAAGAAAACCATCCCTCATTGACTAGCTTCCATTTGAAGCAACGAGATGTGCCTTAAGCTGGCTTCCTGGTTGCATTTGATTTTGCACATATCTTGCTCTCTTTTGGCTGGCATTATAAACTCTGGGGCTGACTGATTTCAACTGCCCAGGCAGTGCAGTATTCCCCCAGAAAAGCTTGGGTGCTGATGATTTGGAAGACCAGGTCCCTTGGGATGCTTTCAGATATTACTCCTGTCTGTGGCCAGGGTGTGGAATGGCACCTAGTCAGGGTTCCACATTGGGTGGCGGTCCCCTGCTCTGCCCACAGCATCACAATAGCTTTTTTACATAGGACGTGCCCCACCCCCAACCTGAGCACCTGTTTGAAGATGGCGTGGGTGAGTGCGTGCTCTCGTGACCCACATACCATCCACTCAGAGCATTGGGGGGGGAAAACGGAATGTTCCATGTGGGGGCATGAGCAGACAGTGTGCAGGCACCCCTGCACACCCATCCCGTCGGAATCCTCTCCCACTCACTGGAATAGTGTGTAAAATCCCTGGGACTAGGGTTGTCCCCTCTAGGGGTTTTGTCTGAACACTCCTGGTTTGGGGGGGAAGGCCCAGTTTCTCTGAGTCAGCCGGTGGTGCCCCTGGTAACCCAGAGGAATCAGGTTGGCCATGTCAGAAAGGGGGTGGGCTATAGGAACTCGTATCCTGCCAGTTTCTAACATTGCGTTGGCCCTATGGAGCATCATGATGCTCTGTAAGGGGTTGGGTTACATCCAAAAGGAGTGAGACAGCCCTTTTTCCCCGCCGCTTGCAGATTGTCATGATGTCACAACCCTTCGTAAGTGACAGGGCTATGTCCAAAAGGGCATGATTGCCCTCTTTGGCCCACTCCTGCCAACATGCCCCCCTTCTGGATGAAAGCCTGGAGGGAGTTAGTAAGTCTACCCTATCCGGTTCCTGCATCTCGCTTACCACAGCAACTTCCCACTTTGGGCTTGTTCTCCTGAGTAATACAGTGGAGCCTAGTTCTAGTGCGAATCATTATAATGCAAATGTGGCCAGAGTACAGCAGTGACCATGGCTCCTAATAGTGTTTATTGCTGTAATCACAAACACTGCGCTCGGGAGTTTTTCCCCAATTAAATTCGAAGTGGGTGCTTTGCACGAGATGAGCAGGGCATGAGTCTCTGATACACACACAGATGCATTTAGCAGTTCATCAAAAGATCCTAACCCAGGCAAAAGCCTCCTTTGTCCAGCATTCCCAAAGGAGAATGGCTGGGCTCAGTCAGGGAATGGGGATTTGCTTCAATACAAGCCTCACACACATGTGTGTGGGGGGGGGGGTGTCAGCTTTTTATGAGGGACCAGAGCATTTTCTGCCTGGTTTGAGCAGGTTATAACGTTATCTCCTCCCCTCCTTCAAGCAAAGGAAATGAGGGGTTAAAAATCTCTTCCCTTCCCCAATCTCCCTGCTTGGGAACTGCCAGCAGGAGGCACTGAAATCACAAGCAGTAGGGCAGGATCAAAACAACCATTCCATTTTCACAGACTTTTCCATGTAAACAGAACAGTTGTTTGATATTTTGACTGGGGGTTTGATTGAAAAAGACCCGGTTGGAAAAGATTCCAATGGGACATCCGGTTGGAATACAAAAAATAGAAAAAGTCTGTTATACATGCACAAATGCCTTTTAAAAAATGTCTGATTGGAAATCAGAACAAACTATTGTACCGATCATTCACTCCAATTTCGTTTGGACTGGATGAAATGCTCAGCCAGTTCCAATCAAAACTGGAGCCGGGTGAAATCCGTATTTCAGCCCTAACAAGAAATCAGTGAGGCAGAGATATTGTTTCCCCTCAAAGAAGGAAATGCTGAGGGTTGCTGGAACAACAGGGGGCTCAAGCAAAGAGGTAAATAAATACCTCACTCCAGTACAGATTAAAGAAATCCCTGGAGAAGGAGCCTTCCTCCCCATTTTAAACCCATTTGTTTGGAGAGGTAAGTACTCTTCCCCTCCCGCCCCCATATCCTCACTATACCCCCTGCTTGTGGGAGCATGGGGAGGCTAAAGTGACTTAGGAAGGACTTGCCTCTTAAAGAGTCCTCATGAGAACAAGCTGTACTTGGGAGGTGACCATGGTTTCTATCCAGTTTTCTGTCCTCTTTCCCTTTAAAAGAAAATATTTGAAGGAAATAAAGGGCGTTGAATGGGAGTCTGAGCTGAACTGGAGGCTGCTGCTGATTTGACATTGCCAGGATTGGCCTCTAAGTATCCAGCAGGGAAAGGACAGGGACTTCTGCACTGGGCATGTGCCACTCTGCCAGATGTGGGGCACGGGAAGAGCAAGCACTGCACATGCCCAGTGCAGCCATCCCCAGAAGGTGCAGAATGGCAGATGCCACCCTGCTATATGAGCTCCCCTGGCTAACCCGATGCTTTTCCCCACTCTGTGCCAGAGGGGAGGGAGTGGATGGCACTGGGCAGGTCACTGGGAGCTCTAGCATCTTCAGGCCTTCTTGGATGACTGACTCCCTCTTTTCACTCTCATTCCTTTATCTTAGAGCCGAGGGAGAAGCAGGACAATTGCTGGCAGCCCCATAAAGTGTGGGTTTTTAGCAACAGTCTGCACTGCCTTCAGGCCAACTGCATTTTGCACCCTTACCAAGTACCTTCACCCTAGTTTGTACAGGGTCAGAAGGCTCCCCACACCAAAAAGAGTCATGACTCTGCTTCACGGAGGGGAACACTTGGGTTCAGCTGACTCTGAGAAGGTACAAGAAGTGGAAATTTTTCCTACTCCTAGCAATGTGAAGTGTCCTGTAATAGGGTGGCCAGGTAAACAAATTTTAAAGGACACTTATGAGAAATACAGATTGCAGGGCTGAGCCACTACAGCCCTGCCACCTGTATTTCTCATAAGTGTCTAAAATCTGCATATCTGGTGTCCCTGGCTGTAGCGAGCTTGGAGTTCGGCTCTTGTGAGGGGCTATTATGTGCAGGTCTTTCATTTTTAAAATTAGCTTGTTTCTTTTTACACACAGACAAACTACACTTAAGAAAAAATAATCTTTTTAAAAGTTCCACCTCAGAGGTAGGCAATGAGTGTTTTTAATTTTGCATAAATGTATATGAATTAGCATGAGCATGCTAATATGGTGGTGGCAGTTGCTAAGCATACCTCTTGTGCTGGAGTGTGTCGTTGCCCCTCATTGCACTGCCTGGAGGGATGAGAAGCCCGGCTGGCTCCAT
The DNA here is from genome assembly GCA_003113815.1 of Sphenodon punctatus. Lineage (NCBI taxonomy): Eukaryota > Metazoa > Chordata > Lepidosauria > Sphenodontia > Sphenodontidae > Sphenodon > Sphenodon punctatus. The sequence goes on along the minus strand of QEPC01007576.1, from coordinate 127,888 downwards.
CGTAGCCATTCCTGAGGATACACCCTGCCCCCTCTAAAAGCGTGTAGGGAGTTCCCTCACCTTTACCAAACCTTCTGTCTAACCCTCTGCTGCGCCTTGAGCTCCCCAAGGTCCCGTCCCTCTCCCCCCCGCTCCAGAATCCCTGCCTTCCACCCTGTCCTTCCTCCCTCCCCCTTCCCAGGAAATCTTTGCCTAGCCTAGTCCTTGGGCTCCTATATTTAGCCCAGCCCCCTAGTGCTATTTTGACTGCATGGCAGCCGTTTATAAGTGGTTGGGGCAGCCACGCCTCCTTTTCTACTTTCTGTCTCCCTCTCTCTTATGCTCCCTTTTGGTTTCCCCCATACTGCCAAGCTGTCAACCGCTGCAACCCAAGCTGGGAATTGGGAAGTTTAGTTTTGTATAAACTGAAAGCAGCCCGCCCCCCCCCGTTCCCCGGCCCAAAATCCCGATGAAAACAGTACCCAGAGGCCCCTCTCTGTTTGTGTTTATAACGTTCTCTCTCGACTGACTTCCCTGATCGTGCAGTAACTTTGCAGCTCAGCGATTATGGGGCGGGCAGAGGAGCTGATGAGGATTGCCAAAAAGCTGGATAAGATGGTGTCCAGGAAGAACACGGTAAGAGAAACAGAAACCTGTGTGCATCTGTGTGTTTTTAAACTTTGCAGCCTAGATCGGTACAAAAACTCGGTCTCCGAGTCCTGGATAAGCAGAGAAGTGGCTTGTGTGCTCTCCCAGCCAGGTTTAGGGCACGACAGACAGACGACAGCGCTTGCTAAAAGACCATAAGCCTGGGTAGTCAGAGAGCGCCAGCTTTATTGCTGGGTGCTCGCTGCTGCTGCCTTTAAAAGTTCTGCAAACAAAACTGTCCGCTTCAGTGGCTGTGAAGCAGAAGTCCAAAACGTCATTGTTGGTATAATTCTGGTTTCGGTTTCCCAGCCCGCTTAGATGCGTATTTCGAGCTCTTGCTGTCTCACTCTTCTGCTTATCTTTTATTTAGTTTCATGAGACCATTTTGCGTTCTCTCCCCTGATCCCTACCTGACGGTTTTGTTTTTCATTCCGACAACCTCCTCCTCCACTGGACCTGGGAGAGTTTAGAGAAGGGTAAAACGTGGGAGACAGGTGTTTGGCATGGGTCACTGTAAACTCAATCTTTGCCTGGGGCCCGTCCAAAGGGTTCAGGGTGGGGAGAAGCAAAAATAGGGGCGGGGAGAGGGAGAAGGGGGTTAGGTAGTAAAGGGCTTTTCACAAGAGTGTGAAGAAATTTAAAATGGAAGAAGATTGTTCGTTTCAGTTAAGGTAGGTAGGAGCAAAGCCATTTCGGCCAAGACTTTAAAACAAACAAGACAGGTGTCTCCACCCTTCCAGAGCTAGATCATTATTACCTTGGGAGAAGACAAACATTTACTGTAGGTGCAGTTGGCCCAATCGTATTCTCAGATGGATTCTGATGCAACTCTCTTGCCTTCAGAAGGTTTAATCCTGAGCTACTGTAGCTCCACTCACTTCAATGGAGGCTTATCCATTTCCACGGCCTGAGCATTTGGCCCTCAAGTCACCCTGGCATGAGCGAGATGAGAGTTGAGTATGTTGGGCCCAGAGGGGGGAAGGGTGCTCCTTCAGGTTAATCTTTTACTCTCCTTGAAAACTTTGCCCTAATGGAGAGCCATTAACCCCTCCCCCATCTGCTCCAAAAAATCCCAGATCACTATGCGCAGTCTTCATGCCAGAGCTTCCACCTGCACCGGGGCCCTGCTGTTAAAGTAATTGCATCTGGAGTTTGTTGCAGGGTAAATGGCAAGCGAGAGTCACTACCCTAAAGGGAATAGTGCTTTCTTACCTGGCAGGGAGCACGGGGCACTGGTGCTTGAGGAAGTGATGCAGTCTGCAGCCAAGGCCTGCCATCAGAAGACCTGATGTGCACAGAGCTGCCTGGAAAACATGCATGCAATTAAAAAGGGACAGGATGTTGCAAGGTTAACCGGAGTCTGTTGAAAGTGCTGCAGCCACTGAAGATTTCCCCCATTTTAATGTCAACATACCTCTCTCCATCTCTGTCTGCCTGTCTCTCTCACACACACACTTGCTCAGAGTCTGTGTCCCCATGCTGTATCTTCTCTAACACTGATGAACATGCCAGGACAAAGCCTCTGCTATTTGTACTGTGTTGGCTCTCCCCGCTCTGATTGGAAGCCTATAGTGTGTCATCAAGGCTTAATTTGTGCCATTGCTCAGCCACAGTGCCTCTCTTCATGCCAGGGCTCAGCTCTGGCACTGTCTCCAGATGCTGTCACTGTTGCTATTCTGCAAGACTCCAAGCAAAGTTGCAGAGTTTGATGGGGGCTGGGACTGCTACTGTGGCCAATGATCAGCTGTTCAGTTGCAAAACAATCTTGTCACTGAACAGCTGATGGGTGGCAGCATCAGCCCCCTCCTCACCTACATGCCAGAAGCACCAGCCTCAGCCCTGGTCTCTTCCCTGACAGGGTTAAGACTAGGGGAGGTGTTTAATCTGGTCTTGAACAAAGGTTGGCAAATAGGGGTGGAAACATAGGCTGGTGGATTCATGGTGGCAGTGCACAGGCCATGAGCCCCTCTGAGTACCCCCATACTTCTGCGGTAAGGGGTGGGACTTTCTGAGAAAGCCTGAGCCCCAGCATCCTTTTTAAAAACAAAACCAAACCAAAACCAGTTAAGTACAACATGCCACTTATAGTGGATTTCAGACTCATTACTATAGACTCGTCCAGCCACCTATCACAGGGTCAAACATGTTTGGTCTCACAAACCTAGGAGCTGCCCACAGAACGGACATGGGTTTGCAGAGGTTTGTTCCTCGGAACAAGTCCAGGGAACTCCCCAGGAGACCTGCATAGCAGCCAAAATCATGCTACGGAGTGAACATCTGTTCATCAGTGCGGAGCTTTGCTGGCTAGCCATTTGCACCAGTGGGGCCATAACCTCAGCCAGAGTTTGAGTCCATTTCACCAGCAGGAACATAGCCTTGCAGCAAGGGAGCTTTGTCTTGCCAACTTTACCAGTGAGGGTTTGGGGCTCCATGCGTTTATGCTGCCACCCAATGGGCTCCCCCTGTTGGCCAAAGTAGATAGTGTAACAACATAAGCACAGAAGAACAGCATGAACTATTTTTGATGCTGGTTCACCACCACGAGATGATGTTGCAGTGAGTACCATCAGGTTGACTTCCACCATGGCTTAACTGTAATGTGTACACTACAGTCACCCACAGGTCATGAAGTTGTGATCCAAAGTCATGTGCAAATGCAAGTCTGCCTGTGCAGCTGAACGTGAAGTTGCTCCTCAGACCACTGGAGTACTTGCCCACACTTATAGCTCTTAGCCCACACTTAGCCCACACTTATAACTCATAGCCAATGTAAGGTGTGAATGGTCCCTTGGCAGCTAAGACCAGGGCTGTTGCGGCAGGACTGGGAAGGTGCTAGTGGCATCATGCAGCAGCTATTTGATGGCAAAACATTTGTGCTGCCAAGAAGCTGATCCCTGGAATACAGCAGCCCCACACCTTGTTTGCTGGGAGTGACCTCAGACCCCTGAGGCTGCTATAGGCAACCAGGAGAGCCGTTGACTTGCTGCCTGGTCTACCTGCAGCAACTGCAGCCAGGAAGGATCTGATGGGGTGGGGTACATATTCCTGACACAGTCACTCGCTTTCTTCTCTGGGCATGAAGAATTACTTCAGTGCCCCTCAACACAGAGAGAGCTTGGCAAGGCTCAGGGTGTGAGAATTGTCCCAAGGATACTTGGAAAGTCTTTATAATTCCAAATGATTGACGAAGACCACAAGGCACTCCAATGGTTAATAATTTTTATTTAAAATTTCTGTCGTAATGTATCCTTTAGGCAGGTTACAACATATAAATAAAATATACCCATTTAAAAATCTCCTTCAAACTCGAAGTCAAATGCTTAGCCAAACAAAATGTTCTTGTAGCAGTATAAGCCTAGTGGTATAGACCTATACAAGGTGTGATAATAAATGTGATGGGGACCCGCAATGGCCCGCCTGGGCCACGAACTCCCCATCATGTTTATTAACAGGTAGGTGGCTGGCCCAGATGATTTTGGCCCACAGCCCGGGCCAAGGGCTGCCCAGGTGGGCCAACGCAGGCCATAGTGGGCCAGTGCATCTGTTAGCAGCCCATCCCCCATCAGGGATCGGCAGCTGCCATGATTGACTGCCTGTCATGGCAGAGGGGCAGGGCTGCCCAAATGCGCATCTGTTCCATTCCCACACTAGGGGTGGTGTGGTGGAGGGCTTGCCAGCCAGCCTGGTAAAGCATGTGTGTGTTGTGTGCCCTGACCTGACCCCTCCAGGGCTGGCCCAACCCCCAGAGCATGTAGCCGGCACACTGGCTGTACATTTATTGTCACCCGAGGTGCCTATGAGTTGCGAGAGGTCATTCTTGTGTCTAATGAGATTTTTAGTCCTCACTGCATCCTTACTCAGTTGTCCTGGTGATCACTGATGTCTTCAGAGCCTTCGAGTGATGCTGCAACCCATGTGTTGGCCATCCTAGTGCCCATCTAGTCTCATCACAGCAATTAGCTCTAAGAAAAAACGCCAGACTGGGTCAGACCAATGGTCCCTCAAGCCCACCATCCTGTCTCCAACAGTGGTCACCTTTGGTCACTTCAGAGAGAGCATAACAGGTCAGTGGAGTGATCCACTTCCTGCTATTTACTCCTAGTTTCTGACAGTCAGTGGTTTTGTCTCTCAACCTACTTGACTAATAGCCATTTTTGGAAGCTCTAAGAAATTGTCCAGTCCTTTTTTAAATCCAGTTATGCTGTTGGCTTTCACAACATCCTCTGACAATACATTCCACAAATTGATTGTGCGTGGAGTGAAAAAGTACTTCCTTTTTTAAAATTTAAATTTGCTGCCAGTTAATTTCATAGTTCCCCTAGTTTTACTATTTTTAGAGGGTAAAAAACAACTTCCTATTTACTTGCTTCACTTCACTCATGATTTTGTAAACTTCTACCATATCCCCTGTGTCATCACTTTAATAAGCTGAAGAGCTATAACCTGTTGAGCCTCTCCTTGTATGGAAGCTGTTCTGTACCCTTGATCGTTTCATTTTGTTGACCTTCTCTGCATCTTTTCCAGTTTTTCTACGTCCTTTTTGAGATGAGGCAACTGCACACAGTAGTCAAGGCGTGGTCGCACCATAGATTTATGTAACAGCAGTATAATACTTTCTGTTTTATTTTCTATCCCTTTCAGATTAATTTGTTACATTCTATTTGCCTTTTTGACTGCTGCTGCACACTGAGATGAGATTTTCTGTGAACTGTCCACAATGATTCTAAGATCTTTTTCTTCTGTGGCAACATCTAATGTGGAAACCAGCTAGAAGTGATTCATCCACACAGACAGGAACAGATCACTCCTTTGCTGCAATTTTACTTACTCTAAAAGATCTGGTGCTGGTTGCTTTTGGAGACAAGATACTGGGTTAGATAGACCATTGATCTGTGATCCAGTCTGGCAGCTCTTATGTCCTTATGATAAAAATAGTGTAATCAGTATCCACATTTCTAAGGGTGCTTTCAGACATGCTTTAAGGTGTACTTATGAGTTTGGGTGGCAGGATACACATGCAAATTAGGCACAGCTTTGATAATGTCGGAAAAGAGTGCTGATAATGTCAGAAAAGTGTGCTATGCACGATTGAAGCTTTTCAGTGCACTAACAAATGTGCTGTACTGAGCTGCAAAATCCATGTTGGTACAGTGCATTTGTCAGTGCGCCGAAAAGTTTCAATCACGCACGGTGCGCGTTTCCGATGTTATCAAAGCCGTGCCTAATTTGCTTGTGTGTCCCGCCACCCGAACTTGTAAGTACACTTTAATGTACGTTTGAAAATGCCCTAAGATGCAGTTGGCCCAGTAATTACTCTTCAGGGCTGCTATCCACAACCACATACTCCCACCCTATTGAAACCCAAAGAACCCAGGAGCCTCAGTTCCAGCCTGTGACTCTTATGGAACAAGAAGAGACAGCTCTCCAAAGCAGAAGATCTCAATTGTCTATGGCAGTTGTACTGCAATTTATCAGCTCTCTACTTAGGCAGCGTTCAGATGAACAGTTAATTTGATGTAGTTGGACCTACCTTCTGTTTTCCTCCTGATGTGTTCACATGAACAGAGCACTAAACTGACATTCAGGAATAGGAAGAGGTGTATGTACACCTGAAAAATCAGGAGTACACACTCCTTTGATTTGCGTGTGAACACTTATCAGTGTGAGGGTGGCAACCGCAGTTCAGTAATCACTACATCTCAACTAAGGGGGAAATTGATGCACTATTACTTTGGTTTACATTGTTTGTCTGAACACTACCAAAGTGAAATAGTTACTTCGATTAAATTAAATTAAAGGAATGACTGGTTTACATCAATTCATCAGAATTCTACTGAAGTGGAGTAGTTACTTTTAAATTAAATTTTATTAAATCAAGGTAGTTACTTCAGTTTGCTCCTGTTCATCAAAACATGGAATTAATGTCTGATTCTTTTAGAAGCCTTTGCACCCGAAACCAGTGCTTCTCTCTGGAAACTGGAAATCCCCCTTTCTAGGTAGTAGGAAGGTATTAAGGGCAAACCCTACTCTTCTGCCATGCTATGGTTTAGCACGGTTTATCTGCAAGGCCATGAGTGCTACAGAGTTTGGCAGTCTTGACTTCAAATTAGCAATTGGAGTCTGGCAGGAGTTGCCAGGATATCAAGCTACAGTGTGGTGTCAGCAGCTGCCTGGTAATCTCAGAAAGCTGGTTCTGAACCAAGGTGAGGTCCAGCGCCAGACTTCACTCTCTCTCTCTCTCTGGCCACTGCAGTCACTCTCTCTCCTCTCCTAGTGACCTTCACAGCAGTGAAACGATTGGACTGTCAAGGGAATCTACTGCTGAAGGGTAAACACAGAATTTGCTAGTTTCCCTGGCTCTTTAGCTCCCAGGCTAGCTGACTGACACAACCTGTGCTGCTTAGTGCAGAGTGTTTTTAAATCCTGGCCTGGAGTCTGCACTCATGGAAGAGATTACACCATGGTGGCTATTTGCAAAGCTGCACACCACAGCTCTGGAGGCATGTTTCCCCATTTTTGCTAGGAAACTTTCCAGAAACCTGAACCGATTGAGCTGTAGAAGCAGTTACCCGTCTGCCTTTGAGTACAACCCTCCAGAATATGGACATTTTTGAAAGTTTTGAAACAAGTTTGTTTTTTCCTTTCACTAGTGGCAGCCAGAAAATGCAGAAACACATTTAAAGCCTTTCTTCCTGCTGGGTATTTCTTCCTGCTCTATGTATTTGACAGGATCTGGCCCCAGTTATTCAGTCCACTCAGATTCCACTCATCCATGTGCATGTTTATTTTCACAGTGGAAGTCCCCAGCCAGTCCCCAAATCACAGTCCACAGTAAAGCATAGAGTCTGATCAGTTTTATCACTTGGCTTCCCAGAGACACCTTCCATGCCCTGCCAGGTCTGCCCCTAAAGCTAGTGGGAGTGAGGCCCGGGATGGGGTCAGGCTAGTGGAGTGGGGGCCAGAGCAGGGACCTGGCCAAGTGGTTGTGTGCGTCATGGCACCCCTTCCCTCAAGCCTTGGCTGGAACTATGGGAGTACTGTGGTGGTGCTCCCACTGCTGAGCGGAGGAGCCTGTTCCTCCTCCCCACCTTCCATGGAAACCTGGTGTCCCTATGGCTCTGACCAAGACTTCTAGGACGGAGGGGGTGCTGCACTGCTGCAGCTGCTTTTTGTGCAGGACCCCACTCTGGTCCCTGCCTGCCGCAGCATCCGTTTTCCTTGCCGGGAACTTTTTGCAGGGCCCTCGTCCCTACAGCAACCACTCCAGCCTCTTCTGGTGCCTGACACTGGGTAAAAACATTTATTATTAATTATTATTATTTATTAAAATATGTATATCCCACCTCGTCTGCTCTCAGCAGCTCGAGGTGGCTAACAATAAAAACACAAAATACAAAAATACACTAGTAAAAACAGATTAAAACACTACATTCATATTCAACTAAAACTGCAGGGAATAATCAGCACCCACCATCCTAACCCATCCCACCCACTCATCACCCATCTCCCTCACCAAATACCTGGCAGAACAACCAGGTCTTGCATCTTTGTCGGACGGAAGAGCGGTCCGGAGCCANCCAACCCACCCATCTCCCTCCTCAAATGCCTGGCAGAACAGCCAGGTCTTGCATCTTCGTCGGAAGGAAGGGAAGTCCGGAGCCAACCGGGCCTCCACCAGGAGAGAGTTCCACAGCCTAGGTGCGCCCACTGAGAACGCCCTCTCCAGAGTCGCCCCCTGGGATACCCAGGGGACCTCCAAGAAGGTGCCCCCGGCTGACCGCAGGGCTGCTCCAGGGCCTGGGGAGTGAGGTGGTCCCACAGGTAGGCAGGGACTACCTGTGGGTTATTATTAATAATAATAATTAATAATTAAAAAACCAATATAATGGCAGATGCTTAACTGAAACAAAGGGAGTGGTTGATCTGAAATGCCAAAAGGGGGAGGACTAATAAGGCTGGGTGGGGAGAAGTGAGGAAACTACGTAGAGGAAATGGAAAGACAGAGAGGGGAGCTGGGTGGAATGACAGGTAGGAGGCCATTCCAGTGTTGCTCCCAACCTGCAAAGGAAGAGGATTGGGGCTGAAAGACCAAGGCAAAGTGTGGGTGCATGGATCCTAAATTGCACACGAGCACAATATGTGAGATTGTACAACATCTTTACTGCTTACATGGCTCAGAAATTAAGGCAGGAGCCGTAACTTACAATTTCCATGCTTTTTGGAGCATTGCTGAATTTGTAAGAACTAACTCCTCTCTTAAACCAAAGGTTTTGTGATCTAAGAATATAAAATCAGGCGATCTTCAGTATGTGTATTATATGACAACTAGCTCCTTAGCCAATATTTGCTTCAATCTTGCTGTCAGTCTGTGATAGTCACAGGTGCTTCAGCAGGATTTAAGGTTGTGGTGCCTTTAAGAGAGCTGACTAACTGGTGGGAAAGGACTCCCTACAGCTGAGTAAGATCTCAGACTAGAGGGAGGAAAGCAGTGGATTGGAGAAGAACTCCAGGCTGGCTAGCTGAGGGAAGCACAACCAGAAGGGTTGGAAAGCTCAAGCCTCAAAGTGTGAAGCATAAAAGAGGGTTGAAAACCCTGAACCCACAACAGGATCCAAGCAGCAAATAGACAAACTGCAAAATCCAGGTGGGAGAAAATGGATTAAGAGGTCTTTGGAATGAGCTTATATTAGAGAGTTTGCTTTGTTTAAAAGAGGACCTGACTGACGTTAAACCAGGAGAAGCCCCAAAAGGTGGATATTGAGGTGGGTGTAAAGGGGTGTTGGGAGGTCTGTTATTAAATTTAAAAGCTTTGCTTAATAGAAACTCTTAAGGCTGTATGAGCTGGAACTAAGGACTTGAAGAAAAGTGTAAGGTGTGGCTAGGGAGTGTCATTCCCCAAATAGCTGAACAAGGTCTCTTAGGCAGAAGAGACCACCCTGCCACACAGTCATTTAGAAAGAGTGTTGCAATTTGACCCAAAGGGCCTTGTAGAATTAAGTCAAGGGGACCAGGACAAACCTTTGCAGGGAGCAACTCCCTGGGGAACAGACCAGAGATGGGGTCTTTAAGGGGTGCCAGAGGCTTAATGAGCTAATTGGGAAAGACTGATTGCCCCCTGCTGGGAGCTACTAGGCAGCTGAGGGTTGCAACAGCCAAGCCTAAAAGGCTGAGAAAGGGTGCTCGGGCTAAATCACTAGGGAAAGACTCAGGACACAGGGGCCTGGAAACTATGGACTCTTTGTTAACAGGGCTAGTGAAGCTGAAGGGTGGCAGAAGCTCTGCACTATCAGAGCTGGCTGGAGGCAAAACAGTGTGTACAAATAGACATGTGGTCAGCATAGCAGTGACCTGAGCTGGGCCAGGAAGCTGTGGTGGATATGGTCCAGGTTGGGTCACCAAACAGACATGCCCGCAGCCGGGAAGAGCGGGGAGCATGCTGAACGTGAGGTCGGCTAGCCCCTTCCCGCCATGGTGAACCTGCTGGCCCACTAACAGATGTGATAGCCCGCTGTGGTCTGTGACTTGGGGAGTTTCCCAAGGTCAGAGTAGGGCTAGCTGCCAAGGTCTGGGCTAGCTGCCAACATGACCCAAGGCAATCCTGAGTCAGCATCTGGCGGCACCTGCATATATGTGCAGGTGAGGTCTGGACACAGTAGTCTGCTGTCACGTCTGTTTTTACCCAGTGCCAGGCACCAGAAGAGGCTGGAATGGTTGTCGTAGGAACAAGGGCCCTGCAAAAAGTTTCCTAAACTCCCCATAATAATAATGTATTACTATTATAATATAGTCTTTATTTTTATATAGCGCTCCCTTGCCATGGCACTCTGAGCACTTTACATACAACAATTCAACACAACTTTTAATCCTCACAACGACCCTGTGAGGATTAGGCTGAAAGAATAATACATCTGGCTCAAGGTCACCTCGTGAGTTTCTGGCTAAGGCAAGACTAGAACCAGGGTTTACTGCCCATTAAGGCATTCCCAAAGACCCATTACTTCCAACTGGTATTGGTATTCCTGTTGTCTCTATTATTGCCAATAAGCATTCCTTGTGCCTTGCCAGTACACCTGCTGGGGAGTTTGCTTGGCAACTGAAGCAGCTAGCCAGTGAGTTTCCTTTCATCCCCCGCTCTGTCCCATCCATAGCATGCAATACACTCCTCTAGTGTCAGTACTACATTTGGGTGCAATAAACATGTTTGTACAATAACCTGCAATATACTCCCCTAAACTGACATCCGTACTGTTGTCTGCAATAAACTCCCCTTGGGTGCAGTAAACTCCCATCTGTACAATAGCCTGCAATAAATGCCACTTGGGTCCCACTCGTATCAGGTCCACACAACAGCAGCCTTCACGAAAGCTTATCTCCTCATGTTCAGTAGAACACTAGTGAAATAGTTAGCGGGAAGCTGCTTTTCTCTCTCCATTTGCCAAAATGGGCATTTCAAAACATTGGAACAAACTATACAACAGACTTTCAAAAACTAAAAACACAAAATCAATTCAGGCTACATTTGAATTTTCAGTTTGCTAGACTTCTTAATACTGCTCCCAGAACCAAGTCTCTATCAGCAAAAAAGTCATATAGGGGAGAAATGTCATTCTGTCTACAAAATTCAAATGTCTGTAACATTCTTGTTTTTCATCTGATTTGCCTACCCTTTGGAAAGATTCTACCTCTTACCCAAGTGGTCCTTCCTACCAAATTTCACAGTGATAGGAGAAATCATCCCAATTTTATAATGAATAGGATGTTCATGATTTTAACACCGCGATGCAGCTGCCTTAACTAAAGCCACTCCCACAGCTCTATAATCTTTAAGCCAGGTCTGTGACTGGCAGGACATCCCTTCATTGGCTTTGAGGGAGCTGGACCCACTTAAACCAGCCAAGTACCTTTCCACATGACTCCATTTCATACATCATCTTCAGTGCAAACTGTATTAAGAAAAGGTTTGCAGCAGCCTTGCAAATTTCTGGTTGCTTCAGGTGCCAGGTGTCTGGCCAGGAATAGCAAGAGAAGAACAGAGCCCAAGGAGCAGCAGTGATACAGTGGTCATGGCTCCACAGCAGGGGGCACAGACTTCCTCAGCTCCTTTGCACATTGCAACATACAATTAACCTGTTGAACTCATTGCTAGAGGACGTTGTCAAGACCAGTAGCATAACTGGGTTCAAAAAGGATTGGATAAGTTCCTAGAAGATAGAATCACAAATGTCTATTAGTCAAGTTGATTAGGGAATGAGGACTGGGAATTAATAGCAGGGGATGGATCACTGAAGCTCCATTATGACCTGGTGTGCACTCCTCTGAAGCGATCGAAGCAGCCTTTGTCAGAGACAGGATGCTGGGCTAAATGGACCATTGGTCTGTCCCAGTGTGGCACTTTTTATGCTCTTATGTTCTCCCAGTCCACAACCTCTCAGACCAATTATACCCTTACAACTTGTACATCAATAGCATGTGTAGGCTTTCAAAAACTAGGGTTTTCTGGGGAAAACTGATATGCCAGGAAACACACTTCTGAGTTAGCCTGTTGTATCAAGGGGTGTGTGTCTACTCATGTGTATGTGTGCGTGCACGTGTGTGTTTGTGTGTATACATGTGTCTATACTAGAAACTCTTTAGGGCAGGGATTTTTCCTCACTGTTTCTGTACAGAACCCTGCACAATGAGATCCCAGGATTAGGACTTGTCCACACAAAATACTAACTCATGAGTAAATCTCCTCTTCTTCCAACATAACTCCCCTGCAGCCACATTGAATGTGTGTCGTGGGATGTGGTGAAGTTTGTGATTGCAGCCTTTGGGGCAGTGTGTTATTATTTATGCCCAAGGTTAATTTACCCCTGGGTAAGTGTTCATGCGAACCTGTGTTTGTGGTAAGCAGTCCTCCAGCATCCACTTCCATAGGCACCCCAGAACCCTTCGTAGCCACTTTACATGCTGCTCTGGTCACCTGTATCTTTTCAGTGGTCTTCTGCCAGATGTGACTTCCTAAATATTGCAAAACGGGATAGGCTCTCGTCTTCCCACTAAGCGGTCATGTTAGTTGGAAGTCAACATGTCTGTGGTGCTTTTATATAAGTTAAAATGTGCTTGTGGGTGTTGAGGGATGGGGTTTGGTTACTTTGCCTAGAGTGGTAAATACCACAAACCACATTTTGTGTGGACTCCGCCTTAGCTGGAGTTTCTTGATTGCACCAAATTCAACTCGCATGGTAGTCAGGCAGGTTGTAGGGAAATGACAGCTCAATGAACAGTGACACAAACAGCTGGATCAGTTTATTAAGTTAACTTGCTTGTAACCCAGATTTATTCACACGTCAAGTGGCAGTATTTAGGAGAAAGAATCGAAGTATGTGCTCCAGAATAATCAAGAGCAGACAATCCCTTCATTTTCTAATCTATATTGTACTACCCTGTAATGTGAACCCTTTCAGTGTTTTTTTTTTTTTATGAACCCAATATGCAAATAATTCCTAGACTGCAGACCAAAGTGTGTCTGCTGTTGAGAATTCATCCCACAATACTTTACGTACAGGGTATGAAGGGATAAGTGTTGACACGTGCATTTTCATGACCTGGCTACTGGAGGCAGATGACAATGGTGCTAAATCAATTTAGGACTTTAGTGTGAATGATACCGAAGTGAGTTACTGAAACCTGAATAATTGCCTCAACTTGATCAATTGATTTTGTTTTGTATATGTCAACATACCCTTGGTGTGAAATTTGTCCCCAGGAGAGTAGCCTAGGACAAAGTCTTGGCCATTCTGTTTATTTTCATCTCATCCCCATGACCCATTAACTGGTGACTGTTTTTAGCATTGATGGTAAAATGCCCTCGGTGGCTTTATTTTTGCCAGGAAGGAGCCCTTGATCTCCTGAAGGAACTGAAGGCCTACGCAATGACCATCCAGCTGCTACAGGTGAGGAGGGTAGGGACGTGGTGGTGGGGACTACGTAGCCCCTGGTGTGTGTGTGGGGCTGCTTCTGGAAGGAATCACCTGGTGGCAGCACGTGGTGGGGACTGGGGGTGGTGGTTCTGTGGGGGTGGGGAGGGAGGGTCTCCCCTGGGGTCCAGACGGAGCAGCTGCCAGCTGGGACTGGATTGGAGCAGGTGGGGGGGAAGGACAGCCATAGGGGTCGTTGTAGAGCAGGGGAGATATGGTCCGGGGGGGTGATTGAATGGGGTGGTCTGGGGACTCAAGTGCTTGGTGCCTGTCCCCAGGGTCAGCCCCCCCTCATGTTGGGGGATGGATCAAGGTCTAAGGCCCCTTGGGCCCGTGCTGCTGTTGAATGAGTGGTCTGTTGTCAATAAAACATCAATGATCCTGAATCAGACTGCAGACCTTGCGTGTTTCACGGAGACCTGGCTGGATGGTGAGGCAGGTCTGATTTTTGGTGGACCTTGTTCTGGCGGGGTACTCTGTACAAAACCAGCCCAGGGTTGGGGGACAGGGGGGCGGTGTAGCTATGGTTTTTAAGGAATCTTGGACTGTTAGGAGGTAACCAGTGCAGTTAATCCCAGGGATCGAGGCCCTTCACCTTGTGTTGAATTGGCCAGGGACAGAACTGGGGTGCTGCAGGTGTACCATGCTCTTTCTTGCCCATCATCATCCTTTGCCGCTCTAGCAGAGCTGGTGTCAGAAGTGGTGTTGTGCTCCCCAAGGACTGTAGTCCTGGGGGATCTCAACATTCACACCGGCACTGGCCTTGTTGGGGCAGAGTGTGAGTGCATGGCTGCCATGGCAACCATGGGCCTGTCCCAGATGGTTAGTGGCCCCACACATGAGGGGGGAAATATGCTCGACCTTGTGTTCTGCGCTGGCCTTGAGGTGGGTGATCCAGTAGTGGGGGAAGTAAGTTCTATGCCGTTGTCATGAACAGACCATTACCTCCTACAGACCAGGTTCCTAGCGCATGGCAGCCCCCGGAAAGAAGTGGGACCTATTAGGTTGGTCCACCTCCAAAGGCTGATGGAACCGTGGCGGTTCCAGGAAGCCCTGGGGGAGGTGTCCTTAGACCTTGAAGGCCACTTGGTTGATTATCTTGTTCAAGCTTGGAACATCTTGCTGGGTGGGGTCATTGATCGGGTGGCTCCCAGGAGTCCACTCCCACCGCTTCATCACTGTAGAGCTCCTTGATTTATTGAGGAGCTGCGGTGTTGGAGGCGGGAAGGGCGGCGGTTAGAGCAGCACTGGTGACACTCTTGTGCTGAATTTGATTGGTTGCAACATCGGACCCATTTGCGGTCCTATGCTGTGAGGATGGCAAAGAAGGGATTCTTTGCCACCCTCCTAGCCTCTGCAAAGTTGCGTTCAGTGGAGCTTTTCCTGGTGGTGAGGGGGCTGGTCAGTCCAGCCTCCCTCCGCCTGTAGGGGAGGTTTCCCAAACCTGCTGTGAGGAGTTTGTAAACTTCTTCACAGATGAGATCGCTTGAATCCAGCATGATTTCGGGGCTGGAATTGATGCAGAAGGAGAGCCAAGGGTTATGGATGGTCCATCTAGTCCATTTTTGTGGAATCCGTTTCAGGAAGGAATGCCAGCCGATGCTGAGGAGGTTCTGGGGTCTATTAGGGCTACCTCTTGTGAACTAGATCCATGCCCGTCCTGGTTGGTGAAAACTTCCAGGGAGACTTTGGGACCAGTGCTGGCAGGAGTGATCAATGCCTCCTTTCGGGAGGGCAGGGTGCCGGACTGCCTCAAGGAGGCGGTGGTGCAGCCCCTGCTCAAAAAAACATAATTGGACATTGATTCCCTCGCCAGCTACTGACCTCCAGGGCTATTTGGATAGCACTGGTTTTTTGGATCCTTCTCAATCAGGTTTTCGTCCAGGATATGGCACCGAGGCTGCATTGGTGGCCTTGGTAGATGACCGAGAGATGGATTTAGGACGTTTAACACTTCCGGTCCTATTAGATCTCTCGGCAGCATTTGATACGGTGGACCATTGGTTGCTTTTGAGATGGTTGCGGACCCTGGGGGCGGTGGACGGGACTGTCTTAGGATGGGTCTGCTCATTCCTCTCGTGGAGAAGCCAGTGGATGGTGCTGGGGGAAGAAACATCTGGCCCCTGGGATCTTGCTTGTGGCATACTGCATGGTTCCATTCGGTCTCCACTTTTATTTAACATCTATATGCAACCCCTGGGTGAGGTCATGAGACGGTTTGTTGTGCATTGCCACCAGTATGCTGTTGATACCCACCTTTTACCTCTCTTTTTCAACTATTCAAGTCCTGCAGTCTCGGTGCTTTCCCAGTGCTTGGTAGCAGTGAGTAACTGGAAGAGGTGGAGCAGACTGAGGCTGAACCTGATAAGACGGAGGTGATGTTGGTGGGTAGGGCAGTGGAGGTGATGGCTCCCCTTGTGGAGGGGATCCGCCCTCTGTTGGCTCTGCAGGTGTGGCGTTTGGGGGTTCTGTTGGATCCTGGCCTCCACCTGGATTGTCAGGTGCAGTGGTGGCAAAGGGAGCCTTTCGCCAATTACATCTTGTGCGGAGGATCCAGCCATATGTTTCAAGCTCTGACCTGGTCACCCTCATCCATGCATTCATCACCTCAAGGCTGGATTACTGGAATGCGCTCTATGTGGGGCTACCCTTGGTGATGACTTGGAAGCTGCAGCTGGTGCAGAATGCGGCTGCCCATCTCCTGACGGGGACAGGCCGTAGGGAGCACATTATACCAGTGCTCCGGGCTCTGCGCTGCATGTAGTGTTCTGGGCCTGATTCAAGGTGCTGGTTTTGACCTTTAAAGCCCTACGTGGTCTGGGCCCCTCCTATCTGAGAGACTGCCTCACTCCTCGGGCCCTGGAGCGACTGCTGAAGTCTACCGGAGGTGCCTTCTTGGAGGTCCCCCAGGTGAACCGAGGGGCCATGATGGAGAGGGCATTCTCGGTGGCCGCACCACAGCTGTGTAACTCCCAGAGGAAGCTCGCCTGACTCCCAGCCTGTTGGCCTTTCGTCGGACCTGTAAGATCTGGCTGTTCATCCAGGCCTTTCTGGGAGGGGGGGGTTTACCAGTGGCTTTACCTCTTTGTTATTGTTTATATTGTTTTAGTAACCCTTCTATGTATTGTTTTTATATGTTGTTTTAAATGTTTTGTGAGCTGCCCGAGCTGCCGTAGAGCTGGAGGGAGTGGGATACAAGTTATTAAATAAATAAATAAAATAAAATAGGGTGTGTGTGTGTGAGAATTTAATGGGGGGGGGGGAATTCTTCTCATCCTCCTACACCCTCAGAGGCAGTGCAGTGGTGGGGCTGCTTGGCATTAAAGGCATTTTGATGGCACTAAGTGGACTGCATGCGGTCTATTAAGGAGAGAATTTCACTCACTTGATCTTAAGCCATTTTCTTTGAGTTCAGTTTTGCCAGATAAATATTCTTGTTGTGGCAGTTAAAAAAGGTCATGCTTAAAGGATTCGGGAGGCAGCTCAGAAGGGAGGCTAGGAGAGATTTTCAATCAGTGGTAATAGGAAGTGTCACCACTTAAAGGGCCAGCTTCTCAAGTGCTCAACACTTCCTGGCTAGCACCAGTCACCAGAGCTCAGTAACCAACAGTCTTTCAGTCCTTTACTCTAAAGGTTACGGTCTGAACTCCCAAACACATGGCAGCTGAGAGGAATCAGGGACTGCCTTTCCCCAGTACTTGTTTCTCCCACATATATAGCATCTCAGGCCTACCTCACAGGGGAAGCCTAGCTCCTACTTTCCACCCTTCTGTCTGGAGCTCTTGCTGACTGGATTATGGCCTCTTTCTAGCCTGATCACAAGCCCAGCCCAGGCCAGCATTTCCTCATTATGGAAGTATATAATACAGCCTTGAGGGTAGGCTTGCAGAGCTGAGTGCTAATAACCCTTAAAGGACCAGCTGACCCTGCTACAAGGTCTTATTGGGTGCCCTTAGACAGAACGGCATGGGGTGGTGGAATGTGTGTTGATACCATTCTCTGACCCACATTTGCCCCCGATTAGCCCCCATTACTGTTTTCCATGTTCCGGGGCTAATTGGGGTCCTGCCTGCCTCTTGCGCTGGAAGCTTTCCGTGCAGAAGCACTCCCATGGAATTATGGGAATTGTAGTCCATGCAGGAGAGCAGTTGGGTCTGCCTGATGCTCCGTTCCACACTGCAGCTAAACAGGTGATTCTTCACGGTTCCCCGCTCTCCCCCTGGGTACTCTGGGAGAGCACACAGACGGTGTCCAGTAAGGAATGAGTTGTTCAGCGGGGGCACAGGGTGGAGGATTTGGGCCAGACAGACCGGAAATGTCTGGGAATGCATCGCCCAATTACTTTAGACACAACATTAGCTACAGGGACAGGGGAAACACTCAACTCCTGCACTCGATACATCCGTGCAACCAATGAGGAGTGAATGAGAGGTCAACAGGGGGGCAAACTAGTGACTAAAAATAGTGACAGTGCTTTGACAAAATGCACAGCCACGTGGCAAACATCTTACGCACTCAATTGCCATTGCATCTAAAGGCAGCCTTCCCTGTGCTCTGTTGTGACCCCTTAGGTCAGCCAAGAGCACACTCTTGCACATACTATCCGTGTGCCATGTTCACACAGTAAGGGTGTGCAGAGAGGCATTCTCGGTGGCTGCACTGCAGTTATGGAATTCCTTTCCTCTGGAGGTTTGCCAAAGCCCAAGACTGTGTTTGTTTAGCCAAGCATTTGGCAGATGAGGATAGTGTTTTGGGAGGGACATTTAAATGCTTTTATTTATATATGGGTGGGATAGAAATTTAAATAAATAAACGAATAATTGTGACCTCTGCTCTTCCCAACCTTTGATTTCAAAAATAAGCTGTGATTGCTGCACTCTTGTTCCTTCCCTGGACTATTCCTCCACATTGGCAGGCAGTCTCTAGAAGTCCCTCCCAATTTGGGTCTCCATCAAGGCACGAAGAGGGGAGGATAAGGGAGGAGAAATGCCCAACGTATTTATTAAGAGTGCAAATGCTTTCTGTGCTTGCAGGCAACGAGAATCGGTGTGGCTGTCAACGCCGTGCGCAAGCACTGCTCGGACGAGGAGGTAGTGGCTCTGGCCAAAATCCTCATCAAGAACTGGAAGCGGCTGCTGGGTGAGAGAGTCTGCAGGCATTTCAACATTCGCAGTGTAATTGGACAATATTGCCAATTGGACAATTGCCAGTTGCCTTTGTGCCTAATGGACGAAGTGGGCACCTTGCCCAGGACAGCAATCTTGTGGCACTAAGGATTCTGCTCATCACTTCTCAGGCTGCTGGGAAAGGCCAGGCAGGAGACCTGGGTTATGGCTCAGATGTTCCACAAGGTCAGAACTGCTCCATCAGTGGATGCAGGATCAGTGGTGAAGCAGGTTCATCCCACTTACAGTGCTGGTCCCATGCTGGAACTTAAAGCATATCTTCCAACATTCCCTATTCTGGAGGGACGGGTCTCTATTTGTGCCTTCCTCCTGCAGGGAGTCTAAGGGTGAAAACAGACATGATGCTAACAACCCTTGGTGGTTATTTATGCATGTTGCAGGGCTGTATTGGTGCCCTATGCAGCCCTGCAACATGCATAAATAACCACCAAGGGTGGTTAAAGGGTGGTTAGCGTCATGTCTGTTTTCACCCTATGTCCCTCTTTAAGGCTGGTATTCAAGCTTCAGGCTCTTCTTTCTTGGTGGCCTCCCAGGAAAAGCCCTTGTGAGGACAATGGGTAGATGATGGAACAAGAAAGCAGGAGAGATTCAGCCCCTTTTTATTTATGCACTCAGCAGTGTGTGTGTGAGGGGGACAGAGCTTATTGACTGAGTGGGTGGAGCTTGTCCCTCTGGCCACTCAAAATGTTTGGAGGTACGCTTAAAATAGGTGTGAGGGGATCATGCACCTCTCGGAACAGCTGATCCCCAGGAAGCAAGAGGGCTTCTTCCAAGAGGCTAGAAGGGAGGGTGGAAATACGTAGGGCCAGCACTGAGCATATCAGGCAACACTCAACCTCTCGTAGAGTCTTTGGTTGCAGTCCACCAGCCACTTACTCCAGAGTCAGTGGTTAGTGGACCCCTGGCTCTGGAAGAAGCCTTAAGACATTACCCTCTGCATTACAAGCTGCTAAAAGGCCTCCCTAGGAGCTGCTTTTAGTATGGGTGAGGGGCCTTTTGTTGCTGATCAAAGCAGATTGTTAGGTTTGAACAGAGCAAGGCATGGAGAAGCTGTGTGTAGTCTCTGCTGCTCTGCCACCAGGGTTACCACCTCCTTTCACGCCATGTCGGCAGAGGCAGGGCAAAGAGGCTTCCATACCCTTTCCTGATGTCCCCACCCTCCCCCTTACGGACATCATGATGCTCCATAGTGGTGAGGCCACTCTGGAAAGGGGAGGAGGGCAGTTGCTATGGCCTGCCCCTTTTCTGATGTGGCCAGCCACCTCTGAAAACCCTGATTTCTCCAGGTTTACTGGGGGCTATAAGGGAAATCCAGAGAGGTAACAGCCCTATTTACAACCCATCTCTCTCTGACCGCCTCCATCTTATGTGCAGCCATCCCATCCATGGTCCACAGACCTGCCAGGGCATGCACCTGAATCCTGAGCTGCAGTCTCACCCCTCCCCCTCCCTGGTTTGTCAGTGCTACTTCCCTGACAACCTTTTACCTCAGCCCTGACATGGGTTACCACCACCGTCCCTCTTATGAGGCCATGGCAAAGGAGGGGCAAAGGGACTCTCCCATCCCCCCTTTCTGGTGTGGCTCTACCCCTTTCTATGTGGACCATCAAAGGACCACTGTGATGTCATGCTGTTCCACAGGGGGATGGGGCCATGTCAGAAAGGGGTGAGAGAACCTCTCTGCCCTGCCTCTTTCTAACAGAACCTGCCTTGATTTCCCCTGCTTCTCCAGGCACTCTTGGATAACTGGTTCAAATGCAGAAGGGTGGTACCTCTAGTCCTGACTGCTGTTGCAGTCCTGGGATCATTCCCATTTAGTCCAGTGCAATCCTGAGCTCCTAGTCTCTAGGCATTGGTCCCAAGGAGGCCCAGAGCTAAGGATCATTTGGAACACACCAGCACGTTAAGCTAGTACAGTGAAATATGGAGGGCCTGTATACAATCTGATTATGATCCTGGAGACACTGGTGTAAACAGGAGAGGACATCAGTGGAGTTGTAGGAAGGGGCAGTTACTGTAAAGTAGATCTGGATCAGGCTAGCTAGCAAATATTCACCTGTACAACCAGTTGAAGAGGAAGTTACTTACCTGTATGAGGTTCTTTGAGATGGCTCTGTATATTCTCACTAATGGGCTTGTGAGCTCTGCTCTTGTGCTACTCCGGTGTGTCACCAGCTGTCAATCACTCTGAATGCGCCTTGTGCTCCCATCTCGTGGCTACCTGTATATATAGGGAGTGACGTACTCCCTGCCCTTCAGTTCTTCCAACCCATGAATACTCATGTGACTACCTGTGTAGCTTTGAACCACTTCGGGAAGCGGTTGGAAGGAACTGAAGGGCAGGGAGTACGTCCCTCCCTATATATACAGGTAGCTGCGAGATGGGAGCACGAGGTGCATTCAAAGATTGGTTGACAGCTGGTGACACACCGGAGTAGGACAAGAGCAGAGCTCATGAGCCTATTAGTGAGAATTATGGAGTCACTCGAAGGAGAACTCCCCTTGCCAACTCAAAGGGTGCGTTCACATGAGTCTCCTTGCCCATGTTAATTTTTTACAGGAGATAACTATTGCACGTTATGGTTTTTCAGATATTACTTTCCCTACTGTCGATTTTGCCCTGGGCATTGCTGCTGCTGCTGCTAGCAGTCCCATAACATTGCATGCACAATTTTTAAAAAAGTGGTAGTATCAAGTGCTGCCACTTTTTCTGTCTCGTGAGAATGCACCCAAGGTCTGCTCCCAAGCCCTGTGGCATGGCTACTTTGGCTGCCAGTTTCTGTGCCCCATGGTACACAAGAGAGTGATGAGGCTGGATCCGTTTCTAATTTATGGTGGTGGAGGAAGTGGCTGTCCAGTGCGAGAACAAGCAGGGCTTGAATCGTTAACCTTCAGGCATGTAGGTGAGTGCCTTACCCACGCAGCCACTGTGTTCCTGTCCTAGCTAAGTTTCTCCCAATCAGTATGAAATTTTTAACATAACGGCCACCCTAAATGGCCTCGGCCTCTGCCCCTGCAGTCCTGCTCTAATTTGATTCAGTAGTTGAATGACAGCCTGAGCCATTCTCTTTCAGAGTCATCAGGATCCCCAAAGGCAGAGAAAGGGATGGAAGATCAGAAGGAAAAGGAAAAAAGACTTGACTTCTCTGACTGGAAGCCTGAAGGAACAGTTTCTCCCCCAGTGAAACATTGCAAAAGCTCAACTGAGAAGCACAAGCAGAAACACAAGGACAGGTAAGAAAGAACCACTGCTGGCAGCTTAAGGCAGGAATCAGAGTAGAGCCCTGCATGGGCTCCAAAATCAAGCTTGAGCCTGGCTTGGTGTCTGATTGCACTGGAACCTACCTGAGCCCAGTCTGGACACTGCTGGGCTCTTCTGGGCATGATCAGTAACCGAGGGGATCAGCATGGGAATGAGAACCTTGTTGTGTTCCAGTATAATGGGAGCTTCAGAACTCAGTGACGCAGGCACTGGAACGTTTTGAGAGATTAAAGCAGACAGGCAACATTATTCCTGTAGCTGACAGTACAACCCAGCCTAGATACCTGCTAACTATCTCTTGTCTGCCCCTTATCTGCCAGTCCATTGTAAAAGCTAGGATGGACTAGTCTGGCTATGTCCCTAACAGTGGGTATTTTTGTATAGTGGCACCTAGGTTAATAGAATCATAGAGTTGGAAGTGACCTCAGAGGTCATCTAGTCCAACCCCCTGCTCAATGCAGGAAATCCTCAGCTACAGGATCCCTGACAGATGACCGTCCAGCCTTTGTCTGAAAACCTCCAGCAGAGGAGAACCCACCACCACCCTAAGCTATTTGTTCCGCTGTCAAACAGCTCTTACTGTTAAGAAGTTCTTCCTAATGTTTAACTGAAATCTGCTTTCTTGTAATTTGAGCCCATTATTTCTAGTCTTGCCTTCAGAGCCAAGAGACAACAAGTCTTTGCCATCCTCTCTGTGACAGCCCTTCAGGCAGTGAAAGACAGCTATCATGTCTCCCCTTAGTATTCTCTTCTCCAGGCTAAACATACCCAGCTCCTTCAGCCTTTCCTCATAGGACTTGGTTTCCAGACCCCTGACCATCTTTGTTGCCCAGCCGTTCTAATTTGTCAATGTTCTTCTTAAAGTGTGGTGCCCAGAACTGCACACAGCACTCCAGATGAGGTCTGACCAGCACAGAATGGAGTGGAGCTATTACTTCTTGTGACTTGGAAATGATACTTCTGTTAATGCAGCCTAAAATTGCATTAGCCTTTTTTTTGTGGCTGCATCACACTGCTGACTCGTGTTCAGTTTGTGATCAACTACAGTCCTCAGATCTTTTTCACATGTACTGCTGCAAAGCCAGGTATCACCCATCCTGTATTTGTACATTTGATTTTTTTCTTATCTAAATGCAGAACTTTACATTTGTCTCTGTTGAACTTCATTTTATTAGTTTCAGCCCAGTTTTCCAACTTATCAGAATCATTTTGAATTTTATTTCTGTCTTCTAAAGTGTTATCTATCCCTCCCATTTTTGTGTCATCTGCAAATTTAATAAGCATTCACTTGACATGTTCATGGAATGGATCCTTCCTAAACACTCAAGTCCCCTCAGGTCAGCATGGGGAAGGGAGTGCTGCAGCATTGCACATGAGCAGAGAGAATGTTCCTACACAACAGCAGAAGCACCTCTTCCACAGCTCTCATTCTCCCCTCTCTGCCTGCGTGGAGGGGGCAGGGCAGCTGGCTCAGTAGGTCTGTGTTCCAAATCAAACAGGCAAACACGACCATGCAGGGCATCATGGGCAATGGGACAGGAAATTAGCACCCTGGAGAGGATGGGGGTGGAGGGAAGCAGGGAGGGAAGACAAAAGAAAGAGGTGGGGTGTACATTGACCTTCCTATGTACCTGTGCCCAGGGCCCCAAGAATGTGGAATCTCTCTCTGGTTTTGCCCTGCCTGGCCCCTCTCTATGAAATGACTCATTTGCTATTGGGCTGAATTCCACTGAAGGATGGGGAGGCTTCAGGGAAAGCCACACAGGGAAGGCAGAGCAATAAAGGTGTAGCTTCTCCGGTGCCTTCTGTTGTGTCTGTGGCATCCTGGCTCCTGTTTTTTAGGGACACATTCTTGTGTACCAAAATCTTGACTGTCAGTGAGAGCAGAACCACCCTCCCTGATCCTCTCTCTCTCCCACTCAGGAAACGCAGCCAGCCCAGAGCTCTTATGGCAACTTCCAAGAACCATTTGACAGACCACAAGCCAGACAGGTACTTGCAGGGGTTTCCATAGGTATTTGGGGAGCAGATGCTAGGGGGGACAGTAAACCTGGACCTCACAAGTCTGGATCCCCCCATTATGACTCCTGTATAGGGGATGGATACTGAAACGTCCCAACTTGCAGTGTCCTCTGGTTTCAGCTAATCCTCAGCCCAAGTTACTGTTTAGCATTAAAGAACTGTGAAGTCATGGGGCTTCACTGGGGTATGGTCACATCAGAAATTCGAGGGACAGTGCCAGTGCCCCTTCTCTTTCTGGTATCCTTTCGCAGCCATTATGGAGCCATCCTGCCTCAGGAGCACAGCTGGGTCAGGTAGGACTCTGGAAGCACCCAGCTGCATTGGACTTGTATTGCATTGCAGTGATGTTGCATTGCATGCAGTTGGGCTTGGGCCCAGCTTGAGTTTCTGGTTCTAAGCCCATGAGTCGTTCAACACCTAACCTGGAATATCCTTCTCCATGTAGCGTCTTTCCTTACTGAATGCGGACAGCAGCCTAGATTTCACTGCAGGCCGCAGTTCTCCCTTTGGAGTCCTCTTCCCCTGTTATCTCCTCTGTGCCATAGTGAGACCCAGTCACAAAGTGGGTCTGAGTCAGCAGTTTCCCCTGGCCTTGTTCCCAGCCCCTTGGCAGATGACAGGGTTGGGGTGAGCTGATAGTTGCCTGGACTCCTAGGAGCTGTCACTGCTGCTAATGTGTTACTATGGGCTGCCGGCATGGCCTGTATTCCGGGTGACTGTGATAGCTCAAACCAGGCATGTTACCAGTCTCCAGAGCACCTGTGAGTTTGTGACCAGGCTAGAGTGAGGGCTGTGTCCACAGCAACTTGGCAACCCCAGAGAGAACTCTTCAGAATGGCCTTTTCCCTCCCAGGGGTCACTTTGACAATCGGTACAAGCTCCAAGGGCTGCAGAGAAGCTGGGTGTGGGAGTGCTTAAGGGGTGCACTTGGGAAGAAGAGGGTCCAGATCATGGATCTGTCCCTTTCTTTGAGTGCATACCCTCATCTCTGCTCCCTTACCCTGAACTCGATCTTTCAGTGCTTGGGGATAGGAACTAGATTCAGGGGCCAGATCCAGGCACTAGAAAAAGGGGCCTGAGGTTTTCCACCCTTGGCTTAAAGGCTGAAGGGAGGGCTGGGTATTCTTCTGAATGGCAGAAGCTCTGATTCTCTAGCAGAGCAGGGAGGGGCTGAAGCTGTTCAGCAAGGGTGCTGAGACCTGGGTTTGACTCCATGGAAGCCCTGCCCTTCCAAGCCACACTCGCTGCCCCCATGCTGGAAGCATCAATGGGTAGGGCACTCAGAGGGGCTGGTAGCTGTCACTATCAGGATGGAATGTGCACCCTCTGGGGAAGGGACATGAAGGATAGCCAGCTTCACACCTCCCCCAAGCCTCATTGCAGTAGCAGCACCAGTTCCAGGAACAATGAGAGAGAGCATAGCACCTGTTCCTCCCCACAAAGGGCTGAGCAGTGGTGCCCACCTGACATGGAACGTGTTAGGTGGGACACAAGTATACAGGTGAATTTCCCTCCCCTTCCCCCAGCCAGGCATGTGCACCAGCTAGGGTCCACAGGTGCCATAGACCTAAGGAGCCCATCCAAAAAACCAAGATGCAGACACCTCCAAACCCTTGGGTTTTATCCTCACCTTCTGAGCCCCACGTCCTGGTTTCCATTGAGGACTCAAGGTCTAGAGTCAGCACCTAAGCTCTCCAGTATCTCATGGAGTGGCAACTGCAGATATGGATCAGACCATATACAGAATTCTTAGGACAGACAGACATGGCTGGGGTTTGGCTTGGCCCAGTTATGGAAGGGCAAGCTAGCTGTGACAACAGCTGAAGCTGGACCCAGAATCCTTTGGAAGCTCAGGAATATTTGAACTCTGGATTTGAGATGGGCTTGTTACATGTGTAATGCACAGAGGGTGTTGAAGACTGGCCCCTTCTAATGGTGGGTTGGGGATGGGCCACACTCAGAGGTTCCTGAAGCTGGTTGCTGAGATCAGCTCTTTGCCTTAGGGGCCTTCTCAACCTACCTTCTATTGCCTGGAAAGTAGGGGTGGGAATATCGGTATTGGATAAACTGGATACACCCAATAATCAGGTCTTTCAGATTAATCCGATAATCACTGGTATCGGCATACCGGATTTTTAACATTGGCCGCTTTATCGGTTTTTTTACATCGTGGCCATTGAAGTAAATGGCCGCAATGTAAAAAAACTGGTAAAGTGGCCAGTGTTAAAAATCCGGTATGCGGATACCAGTAAATCTGATACCGTGGAGATCCGATACCGATAAATCCAGTGTCTGGTATTCTCCCTGGTGTCCCATCCCTACTGGAAAGTGACTGTTGATTAGACAGAGTGGAATCTGGGATTTGATGATTCTGAGTTGTTGTACTTGACACCTCATTATGACAATTACAAAGCAGGAGAGGGGTGTGTGTACATACGTACGTATGTGTGCCTTGTGGCTCTTGGTCTTATGAAGGTTTTGGTATGTGGCTCTTGGAGTTGGAAACTTTGCCCACCCCAAGATGTATAGTCAAGGATTGGGTGAAGCAAGGCAGAAGGGCAGGGGGAAGGAATAGCTGGGAGTGGAGACAAGTGAGGCAGGCGAAGCAAGATAGCAGGAACAAGGTGACAAGGCACGGAGAAAGCAGATACCGATAATAGCCATCTGGCTGTTCAGACCAGAGAAGTACAGGGACCCCTCTGTATGGGTTGGGAAGAGTGGGGTTTATTCCTTATCCTCCCTGCGAGGGAGGTATGTGTATTGAGGGAAAGGGGAGAGACAGTAATTTTAGAAATATGCATGTGTTAACTTGTTTTGAAAATTCAGATTTTTAAATTGTAATGTTTTCTGAGGGATGGATGAGCAAGGGGTTTGGGATTTTATATACGTGTTTTTCTTTTTTGTAACCTACCCTGAGTCCAATGTGGAAAAGGGTGAGGTAAAAAACAAAAATATAATAAAATTTTAAAAAACCGCTAAAGCCAACAGAAGAAGTTAGATAGCACAGGGGAACCAATCAGGAAGGAGGTTGCATTTGGCCAAATGGGGACATCCCTCCCATACCTTGTGAGCCCAAGGTTAAACTGCCACTCCTGCCGTTGATTGGTGTGTGACTGTGGCGGCATGGCTCCACACTCTGCCCATCAACTCTACAGACCCCACTGGGAACTTGGGGCTGAGACAACCGACTAGGAAGTCATTTGGGCAAGCTAACCTTTCTTCTCTGTCTGGTTTCCCTATACAGGGAGCCTGGGGACCCCAACTCCCCTCCAGCGAGCTCAAAGAAGTCACACTCAGAAGGCAAGAAAGAGAGGTAGGTGGAAATACCGATTAGAAGTTTAATGAGTGGGGGGGGATAGGGGTTAGTTGAAAAGGAATGAAAGTACATCATGACAAAAGACGCCAAGCAGGCAACATCAAATAAGTGTACTCAAAGATTCATGAAACAAGCATTGTATATTTACTGGACAGTTGTATTGTTGGTTACAAAATAAAATATACTTTAAAGTTTAAAAAAAGAAAAGAAAAGAGAGAGGTAGGTGTTTCCTAGCCCAAGACCTAGCTTAATTATTATTCTTTCCTGGGGGAGGAGAGATGCCCATCTGGAAGTATGCACCTTCCATCCCTCCTTACAGACTCTCCCTGTCTTATCTCCTATGCACTAATCAGGATGTGGTAAATCCCTCACCAGTTCCAGGGGCCATGTGCACTCTAGTCTGTTTCAAGTTCTCTGGGTTTATCCATCATGACTTCCTGTTCTTTGACACACCCCTTCTGCACCATGCGTCTCTTTCAGGAGAGACTCTGCAGACTCCAGATCTTCTACTGCTACTTCTGCCTCCTCCTCCTCCTCTTCCTCCCCTCACAAGAGACCATCAGTAGAAAGGTAAGGTGAAAGTTGTACTCTACTGGTGTTGGCCTGAAATCTCTTGTGGGGATCTACAGGCGTTACATGTATGTGGCAAGGAGTCCTGATTCCAACACTGACATTACCATTAAGGGGGGGATAGGCAGTCACTTAAGGTGGTGAATGTCAGAGAGATTGTAAGAAAATGCCCCTCCCCTTGAATATCTGCCCCAAGCCAGGAATGGGGAACCTCCAGCCCCTGGACTATCTCACATTCTGAGGCTATGGGGGCAGGGTCATGGGGGTGAGGACTCACCAGGATGCAAGGGGCTGGGCCTATCTGAGTGGGGATGCAGTATGTGCCAGAACGCAAAGGGGCAGGACTAGGCAGAACCCACCTCCTTGCAAAGTACTCAGGCAGGCTGACTACACTCTCCATTCTGTCCAGGTAGATTCTACCGGACACCCCACTCATTCATACAACATTATCCTCCTTTTCAAACTCACAACTTGCTCCTTATTCTGCATTTGCCTTGTTCCATGGCAGTGCATTCATACAGTTGCTAATACAGTTCAGGTGATGGCAGTGGGTAGGGCGGGGGAGGTGCTGGCTCCCCTTGTAGAGGGGGTCCGCCCTCCTGTAGCCCAACAGGTTTGGAATCTGGGGGTGTTATTGGACTCGGGTCTCCGCTTGGATCGGCAGGTGGAGATGGTGGCGAAGGCTGCCTTTCGCCAGCTGTATCTAGTGTGGAGTCTGCGTCCATACGTTTCCAGACCCGACCTGGCCACCCTCATCCATGCCTTCATCACCTTGGGCTGGGCTACTGTAACGTGCTCTACGTGGGGCTTCCCTTGATGCTGGCTCAGAGGTTGCAGCTAGTGCAGAACGCGGCAGCTCATCTCTTGATGGGGACGAGTCAGCGAGAGCATATTACTCCTATGCTCCGTGTGCTGCACTGGCTGCCTATAACGTACCGAGCCAGATTCAAGGTATTGGTTTTGGCCTAAAGCCCTACATGGTCTTGGCCCCGGATACCTCAGGGACTGCCTCACCCTCCGTGCTCCAGGGCGGCCCCTTTTGGTCCGCCAGGGGCGCCTTCTTGGAGGTCCCCCACGTGAGGCGGGGGGCCACAATGGAGAGGGCGTTCTCGGTGGCTGGGCCGTGGTTATGGAACTCCCTCCTGGAGGAAGCCTGTCTGGCCCCAAGTCTGTTGGCTTTCCACCAAGCCTGTAAGACTTAGCTGTTCTCCATATATATATATATAATTATTAATGATTTCAGTTTTAACATATATTCATATCAAATACAGTGTTGTGTTATCATACATTTTTTGCTAAAAACAGTTTAAATATTAACCACCTATCAAACACCCCGAGATGCCATGGGCATGAGGGTGCAGCAAATAAATGTAATAAAATAAATAAATATTCTTGTGCTTCACTGTCCCCCCCCACTTCCCTGTGGTATTTCCCACAGTGCAAAAGGCATGGAAGAATGCCCTTGTGATATCCCTGTATGCAATGCTCTAGAAGTGTTCTGGAGCACAGAGTGGAGGAGGGGAGTCCCTGTTCTAGGACTTTTTGGTCACTGGGATGGCAAACAGGAAATGCTATATTGAGGACTGAAGCTTGTTCTGGATGAATCCGTTCATACAACACCATTGCTACGTGAGAAAGTTAGATGCTTTCAAACCCCTTGCATCAGGTGGCAGAGAACAAAGGATCATCCAGGAGCACACAAAGTGTTAAGGATTTTACACAACACTCAGAATGTGATTCTGGGCCATTTGTCATTCCAATCAATGGAAAGGCTCCCATTAGCTTTGTTGGAGGTGGGAACAGACCCCATGTCGCATGGAAAATCAAACCAGTAGAATTGCCTTCCTTCTGACCTGCTGTGTCTCTAGATTCTACCCGCATGCTTCTTGCTGTGGTGTCCAAGCTCCGTACAGGTCTGTAAGTGGGGACTTGAGAAGATCTCTGCACTTGCCTTTCCAATGTCTTTGCTGGTCTTGTACTCATTGCTGCTTCTCCTTTTATTTGATTTTCAGGAGGCCTTCTACAGGATCCAACCCTGCAGCATCTCCTACCAGCTCTTGGAAGAGCTTCAGCGATGGCAAAGAGGAGAGGTATGGGGAGGGTGGGCATCCTTGATCAAGGTGATGGTAGTGGAGATCCAGCCATACATCTCCGACTACAAAGGCCCAAAAGGCGAACCATTAAAGGCAGTGGAAAATCCCAGAGCTATCCCCATCCTCAGCATGTGGGACAGGTAAAACTCAGGATGTGGAGAGAGCTCATCCTTCAGCATAGGACAGGGGAAGCTCCATGGAATTGAGACAGCCTCAGGGCATGTTCCAATGAAACCAAAGTAACTACCAAAGCAATCAAATTGAAGTAACTACTTCACTGTGGTTATGATACCAATCATAGTGCAGATGCAAACAGAAGTTATTATTTTGTAATCTCCCTTTACGTCATGGCAAACAATGCTACCCTTCTTTTTTTACTTTGAAGTAAAGAGTTTACACTACTATTACTATGATGTAAAAAGCAAATGGGCATATGTACTGCTCATTTTTCAGGAGTACCTATTTCATTTTCTGCTCCTGAATAACTTTGGTTTAGAGCTCTTGAAGTGTGAACAATTCAGAAGTAAAAGTGTTAACCATTTCAGAGTAGCTATTTGTTAGAATGTGTCCTCAGATTCAGGGAGGGACAGAGCAGTTCCTGGTGACCACAGGTATGGAGACAGCCCCTCTCATCTCTGGGAATTAGAGGTATGGAGGTATCTTCTACTTGGCATCAGAAAGAGGGAGCCCTTGGGAATTCGGGATGTGCAGATGCTTTGATTAAAGCAAGCCAGGTCTGTTGAGGAAGATGGCTTGTCCCATGGCTTCTTTGGCTGAAATTTGTGTCCTCTTCCAACCAAACAGCAAATCTAAACCAGAGACACCCAGCACCCCTTCCAGCCCCACATTCATATCTACCAACTGCTTCCTGGCATCCTGTTATCTCACAGGAGACTTGGTCCGGGACAAGTGCGTTGAGATGATCTCAGCTGCTCTGAAAATGGATGGTAAGAAGCGTGTTCGGAGAGGGCATTGGCTGGAATAGCTAACAATGAGGAGCATATAAGAAAAGAGATCTATCCCTTGCTGTGTGGTCTCCAGTGGGTAGAGTTGCAGCTATAGGAATGTGGCAGAGCAGGTGGTGGCTGTGAACGCCCTCTGAATTATACCCAAGTGGTGGCAGCGGAATACTAGGACTTTTGGGGGTTTGCCAGCTGTGGGAACCCCTGGTCAGATATTTGGAGAAACACACAGTGAGGTGGGTGTCTCAGCTGTATAGCACCCCCTACTGGTGTTTTGCCACAGTGGCGGCTTTAAAAGGGCCAGCTCATCACCTTGACCACGCTCCCTCCTGGGACAATATGAGTAGTGAGTAGCCTGTAGTGAGTAGAGTGGCCAGATACACATTTTATTTATATTTTTATTTTGCTCATCTCACAATAGTGACTTGGAGTGGCTTAACAAATATATAATAAACCGATATAACATCAAATAAAATATATAAATATACAATTTATAAAAACACATAAATACAAAACAAAATATCAACCCCCATCTATGTGAAAACAGCTCCCCACCCATTCCCAACTAAACCATCCCACCCTTTCCCTCCCCCTGCCCAAATGCCGGGCGGAAAAGCCAGGTTTTACAACTTCGCCGGAAAGCAAGGAGATCCAGGCTGAGGCGAATCTCTGCCGGGAGGGCATTCCACAGTGACAGTGTGGCTGCCAAGAACACCCACCTGTCCGTTCGGACCAGCCAACACTGGCGGACCTCTAGGAGGGTGCTCCCGAATGACCACAGGGCCGCCCTGGGTCCCAGGGGTGAGGCGATCTCTCGGCTTCTCCAGCGCTAGAGCTAATGTAGCCCTGCAACCTGTATTTCTCATAAGTGTTCTCTAAAACTTGCATATCTGGGCACCCTAGTAGTGAGCCAGGGACAGGGAAGGAGCTCTGCTCCAGCAGGCAGGGAGCTGGCCAGGGTGTTGATCTGGACCGGAGGGGCAATGAGACATGAAATTGATTTAAGGAATTTGTGAATAAAGAACCATTGAGTGAGAAACTTGTACCTTAAAGTGAGTGATTGGTGGCCAGATCCAGCAGAGGCTTACTAAGAATGGCCGCACCTTGCTACAAGCTGCTCTAGTCAATACAAATTGTATAGATTTCTCTAATGTTTTGGTTTAGGTTCCACAGCAGCAGGGTTGTTTAT
Organism: Sphenodon punctatus; assembly: GCA_003113815.1. Taxonomy (NCBI): domain Eukaryota; kingdom Metazoa; phylum Chordata; class Lepidosauria; order Sphenodontia; family Sphenodontidae; genus Sphenodon; species Sphenodon punctatus. Next base: position 95,699 of record QEPC01007576.1, on the reverse strand, counting down.
ATGATCTTTATTCCTGGAGGTATCCCTTATTTCACAACGCCAAAGAACCCCACAACTCCATAACGCCCCCACCCCCTGTAGATACCTTCTGCACCCTCCCCTCCTCAGTTTCCCTTATTCTTGAAATTTTGTTCTGGCAACTCTATACAGCCGTTCAGTGGCAGAACTAAGGCCACTTTCAGACATGCCCCCCCCGGCGCATATTTGGGCTGTGGGGCGGAATGTGAAGCCCGAATATGCGTGGGGATCAGCCGGTCTGAAAGGGCCCCCACGTGGCTTTGCTGGCAGAGACGCACAGGGATGCAGAGCTCGATTTCCTGCTCTGCATCTCTGCCCGTCTCGACTGCGCATTCCCCCCGCAGCCCAAATATGCGTGTGTGGAATGTTTGAAAGTGGCCTATGTCTGGAACCCAAATGCACAGTCTGTGTCCTGATGTTTTCTGTGTGTCTTTCTCTTCTTAGATGATTACAAAGAGTTTGGAGTCGATTGTGATAAGATGGCAGCTGAAATTGAAGATCATATCCTTTGGCTGGGGTGCTGGACTTCAGACTAGTGCCTACATTAACAGGGGCAGAAATGTCAGTACTTTTAAGACCTGCTCCAGCTGGGGCCTACAGCAGTATTTGAATCTGCAACCTATCATGCTAGCAGCATGAGCAGCTACTTCTGAGCCTGGTCAGATCCTGGCGCTGGAGAAGCTGACCAGTAAAACAGCTGTTGCAAGCACAGTGCTCTCTCCGCTGCAGCACTGCCTTGCTCAATGAAATTGCACACCCCTGCAGCCAGCACCAATTTCTGTATTTGCAACCTGCACTGATTTCCCCTCTGTCGCAGCCCACACTGATTCTGACACGCCCACAGCCTGCACTGATTCTCCCTACTCCCCTGTCGCCTGCACTGATCTTCCTCTAGAGTGACATCTGCTGGCCTAACCGATCAACCGGGTTCTTAGTTTTCCATGACAAGAAAATGGAAATTCTCTGATTAAAAACCCCATAAATTATCTGATTAAAAAACCCCAAATCCCTGTCTTTCTGCAATTACATGTAAATGATAGTTGATTTTGTGTTACCACATATATAAGTATTAGTTAGAACACCACATTTTACTGGAATATTTTCATTTTTATGCACTTTTTGCAGCTACCTGTCACACCAACAGTCCCCCCCACCTCCCCAAATTATAGATCTGTGGCACCCCTCCAAATGCTGAGCACCCCCACCCCCCCCCAGCACATGTCTTTAGTTTGCTTCCCCTCCTCTGCACTGTGCTCGCCGCCTCCTCCTCCCAGCCTGGTCTCTCACTGCTCTGCCAACCAGAAAGGGGGACCATATAGAGGCTGGCACTTGGGGAAACTGCTATCCCCTGTCCCCTCTTCCCAAGGTCCAGAAGACCTGACGGTCCCAATTCATGGTGCCTCTGCCCCCCTAACCCACAGGTGGTCTGTGGCACCCCCAAATACAGAGCCCCCCCCCCCAGCACATGCCTTCAGGTTGCTTCCCCTCAGCTTCACTTGGTATCCTTGCTGCCCCACGCTCGCTGTGTCCTTCTCCCAAACCTGTAAGTTTTTGCCATTTTCCATGAAATTTTCTGGAAAAAGTCAAAATCGCTGTTTTTCTCTGGTTTTCTGTCACAAAGAGAAAACTAGGATCAATGAGCAATGTTGAGTGACAGTGACCAGACATTGATTTTTGTGGCATATTTTCAGCTGTTTTACTACGGGTTTGCTGAGGAGTTCCTGGATTTGTTCCAGGGAACAAACCCCTGCAAACCCATATTCAGTCAGTTGGGTTGCTCCAGGGTTTGTGCGACCAAACATAATGCTTGCCTTCCCTCTAGGACGGTGGCAATCGTTACGTGTAGAGACACTGACTACTGTTTCAGTGCTTTTGGCTGCAGATGCAACAGTTCAGCTATGCACTTGACTGCTAGCGTACAGTCTCTTGGCCAGAATCATTGAAGAAATCTGCAATGCAAAGACTTGAATCAACCTGGAGGTAGTTTTGTAGCAAGCAGGGTGAAGGTGGACTTTAAGCCTTGTTCTGTGCTCATGCTGGAGGAGAAACAATAAGTGACAGTGCAATATACAACAAACAAGCAGAACGTGCAATTTACAAGGAGAGGGACTGCTTCTGCTCCTACAGAAGCCAATGACAAAATGCCTGTGGACTTGAGTAGGATTCCAGTCAGGCCCAAAATGGCCACCAATTCTCTGGGCTGTTACAAACTCAGAACTCCTCCTTCTCCCAGATTCCAACCATCCTGGGCCTATTTCCCAGTCCCTAGTAGGCCCATCAACAGTTTGGTCCCAACAGCAGGGGAAACAAAGTAGTTTTGCTTTGAGCCAACCTTGTCATACCTACCCCGTGAGTCAGGAGTGTGTAATTATCATAACCATGCACATTAACTTGCATAGTTCCTCATGGGGCAGTGGAGACAGGGATGGCCCCCATCTCTTCAGATGCCCCAGTTAAAGTAGATATTGTACCCCCACTTCTTTCCCTTCAGGGTAAGTCCTAACCTAGGGCTTGTGCTGCAGGTGGGGTGTCCCCTTTCTCCATCAAGCAGGAGTCCTGGGGATAGTTCCAGGCCAGACTGGATTTTTTAACCTGAGCAGGAGCTGAATGGCTCCTGACAGCTGGATTTTAAGTTCCCTGGTACCAGTCTGAACTTTTTAAGCTGTGCCTAGAATCCTGATGGTTTCTGATCAATATGCTGATCCTAATGTGAACCCAGCTTTCCAATGTAAACTCCAAGGAGGTGGCAAAACATGTGAACCAGAACCTTGGGGCCAGGGCAGAGCTTGGTCCATCACTGAGGGTTTCTCTTCAAACCCAAGGTCCTCTTCAGTGTGTGTTTACTGCTGCATTTCCCGGTCGCTCTTATTCCTTGACTGGACCACATATCTTCCAGGAGCTGAGGAGCACAGACATGAAGTATCGCAACCGAGTGAGGAGCCGCATCAGCAACCTGAAGGACCCCAAGAACCCCAACTTGCGGAGGAATGTGTTGTGTGGGGGCATCTCTGCCAGCCTGATTGCCAGGATGACAGCAGAAGTAAATGCTCGACTAGAGGGAAGGGGAGACTGAAACCCGGGACAGGAGGCCATGGAGGGATTTAGATGTGGTGTTGGGTGGGAAGACTGGGAGAAAGAAAATAACTCCCAAGAGTCGGGGTTGGGCTTGGGAGTGGGGAGAAGACTCTGCCAAGTAGTGGGCGTGGTTGGGATGGGACTGTCGGGTAGGGGGAGGGTGGAATTTTGTTTTATATATATTTCAATTGAGATTTTTTTAAAAAATTGTAAGCCCTAGGTTCTTGCATGGGGGGGGAGCGCAGCAGCTATTCTGAAGGGGGGTGCAAGATGGATCCCAGCTTGCAAATCCCTAGTTCTGCACACTCACTGGGGTGGCAAGGGAGAGAAAGAACAAGCAGGAGAGAAAGGGGAAACAGGAGGATAGAAAGGGGGAGAGGAAGAGAAAACGCAAGATGTGTGTGGTGGGGGAAAGGCTTCCACTACCATAGACAAGCAGAAGGGGGGAGCAGTTTAAGAAAGTTTGAAAAACGTTGTAAGCCACCTGAGCCACTCTTGGGATAGGACAGGATATAAATGTAAAATAATAATAAATGAAAAATCTGTGCAATTATGGGTAGATCCATAAGGTCTCTGCACCTATAGCAAGGGCATGGACACACCATGTGATATTCAGCACAAGCTCCTTCACCTTCAAGGCTCTTCATGGCCTTACCCCCTGCTATCTTTGCACTTGTTTCCCACCACTTTCTCACCTAGGAGGTTCGTTATTCCTCTTCCACCACCTGTGCCTGCTTGCAACTCCTTGCTCCTCAAACCACATTCACCCCTTCACTTGGTGCCCCCCATGGTCTGGAACTCCCTCCCTGAACACATTCTCTCCACTCCCTCCATCCCAGCTAACCTCTAAATCCCTTCTGAAAACGTACCTCTTCTGTCAGGCTTTCCCTTGCTCTTCATCCCCATAGACTTGTCACAGATACCTCCTCTTCACTCAGAATCCTCCTCTTCCCTGTATCTAAGCTAAGCCTGTGCACCTGTGACTTCTCAGCTTCATGAATGCATCCTTCTCTCTCCCTGTGTCCCTCTCTCCCTTGTCTCCCTACCCTTGTCTTTCCTAGATTGTAAGCCTCTTGAAGACAGGGATTTGTTTAGAACTACTGGGCCAGGTACATTGCTGGTGCTAAATTATTAAATTAAATAATAGCCTCATCCACCCTAGGAAATGGCTAGTGATGAGCTGAAGGAGTTGAGGAATGCCATGACCCTGGAAGCCATCCGGGAGCATCAGATGGCAAAGACCAGTGGCACCGTCACCGACCTCTTTCAGTGCAGCAAGTGCAAGAAGAAGAATTGCTCGTACAACCAGGTAAGAGTGTGAGTGGAGAGCCCCACTTCTTTCTTTGGGGTCTACTTCTTGCTTCTGGTTGGCATCGAGGTTCAGTAAGATCTGTTTTTCATGGGAGCATCCTGGCTCCCACAGGGAGCAGTTATGTGCACAGATATGAGCAGTAGCAAGGGAGGAGGCGATATTGAAACCAGCTTGTGGTTTGGTCAGAGTTTGGGAAGCAGGCCACAGCTGGTCCTTACTCTGTGTCCAGGGAGTTCCACAATGGGTGTCTCTACATGATATGTTAGTCACAGGGGAAATCAGTTCTCTGGCACACACTGCAGTGACATCCTGAGGTGGAGCAGCATGAACAAATGTTCATGCTGTTCCGTGTTCATGCTGCCACTCTGTGGACTCTGACCAACAGGGGGAGCCCATTAGGTAGCAGCTTAGATAGGCAAAGCCCTGAGCTCCCATGGTAAGGAAATCCTCCCTGCAGCTGAAACTGTCAGATAAAGGCTCCCTCTGAAAGGCAATCCTTCCCACTGGTGAAATGGTCCAGACAAAGCTCCTCCTGCAGGACAGCCTTTCCCACTGATGAAGCTGAGAAGCACAATGACGTTTGTGGAAACTGGCTCCCATTGCTGAAACTGACATGCCCAGTGCACTGCCGTGTGGGTCTGCTGAGGAGTTGCTTGAATTTGTTCTGGGGGAACAACATTTCACAAATCTGTGCTGCCACCATGGCTAACTCCCAGATTTGTGGGACCAAATGTAATGCTTGCCCCCATGTTAGGCAGCTGCAACAGTGGCAAGCATTAAGTATAGAGACACCCATGCTAACCCTCTGTGCCTGCTCCACTGTTTCAGAAGTCAGAGCAGACTGAAGCTTGCACTTTTGGCTGGTTTTCCCCCACAGGTGCAGACACGTAGTGCTGATGAGCCCATGACGACATTTGTGCTGTGTAACGAGTGCGGGAATCGCTGGAAGGTCTGTATCCTTCTTTTCCCTCAACGGCAACACAGTAGTTCTAGAACCCAGTGTCTATTCTCTTTGTATATCATGTGGTCTTTGTATATCCATCTGTCTTGTTCCATCCTAGGTGCTCGAGAATGCAAAATTAATGTCTTCCAACCCAAACGCTCTAGAACCCAATGTCCATTCCAGCCATTCATCGCATGGTCTAGAATGCAAAATCAATGTCTCCTTCCATCCCACACACTCTAGAACAGAGTCCATTCCCCCTTAGAGCTGGGGTGTGGTGTGGACGTTGCATTCTAAGTGTTCTAGAACCCAGTGCGCCCCCCCCCCGGTAATTGGTAAGCAGATTCTGCCTTCCAAACCCTCCATTAAAGTGGACAAACTCCTAGTTTAGGCCTTGACATTTTTGTGCCTGTGATGCAAGAAGCTTAGCAAGGTTGGAATACCCCCATGGTGCAAAGATAGACCCTCCACCTGCCTCCTGCAGCAGAGGATGCAATTGCACCAGGGAACAAAGACTGCCTAGGCTCCAGTGCAGCTGCCTATCCCTGTTACAGCTATGCCCTTGCTTAAAATTCAGATAGCTCCCTCTGATCTCACTGCGAGCCAGAGGGGAGTCACTGATGGGCTACCAGGTCCAAATTTCAAAAATACAGTATGGGGCTGTGGCGGATGTCTGATCCATAGATTACTATGAATGGAAATCATAGGGTGGGGTGGCTTGTTCTGAGGGGTCCTATGGAGTTGTGCTGTTGTGAAGTAAAAGATGGCCCTTTACATAAGTGACCTCTGGCCTCTCTATGGTCCTGACCTATTCCCTCTTGTGTCCCTTGCCTTGCAGTTCTGCTGAGGCTTCTCATCTTTGTATCCAGGCCACTGGCTGAGAAGATGAAGCCTATTGGGGAAGACCCAGGAGATCCTTTGACTGTCTACATTTGAATTGGGGAGTGGGTGGGTGGGGGAGGGGAGGAAGGAGGGGCAATAACATGAAGGTGGAAGAGGAACTGCCTGTTTGCCTATTTCATCAGATTTAGGTCCCTAAATCATATGAGGATTAATTCATCGACTGGAGGGAGAGGGGACTGTCTGGGAACAGCCCAGCAAAGCTAGTACTTGATGCATATTAGGGAGTCTCCCCACACTACCTCCCTGTGCCTCCAGTTTAAAGGCTCAGTGAATGGATGGCTTGTGGGAGGTGTATATATTTGGGATGGATTCAGTCCTTGGAAGTCATAAGCATTAGATGGACCTATGCAGTTATTCTGATCCTTGCTCCCCTGAGAAAGCATGTTCCTGGTGCTTGGTGGAGCTGTCCTTGCAGAGCTCTAAAGTGATGCCCTTACTGCCACTGAGTACACAGGGCACTAGGAGCCAAGCTTTAGATGGGACTGCCCTAATCAGATGTGCCCTCTCCCTTTCTACTTCCCTACAAGCTCAGTAGGAGCTATGGGGGAGCAGCTGGGCTGACATACTCATTCATTGCAGCTGCTTGTGTTAATCTCCGGCTAAGGAAACCCAACGTTATGTTTCAGGGGGCATTGCTATGCAAAAAAGCAGTTCAGTCCCATGCAACCCTTGTTTTTTAGCGGTTCCTTCTCCCGCCTGTTGGTGGATTGCTATGCAGCAATGTGTCATGTGATGATCATTTTGGTAGCAAGGAGAGGGTCACCATTTCACACATACCCCCTCCCCTGCATTCAATTAATGTCCAATAAGAAGTCACCCTTCTGGGATGGTGTTCAGTGCTGTTAGTGGCATGAGCCACTAGGGGGCAATGAAAGCACATTGCAGGAGTTCAAACCTCTATGCCCAAGATATGCTGCAGCTGGCGACAGGCCCTTGGCTGGGCCAGTGATGAGAATACAAATGATGCATTTAATGCTTGCAGCTTTTTAGTGTCAGGATAAAGCCCAAATGCTGGGAGATCTGCTCTTCTCATGGCCAGCATTTCAGCTCCTGGATGGTGGAAATACTGTGATGAGTGGAGACACTACTGTGATGAGAGAAGCCCTTGGTGCATCATCTTGCTACCCAGCTCCCTGCCTCCTACAGTACCCGATACACGCTGGCCTGCGTGCTGCTATCTGGCTCTCCCAGGCAGCTCCTGTAGGATGTGCTATGTAAATACTCCCCTGTATAGATCTCCGCTCCCCTTCCCCTTTTATACATTGGGACTGTTTTGTGGTGTGTGAATGAGGGGGATTTTGGTGTGGCTTTAGTGGGGCTGGGAATCCGGGCAGGTGGCTTTTTATATAGGAGTCAGTATAGCAAAGGGAGCCTTGTGCCCAGATTGGAGCAGGAGTTTTAAAGCAAGGGATGCCCCAAGTGTGATCCCAGAAACACACATACTCCAGTGCATGAGCACTGCTTACAACGCAAGCTGATTGTCAAAATGGAGGAATGCATGTGTGGGCTATAAAAAGGGCAGCGAGGGGCTTACCTTTCCCTGTCGGTCCCACCCCTGCCATTTCAGTGGGACAGTCCCTGAGTGTTTAATATTAATTCAGTTGGCATGAAAAGTGATGTAAAGATTGCCAATGTACCAGGTAAGGCCAGACTCCGGAGGTATCTGTGATGCAGAATTATGGCGTTCAGCCTCCTGGTCAAAGCAGGATAGCCTCTGCTTACAGCATGCAGACAGACGGGCTTAGCTACCATTGGACAAACACGGACATTTGTTCCGGGGCCCGTACTGGCTGCGGGCCCAATATTCAAGGTAGCTAAGCCACCATCTCTTCCCCCCCCCCCCCCCCCTTTAAAATTTTTTTTTAAATTGCCATCTGAGCTGGCTGGGGGCCCTTCTGGCTGCTGCATGGGCCCCTTCCCCCTCCCAGCCTGGGGTTGTAACATTGTGTGTCTAACACAACGTTGCAACCGCAGGCAGGGAGGGATAGGGGCCCATGCAGCAGTCTGCATCAGGCCAGGCCACACTCACAAGCCTCGGGGCTTGGCTCACCCCCCTGGTGCCGTGTCATGGAGGAGGAGTCCTCCCCACTAGTCTGGACCCGGTCCAGGCTGGCTTGAGGGAGGCCCAGCCCGAGCAGGAAGGTGCCCGACGGTAGCTCCACTGAGTGGAACTGCCACTGGGCACCTTCCCGCTCCAGCGTTCCCCGCCCCCATCGAGCTGGCCCAGCCTGCCCCGACCCGCCCAACAAGCACCTGGCCTCCAGGCTGGTCAGATGGGCCGGACCAGCAATGGCACTGCTGCAGCTGGTTGTGCTCGGCCCCAGAGTGGACAGCGAACCGCAAGGGACAGAGTGCCCCATGGGACCAGCTCGCCGCTGACCCAGAAGACGGATGGGCCCAGCAGCAGGCCACCAGCAGCACGCCGCAGACTCTGCAGACAGCAAATAAGTCCTGAGCACCAGCAGCCCATTGCCCCTAGGCTGGCTGAGCTGGGAGGTACCCCTAGGCCAGCTGGTGGCTTCACCACCAGCAGGAAAAAAGAGGGGGAAGACCATGGACATTTCTTGTCCCTGGGCCCATCCCAAGCTAGCTATGCCCCTGCAGACAGACTTATCCAGTCGGGTTTTGAAAACATCAAAGGAGAGAGATTCCACAACCTCTCTGGGCAACTTATTCCGTTGGCCAACAGTTTTTACAGTTAGGAAGTTTTTCCTAATAGCCAACTGAAATTTAGATTGCTGCAATCTAAATTCCCTCTACCCCTTCCCTCTTGTTCTGCCTTCTGTGACAGTAGAGGAAAAAATGTTCACCATCTTGTTTGTGCCATTCTTTCCGAGTGGGGAAGAGTGTCACTCACCTAGCATCTCCCAACTGGGCTGGATGCTAAGCCTCCTGTGTTCATTGGTCACACTTGTCTGCTCCTGGTCCGGTGGCTGGTTGCACGGTGCCAACTCTGCTCTTTCGTTACTCTTCCCGAGACTAGGCACAGATTCTCCTTGTTGCTTTGACAATCCCTGAGAGCCTGAGGAAGTATTTTCCTCATCTCTTTCAAAATGGCTTTCTGTTTCAATGGGTAAAAACAAATATGCAGTTGCCTAAGCAGCTGCACGTATCAGGGCAGGGGAATCCCCAGCCAGATCAGGTTGGGGGACGGCATACACGTTCCCCCAGCTGGGGAGGTGGAGAGTGACTCATGACCGGCTGGCTCTGCCCTCGTGCTGTGGGCAGTCCCCAGCCCTCAAACACATGATGGGCAGCCGTGGCTGGCTGCCATGGCAATCCCTCATGCCAGGCCAGGGTGGTGCAAAAACAGATACCCCCCCCCACCTGGTTTGGCCCACTCTGGTCCGTCTGGGCAGCTCTTGGGCCCGGACCCTTCCAGGCCCATGTTTCCTGTCCAGCTGCCTACCCTGCTGAGGGCTGAACTGAGCCCATATGTGGCTGGCCTAGAACAGGCACGCAGGTTCGGCACTGGACCATAGCGGGATGAACCAGGCGGCATCATGTTTGTTAACATCCAATCTCTCCTTTGTCATATTGTTTGCACAGTCTCTCCTCTCTGGTCATGGAGTGCCCCCTTGTGTTTCCTAATTCCCACCTCCAGCTTGTGCTCACGGACTATATGGCAGGAGTTGGGGAGCCTTGGCCCATGGCTGCTTTTTATTTAACCCCTTTCCAATTCCTGGATCTGATCCCTGGATTCAGTCTCTGCCCTCAAACACTGAAAGTGTGAGCCCAGGGGACAAGGGAACAGAGATGAGGGCATGCACTCAAGGATGGGATGGATCCATGTCACAGATCCGTGAGCGGGACCTTCTCCTTCTTTAACCCATCTCAAACATGCCACTTATGCATCCCCGCCTTCAACACTTAACTGGCCCAAAAATTCAAAGTGGTTCCCCAGCTCTGTGAATTATTAATACTACATCTGCCTAATACCCCACCCTGAAAACCTGTATAGGAGTGATTTCCCTTTCCTTACATAGGGGCGGGGCAGAAGGCTCCAGGGCTTTAGATGCTAAGTCAGGCCCTTTAGGACAGCTTGATACAAGACAGACAAACTTACCCTGGAATGTACACACAGCCTTTGCCCTGCTGCACCCCTGATTTGCAGGAAGGACATAACACCTTAAACAGGGCTAATTTGTTCTGGGTTAAGTAGCAATTTATCCCAGGGAAAGCAGAACCTCATGGCAGTTATTCTGGGCATAAAGTCCAGCTCCCCAAAGGTTGCTGCATTATGAATGAAACCCTTCCAGCTGGCTGCCCCAGTTTGCATAAGGATAAGCCAAAGCTGGAGTGGATATGAATACCTAGTCTCTGAAATGGAAAAAGACCTTGGATGATTTGTTGTACATAGCTGTGACTTATTTTTGCTGCCTTCTCTGCTTGCCCTGTATGGAAAAGTCTCCTGAGAGAAGCTGTTCCTAGCACTGGAGTTGTGTGGGGTGGGAGCTGATATTGGAACTATTGTCCAAATGCTCAGAGCCAAGGTTTTAGGTGTTTATCTGCTGTGAGGTAGACCCCTGTATTTCTTCTGGGCCTGGAGAAAGCCCCTAGTACAATCTGGAGTATGGTTGGGATGCAGGACGTGTGGGGGAAAACACGGGGAAGCATTGGGAGGCTACCAGCCTCTCCCACAGTTATAGTCCCAGTAACCACACATCTTGTCACTTACATCAGATATCTTTGGCTTCTGTTAAACATTCTGTTAAACAAGGGGGAGACAGAGGAAAAAAGCAATAAAGGTGTGAAAAAGGGTCTGCTGCTTGGTTGACTTGATTTGCTTTCTGCATGGGGGAGGGGAAGGCTTCGTGCTAGACAACTATTAAAATATTGCTAATCTATTGTTTTGGGAGCACCTTCTAACACAGATGCTCCCCAGACCAACTTATGTACAGACAGTACTTGGGAATGCAGCTACTTCTGGGGTGTAGGTTGGCAACCATGTGCACATGACATTGGAGGAGGGAGTAACCGAGACCAAGGTTACTAGGACCAAGACCTGCTCCTTTACAAAGAAACCTGAGATCTCAAACGTCCATGAAGAACTGTTTCTGTCAGGATGACTTGCCAGAGAAACAGTCAGGTGCTAGGGAAGGATGGCAATCTAGTGGTCAGAGCACTAGCCTTGGGATAGAGGAGAATTGTGTTAAGTTCCTGCTGAGTCACAGACACCCTGTGTGACCTTGGGCCAGTCCCTTACTCTGTTCTCATAATGGGGATAATAGCCCTGCCCTATCTCACACAGTGGGTATGAAGATAGCTACATTAAAGATTATGAGATGCGGGGTGGATGGGAGGGTCACGTAAGGGCAGGTCTACACTACAACTTGCACCAGTTTAACCCCAAACCAGTTTAATGTTAAACTGTGAGGAACTGATGTTCCATCATCGATAGCACCTAAAGCATCACCTTCCTTTCCCTGCAAGATCTCTTTTGCTGGAGCAAGCCAAGGAGAGTGTAGGTGCTCAGCCCCTTAGCAAGATCTTGCCCCCATAGCCACCACTCCACCCCACCCTCCACTTAGAAGGAATTAGTTGCCTAAACAAAGGAGTTTCACGCACAGTGGCTACAGGTGTATGAATGAGGCTGCCCCGAAACTACACAGGATGCACTTTAATGCAGGAATATTTGGCTGGCTGTATCAGAGTCCTGGATTGCTGCATCTGTCTACTGTTGACAAAGGGCAGGCAAGCAACATGGAGACACAGAACCAGCACCCACATTGCATCTACAGGCTTGTTAAAGCCATGAATATTCTTAGTGAGATGGTGAAATGCCTACTGCAGTATTGTGATCCAAATCAAATATCTGCCTGGTTGTATCTTTATTTATACACCACCAACAATGTGCCTGGTGCTAAGCAATCCTGATTAGAGACAGGTCCCTGCCTCACGGGTTTTACAATCTAGGACAGACAAAGGAGAGGATTAGAGAGAGCGAGAGACAAGGATATACACATTCCCATTTTACAAATGGGGAACTGGGACTGAAAGACAGCAACTTGCCCAAGACCACAAAGTGAATTCATGGCTAAGCCAGGATTTTGAACCCTGGCTGCCTGGGTCCAACTCCAGCACCTTATCCAGTAGGCTACTCTGGCTGGTTTCCTCATGCCTCTTTCGTTGGCTGCAGGAGGCAGGCCGCCTGTTCTGAGATCTATGGTGAAAAATGAGAGATCATTGCTAGCAATTACCGGATCCAGGGAAGTTGGCCTGAGTGAGACGGTCGTGTGGGTGAACATGCATGGACTCGCCCATTAAAACAAGGAAAGCATTACTCTTCTGTTCAATTAACATTGCATCTCATTTGAGGGCCAGGGTTCCTTGTCTTGTGGGCCTGTAAGCTATGCAGATATTTCTAGTTTATCCTATGGGCCCTATGTATTTGGGGGTGGGTCTCCTGAATTGCCAAGGGCCCTGACTAGGCCAGCCAGGACTCCCTAAATTTGAGTCTCTGTGGGTCCATACTTTACACCAGAGCTCTCATACCCATTGTTATTTAAAGTTTATTTGTGGAACCCATATACAGCATTACGGGCCCCTGTGGGGCTCTCCCACCACACAGGGCCCTGTATGGTCAGCAGTTGTCTAGATCCAGCCCTGGTTATTGATGGCTGTTGTGATGGGAATAGAAAGAGACTCACAAATGGCATGTCACACACAGGCTGACACAAGCAGCAACTCTAATCTCTATTCATTTAAAAAATACAAACTGGGTAGAAGACACAGTTGACATACAGCCAGGGAGCCCAGAACACTTTGAGGTAGATATGACCAGTCATTCATAACATGAGGCAATCAGGGAAAGTAGCTGTTGAAACAATAAGTAGCTTCCACAACAATCCTGAATGCAGGCCTGGTGCAAGGATTTTTGCCACCCTGCTGCAGAACTTGCAGAAGCTGGAACCGGGGGCAGGAGAACCTCCCACCCCTGCCCACTCCAGTGGCTGGATCAGGGGGCAGTGCTGCTTAGAGCAGCATGCTGAAGGTGGCGGCTCTCCCCCACCCTCCAATCCAGCCACAAAGTTTACCAACAGCAGAACCTGGGGAGCAAGCCATCCCCTTCAACTTGCCACACTACAGGATCTGTAGTGTTTACTGGCTGTGTTTACAACCTGTCCGTGAGCCTGTAGTTTACTTGCTCGCCTCCATCCTCCGTTCCAAACCTTTGTTTTACCCATTCCCAGCCTGTTTCTCCTGTCCCTAAAGCTTCCCGCCCATCTCCAGCCCACGGCCATCCTTAACTCCAGCCATTATTGGACCGTCTCTCTGGGTCTGAATCCTTGGCTCACTTCTTGATTACACTTTCTGCACTTCCCCTCAGCTCCATTGCTTTGACTTGCTCTGCAATTCACCTTTGTATAATTCTTTCAATCCTGCCTCTGCTCTGCTTGGGCCCAGATCTAGTGTCTCACATCTACGGTACATGAGTCTTGTGGGAAAGTCCTTGGAGTGGGTGGGAGGGTCTGGAGCCTCTAGAAATCAGGCTTGAAGTGGGTAAAGAACAGCCCCCCCCGGAAAGCAAGGCACCAAGGACCAAACTTCCCAACATTTTGCGTATGCAGAGGAACAAGCCCTGCCCCCCTAGACAATAACCTCCACTCTCAGAAAATAAGCTCCGCCCTCTCATGCACTCCTATGCGCACACGCCTCCCAACGTTCCAAGTACATAAAAAGGGACAGAAGCTCTCCTGCTTCTCATTCTGCTTTGTTTAGGGTTGCCATATGCACATTTTTAGAGGACACTTATGTGAAATACAGGTTGCAGGGCTGCATTGGCTTCAACGTGCCATTCCTCTAAAAACATGCATATATGGCAACCCTAACTTGTTTCTAGTCATTCCATCATCTCCCCATTGTCCTCCCAAATGCTTTTCCTGGTTGGCAACTAGGAAAGAGGTGCCTGAGGCTTGAATATTGGCCTTTTTGTGTCTCTCTCCTGAAAGAAAGACGTTGGTCCCCTGAAAAAGGAACAGTGAGGTTCAGTACCCAAAAAGAAACTGTCCTTCCTAAACAAGGACTGTTGGGAAATATTCCCAGGACCAATGGCTGCATGAGAAAAAGTGGGCTTAGTGTTAGTAACCTAGCCGTTAGTAACTTCTGCTATGTAGCTCCTGGTGGCAATGCTGCCTGCTTGCCAGATTACCAGTGTGACCCTGTAACTATTTTGCACTAATATGAACAGCAGTGGCACTGATCTGCTGAAGCATCACATCCTAAGAGTGCTGGTCTGTTAGCACCTGCTCTATGGTTAAATAACTAGCTGACCCCGGTCAGTTTGGCTCAGAGAGATGGGGAAAACATCTGGATCAGAGACTTACAAAACACACTTTTTTAGTTAAGTTTTTCCATGTCCCTGTGCAAAATGAGTCTTTCAAAGTGCCAAGAGCTTCTACATCCTAGGACCTCCAAAAATTTTGGGGATTCAGTGTCCTTAGAGGCCTGAGTTCCAGAAAAGCCCCATGTTCTAGCATCCTCCACCAGCACAGATTCTAGAACCCAAGGGAATCATTCTAGAACACGAGAGCACTAGAAGGCCTGTAAACTCGAGAAAGTTCTCCGTTCTAGAGGCCCCCGAACCCTAAAAAGGCTCCATGTTCTAGAGGCCTTCAGTATCATCTATTCTAGAACCCAAGGAAGACATTCTAAAACACAGGAGCTCTAGAAGACCAGGCTGTAGATTGCCTTGAATCCCCCAGATTTAGAGTCACTTTTTGGTGGCTCCACTGACAAAATCCTAAATGGAGTCTAGGTAAGTGCCATTGACAGAACAGTAAAGGAGGCCACCACTTTGACATGTGGAGCTGAGGATGTCTCCTCCCAGGGCCTCTGTCAGCCAGCAGAAAGCATGAGGACAGAGTTCACAGTCTCCTGAGTGAGAAGTCTGCATGCTGAGAGGTGGGGTTATGTGTCACCATGCAGAACGGCCAGTCTCTGCTCCAGCGATTTGTATAGGGCTGAGTTCAGGAACCGGGGGTAGGAGTCTCTGTGCATGAGGGCATAAACCTGGGCCTGGGCCTCACCAAACATGTGAGTGCTGGGAGCCGCCAGGGCATTGTTGATTGTCTCGCGCACAGTGGCGTCAATGCTGACCTGCAGGAAAGAGAAATCAAGCCTCTTCAGAAACTCAGACCGGGTGCCCTTTGGAGAGTGGTGCTGGGGGGGAGCCCTAGCCTTTATGGAGGCCCTTTCTCGGGGACTGGAGCACAGGTCTCAAAGTGCTGTGGCCTGCTCCCCAGACTTCTTGCTATATCAATGATTTGAAGTGAGAAGAGCAGCAACTCCAGCCCCAGGGACCACTGGTCCACAGTACATGGCAAGTGCCAGACAGTACGTGCCTCACTGGTGGCTTCAAAGCTGCTCTGGAGGAGGGACCCCTCTCTGGCCTCCTTCACTGGCTGCAAAGCTCCTGGGTTTAGATATCAGTTTCCCCGGGCACTGCACCACACAGTGGGGGACACTGTGGGCATAAGGTGGGAAGAATTGAGAAGGAAGTGTCTTCCTGTCCCTGCCTAGCAGCTGTGGACATGGGCATTGTTTGCTTGGGCTACTCAGCTGAGATTGTCCTGTGTCCACACCTAACCACATCTCCTCGTTTGCCATTTTGAGGTTTGACCCAGAATTTCCAGGTTGCAGTGGACCCTCTATTTCCTCGGGTTGTCTGAGGTGTTGGGGCAGAGCCATGGTGAAATAGGGTTGCCGCCTCTTGTGGTTTAACCCCACAGGCCAAAATGGGAGTCTCAGGGCCAAATGGTGAGAAATGGCAACTCTGTGTTGGAAAAGGATGGGATGAAGAGGTTCTCCTGCCACTTTTCCATTCTGACGCTGCCCACTGTGAAGCATCATGTCATCATGACACCCCAAAGGAGGCATGGCCATGTTGAAAAGTAGTGGGAGAAACCCTTTGCCCTGCCCTTCTCTGGAAAGATGGTGCCCCTATCTGGAATCCTTGCTGACAGCCGCCAGGCCCTGATATTGCTCCTGCACTGTGGCCCCACCAACCCTTGTCCTGTGCCTGCTACTGCGTTTGGTGCCAAAGGTGGTTACGTGGGGTGTACTGGAGTGGGTAGGAGAGACACAGTGGGCAGCTGCGTTGATGGTGGCTTGGGGTGTGTGATGGGGCAGTCTGAAGGAGGGAGGAGCTGATGAATGGTTAAAAGAGGGGAGTAACTGGTTGGGGAGAGGAGGGGTGTTTTAGGGTGTGCACGGACTTTGTGGGTGGGAGTATGGGGTGGCTTGGGGACATGGGAACAAGGCCAAACACTGGGGATAGGAAGCCAACTTCACTCATGTTTTCACCCAACGGGGTTTAAAGCTTCATTGGAAGGGGTGGAGCAAAGAAACTATCTGCCCCTTTCTGACATGGCCACGCCCCCTTTGGAGCATCATGACATCCTGGCACTCTGCAGAGGGAAGGCCCACATCAAAAAGGACTGGCAAGAGAGAGAGCTTCTTCGCAGCTCTGCTTCCTGGCAAGGCTCCAATTTCTCTGGGCTATGCAGTGGCTCTTGGGTAATATGGTGAAACAGGGGCTTCACCTTGAGGGAGTTGCTGGGTTAAAATCTGGACATTCCAGACCAAACCCAGAGGGGTGTTAACCCAGCTGGGGGTAGTTGGGTGAAAGGAGCAGAGGGCAATAGCTTTTGGGCATAGTGGGCTGCTGGGTGGGGTCCCTCACCTCCTCTCTCTTTGCCAGTGTCATTTCCCCCTGCAACTCTTGCTGCTGACGCCGCCTCATGTGCTTGATCTTTCCTGCTGGGATTCAGTATGGGGAGTAGCCCCAAAGAGGCCCCGGCCGTTTTCAGTGGGCTCCACAGTGGACTCTAGTGGCAGCCAGCCACAACTGCACACAATTCTTTAAGGCCCTTTTTACAAGAGACACCCCCATGTGTGCCCACATGTGTGAGTCCTGGGTGTACAGCAGTGGCAGCAGTGGTGGTAGATGGGTGTGTGTGCGTGCGTGCGTGCGCGCGCCTGCAAAGCATGCATGCCCGCCCACCCACCTCCATCCATCACCCACGCACGGAGCCACCCATCACACATGCATGACAACGCTGGTCCTCTGTGCGCGGGGGATGGATGTGCACTCATGTACACCCGACAGCCCCCTACTGCCACACTGGCATGCACACCAACCACCCCCGCAGCACGGCCTGTTTAAAAAGGGCCTAAGATATGCAACAAATAGGAAGACTTGGAAAGCGGGGGCAGATTATGTCCCTAGTCAAGCTCTGTCCATGGTTGCGTATTTACCTCCTTGGGAGACAGGATGGAGATGTAATCCAGATAGATCTTCTTGGCTTTCTCACAGATCTGTTCCTGGCTCTGCTCCCTCTTGAGCTCCTCACAGGCCAGCCAGAAGGACATGTTCTCATCGCTGTGCTCTGTCTGTAGGAACTCCATGAAGACGCTGCAGCCAGCTGGACTGGCCAGCACGTGGTCAAATGACTGCTTCCACAAGGAGGCTTCTTCCAGGGTGAGCCTGAAGGACAAGACAGATGGGAGCAAGAGGACTGCCAGAGCAAATCAAAGTGACGCTTCACCTCATCCAGTAGCCTGGACTGAGAATGGATACTGCATAGAAAGGTGCAAGACTCTTGTGCTAGGATAATCTGCTCTTGAAGGTCTGCTAACTCCTGATCTTTAGAGGCTGGCTTTAACCCTGGAGCAGGAGGTTTCATAGCCTCCTCTCAAGGTAGAATCCCAACCAAGTCTTCTCCTTTGGCTACCCTCCTCAAGGATTTAAGCCTTGTTGGCAGTGCTGCCAGACTGTGGCTCACTCCATGATACAGAAGCCCAGCCTCTTGACCATGAAAAAGCTAAATCAAATGCCTATATCTATGCACATATGCTCTCTCTCTCTCTCCTCCCCCTGCTATGGGGTTCCTCTTCAGTCTTCTTTCTACTCCCAGCTAACCTCTACCTGCACTGAATTCTCCTTGGTTCTCTGTGACACTAGGCCACACTGTTTTCTCAGTGATAGAGGGCATTCCTTGCAATGGAGCTGGCTGATGGGGGGTAGTGTCCCAGATCAGTTGGATCACAGGCCAGTAGGGCTGTGTACAGGGTCAAGTATTTTGCCCTTTTTACACGGGTGGCACCCACACATGAATACCAGGATGTTCATGCGTGGGTGCTGCCTGTGTAAATCTCATGGCGGGTGTGTGCGTGGGGGGTGCGTGCGCACTCCCACGCACACCCACCTCCATCCATCCCCCACTCATGGAGCAACCAGCAAAAATGGCAGTTGCTCCGTGCGTGTTGATGGGTGTAGATGGGTGCAGAAGGGTGTGTGCCTGTCTACACCCTACCCTCACCCACTGCACAAGGACTGCCGGGCACACATCCCCCCC
>QEPC01007576.1:44703-56696 GCA_003113815.1 Sphenodon punctatus | reverse complement strand
CTTGGACAAAAGGGGAGAGAGAGGGGGTGGAGAGATAGAGTTGAGTGTCATCAGCATAGAGGTGGTATTGGAAGCCGTGGGAGGCAATGAGTTTGCCAAGGGACAGGGTGTAGATAGAGAAGAGGAGAGGGCCCAGGACAGAGCCTTGGGGAACCCCAACCGAGAGGGGAAGGGAGGAGGAGTTGGAATTGGGAAGAGACACATTAAAGGAGTGGTCAGAGAGGTAGGAGGAGAACCAGTCCAGGACAGAGCCGCAGAAACCTTGGGAGCGGAGAGAGTCCAGTAGGAGTGAGTGGTCGACAGTGTCAAAGGCAGCAGAGAGGTCAAGGAGGACAAGAATGGAGTAAAGGCGTTTAGATTTAGTGACAAGTAGATCATTGGTGATCTTGGCAAGGGCAGTTTCAGTGGAGTGAAGGGGGTGGAAGCCAGATTTTAGAGGGTCCAGGGAGGAGTTTGTGATGCTGTCAGCGGAGGGTATCCTGCATTGAGCAGGGAGTCGGACTAGAATGGAAGATCCTTGAGGTCCCTTCCAATTTTACTATTCTATGAATTTCCCCACTGGGTATTTATTTATTTATATTAAAAATTTTATGCCACCCCCTCCTGCCTCAGGCATCTCAGGGCGGCTCACAGCATATGAAAACATTTTAAAACATTAAAACAAACAATAATAATTCAATTAAAAACAATATAAAACCCCATCCCCCCCCTACCCTACCCCAACCCACCCACCCCACTTTGGACAGATGGTTTCCCCCCATCTCCTGTAAAGGGCTCTTCCTTTTCAGCTGTTTTTAAACAAGCGCGGCTGGGTGTGCGTGTCCGTGTCTGGACTGCCCACTGAGTGGAATGGCCACAGAGTGCCCATTCCGGTGGGGTGCATGGGGAGGGATTGTAACAGGCAGCTCCCTGGGTGGGTACTGCAGCAGCTCGCATGCACCACCCCCCCCTGCCACAGACCATGGGGGAGGGGGAAGCAGGCAGGGCTGGCCTTTGAAACTGACATGTCCTGGCCGAGAGCTGGGGAACCAGGCCCTGCAGCATTCCCAGCCAGTTCCTGTCCCTTGCAAAGGCTGTTTCCCTGCCCACAGTTCCTCTGAATGACGGACCACTCAGCTAACATGGCTGACTGCCACCGTTCATACGGGCTGAGGATGCGTGGGCGTCAGCTTCCATGCACTTTTTTGGTTGCTCATGAATGGTCAAGAGTGGGTGCTGTGTGGGTCACGTGAGCGCACACTCACCCACAACACCTTCACATGGGCATTTAGGTGGGTGGTTGATGGGTGGGTGAACATGGGTGGTTACGTCTTGTTTAAAAACGGCCTCTGCCTTCTTCCTTTGGGAACAGAAAAGTGTCCAATGGCTAGCTTGGAAGAAGATTGGAGACCTGTATTCATAACCCTGCTCTGCCAACAATTTTCTGAGCAAGTATAAGGACTGGATCTGCAGACTAGATCCAGGAGTTACAAGGCACCAATTAAAAAAAATGGCGACAAGGAATATTTGGACTTTGGGCTGGGGGTTCCGCACTCTTGCACTATGTTATGCTTTAGCTCCTCTGCCCCTTCATCTGCTAATAGCTCTTGAATGGGTAGTTGTATTAAAGACAGGAATCTGGATAGGTAGCATAGATGGGGCTGCCCAAAGTGGTTCTAAGAACTTTAGAGTGGCATGAGCAGCTGCTGCTCTTAGGAGAAATGTTCCCTCCTCCTCACCCCTTGTGTCACTTCTTGCCTGCTGGTGCAATACTACTACTACTACTACTACTACTACTACTACTGAATAATGAATAAATAAATACAGAACTGATTACAAAAGAGCAGTGCTAGGGAAGAATCTGGCAAGATGGGGCTGTGATATCTGAACAGAAGGCTTTTGATCTCCAACTAACTCTGCTGCCTCTAATTTTGGGGGGAGGCATTTTTCAGTTGCAAATTTGTATTTGGTTTATTTTCGTTACATTTCACTAAGTTTCCAGATTTAAATGCGGATCCATATTATGGATCCATATTTAAATCAATGAAGAATTAAAAAGAACTTAATTTGTTAAAATAAATTTACTGCAAATGTGCAAAATGGCCACTGGAACAGTCTGTGCATGTGCAAGCTTTTCCAAAATGGTGGTGACAGTGTCACCGCCATTTTGGAAAAGGGCATCTGGTCTGCGCATGTACAGAAGAGCCACTGTGCATGTGCAGACTGGCTGCCCTTTTCAAAAATGTAGATGCTGCCATCACCATTTTGGAAAAGGGTGCTCATGCCCAGAACGGTCCAATGGCCATTTGCACATGCACAATAATTTTTTTAATTTTTGTTTAATCAGTTAAGAAATAAGAACTGTGTATGCGCAAATGACCATCAGACCATTCTGCGCATGTGTATCCTTTTTCAAAATGGCAGTGATGCTGCAGCCACTATTTTGGAAACGGATTTGCATGTGCAGAATGGGCTGGCAGTCATTTTGCACATGCACAGTACATTTTTTAATTTTTAAAAATTCTTCTGTAGATCAGAACCGCACCAAAATGGGTTGTTTTGGTTCGTTCTGGATTAATCCGTAACAGCCCGTTCCGTGCAGTTAAGGATTAATCCAAATCTTCCAACCCCTACTCAGATGCCAGGAGGTTCTAACCTGTCTCAAGTCAGATACTAGTGCAAGAAATCAGGCCAACGGAGTGCAGAAGGGGACACCTAAGAGTTTTCCCTGCTGCTGCTCTCTTTCTTATGAACATCCTTTTCTCTGTTTGGTTCCTTTTCTTCTTTATCCTTTAAATTTCCCTCCTCTCTTTCCCCCTTTTCTCCCTCCTTTGTGTTTTGCCTACACTTCTAAGACTTGAGCTGAACCTGGTTGGATTGAAGGGTTTTTTGTTTTATTCTGCTACACAATCCCCTTTCCCCCTCCACACCCCAGACCTTTATTCCCTAGTCCTTCCTTATTTACTGCAGTCCATTCCCCATTTCCAGGGCCTCCAGTTCTAACATTTAACCCCCATGGAGTTCGGCAGTACATGCTCACACACCCAGAAGATCAGACAATATGGCCCCAGTTTCTATCGGGTTGTATCTTGGGCAAGTTCGAGAACCAAGACCCACCCACCCCAGCCCTGCATATCAGACTGAACCGGATTGGACCCAAGGGATCTGGTCAAGCTTGGTTTGGGAGCCCTCATGGCCCAAGCCCTTCAGACTCAGGGCAGGTTGGGCTTCCTGCAGAGTGCCATGATGTCATGGTGTTCCATGGGGGCAGGACCACAGCAGGGAATGACTTAACCTCGTCCCTTTTTGTGACATGGAACACTGTGACATCACAGCAATCTGTGGGATAGGGTTAAGCCAGCAGCAGCCAAGGGAATAAACTAGAGCCCTGCAAACCATGCCCATGCCCAGTTGCATTGCACCTGACCTCACCCAATGCTCTGCAAGAACTGGGGCTATGTCAGAAAAAGGGTGGGGTTGTCACATTCTGTATCCCTTTTCTACATGGGCCTGCCCCCTAGGGAGCATTGTGACAAGGCGTAGCTACCATGGAGCAAGGGGGCTCAGTTGAGCCCAGGCCCCAGACTCAAGGGGGACCTTCTGCAAGTAACCTGAGCACCGCAAAGACATTTTCAGAGTGGGAGGAGGAGAAGAAGCAGGGCCAACACTCTGCCCCAAATCTAGCCCACTCTGAATTAAATTTTCTAGCAGCACTCAGGCCACTTGTAAAGGACCCCTCCAAGAAGGAAGTTTTCAGAGTGCTGGCCCCACCTACCCTTATACCCTCCTTCCTGGTGGGGCTCCTGACAATCTAGAGGGCCTCACTGGTACCCAGGGTGGCACCACAACCGTTGAGGGGGAGGCCGAGACTAGTTGGGAAACCTGGGAGGGCCACCACTTAGGAAGACCCCACCCCCTTGCCCTTGGGGGTGGGGCATAATCGGAATGTGGGTCCGGGCCCTGTACACCCTTGCTACACCCATAGGGGGCAGTTCTTCCCACAGCTAGGGAGCCTGGCCTGGTCTGACAGGCTTGGCAGCCAGCAAGCCTGACCCAGCCTGCCTGGGCCCAGACTTGTGTGTATCAGGCTTCTACAGTAAACAGCAGAAAGGTGTGATGGAGGGTTCGGGGTGGGGGAAATTGTGTATGAAGGTGTCTAAGCAATAGACGAGTGCATGGAAGCAGCAGGGGAGACTGCAGGGAATGGCAGGGGAGGGGACAGTGGCGATGCTTCTGGGGGCAGTGAGGGGACTTCAGGGAGTGATGTGAGGGGCAGGTCTTGGGGTGGCAAAATTCAATTTTAAGAAGGATTGAGCTGGCCCTGGTTGGTTTTAAGCTGTTCAACAACATCTTTGTAGCTAACTCTTCTGATCCCTTGTAATCACCTGATCCATCTGGTTTTGAAATTTCCCAAATGGGAGCTCAGGCTGATTTTATATGAGTGGGTCACAGTCGCGCAACCCGCTTGCATGGTTTTTCAAAATCCCGTTAGGCATGATAATACTTCACGATGGATGCGATCACGCACATTCAAGGTGGTTGCACGTTGTTTGGACTCAGGTTGTGAAAATACCAGCTCATTCTGCTTGGCAGGGATCACCTTATTTTCCATAAGATCTCAGGGGCTTATAGATCAATGATCCTCAACCACTGGTAGGTCTTGGGAGGGGCCCAGGGTGACCTGAGAGTGAGACCACCTGGGCCAGCCAAGGGGACCCATGAATCCTGGTGCAGTTGTCTTACAATCCCTGTCATATCCCCTCCTGCTGCTTTGTCTGGCCATCTCTGCTGCTGAGGGCCTGGGGTGGAACAGGGAGAGGAGGAATGTGACTTGACTCCTACAGCCTCCCTGCCTCTCTGGCGCCTGTTGCTTCCAGCTGCCTCATGCCAGCTCCCTACTGCTGCTGCTTGCTGTCACCCAACCACTTCTGGTCCTGGATTTTTTTTTCAAAGTGGGTCCGGATTTTTTAATAATGTTTTGTTGGGTTTTGTCCACAAAAAGTTCAAGAACCACGGCTCTAGATAAACAAAGGCATCTATGGCTCACTGGCCTTTCAGAATACAGAATAATGAGAAGAAATGAGAAGGGGGTGGGGGTGGGAGTAATTTGATTTTTTTTTATTATTTTTTAAAAATAATCTCTGAACTGGAGAGAGAGCTCCTGGAACTCTGCAGCCAGTCCTACTGCCGGCATGTTTAAACGGATGCTCCATAATTGGAGAGGTGCAGAAAAGAGCTACAAGAATGATTGGAGGGCTGGAAAACAAGGCTCCCAGCAAGAGACTTAATGGAGTGCAATCTGTTCAAGCTTATCAAAAAGAAGGTTAAGAGGCGACTTGATTACAGCAGATAAGTGCCTTCCTGGGGAGAACATACTGGGAGCTAAAGGGCTCTTTAAATCTAGCTGAAGGAGCACAGCAAGAACTAGTGTCTGGAAGTTAAAGACAAACAAACTCAAATTAGAAATAAGACACAATTTGATTGTTTTTTTTGAAGCAGGGAGGGTGATTAGCAGCTGGAGCACCCTGGGAGGGATGGACTCACCATCCCTTGCAGTCGTCAGATCAAGATTAGATGAGAACAGTATAGCCCTAGTGGATGATTTGTTGGACTTAGGCTGCATTCACATAAGACATCTGTGTTGCGAGAATTTCCGTTTTCCACCTTTGTTTATTTGAATTTTCATGTAAATTGATAACCCAAATTACTATTAAATACCACAATGTTTTCTATTATAATTTTAAAAAACTTATTATAGTATATTTTGATTTGTCATCCCCTCCCTCACCAGATTTTGTAACCATGCTCCATCTCTGTTCCCTCTCTGGCCATGCATTTTTTCCCTTTTCACCTTCTCTTGGTCCCTTCAAGCTACCCTCTTTTCCTGATATGCAGATTTCCATAACCCTCTCTCTCTGTCCTCTCCATGCTTCACTCTTTAAGTTTAAGGGTGAATGGGTGGTCTTTTTAGTAAATCCTCAGGTAATAGATTAAATGAACAAAAAGGTGCAGTCAGGGTGCAGTTAAGGCAAAAGGTTTCTAGTAACCATTTACCCTTATAACAACATTGAATACAAATAGACTTTAATGCTATAAAGCTGGAAAGTGAACCGTGAAGACAAGGCCCCATCACACACTCCCCTTTAATAAGTCTATGGGTGAAAACCCGTCACAACCCAATCCAGGTTGGGAGCACACCACCACCATTGTCCGGTCCTGGTCAGCTGGCACAACAAACATACCATAGGCTGGGCTGCTGAGGAGGATGCGGAGATGCACGGATGTGCAGCCTCTTAGCCCCACGCCCATGCTGTGCCCAGTGCTCCGCCCCCCATGACAGGCAGCCATGGTGGCCAACGATGGCTGCCATGGTGGCCAGTCATGGCACCCCAGACTGGGCTGGGGACAGCGGGCTAGCACATGTGATAGCCCACTGTAGCCTGCGTAGGCCTGGTCAGGTGGACTGTTGTTTGGACTGTGATCCTGGAGGTGTCCGGGCTCACAGTTCGGGCCAGCCACCAACATGCCCAAGAGCAATCCTGGGCCAACATCTGGTGGCCTGCCAACAAACATGCTGGTAGCTTGCAGGCCACAATGGGCCACTGTCACGTTTGTTAACACCCTGTATAAACGAAAATGATATATAATGTACTTAACACCTTACTATACTGCCTATGTTACAAAAGTCACTAAGTACTCTAGAATGGTGCTGATGGCCTGGGGGTTGGGGTTTCTCTTGCCTCTAAGTCACTACTGGACTGGAGGTGCCACTGTGGGTGAAAACAAATGAGATGAGAGCTGACCTTAACCCACATCAGGTGGGTGTCCACCTGCCCATTTCATTTGTGTTCACCAGATGTTTGCCCACATTGTCCACTGACCAGACATGCAGCCCCCACTCACCATGGGATCTTGGAGCATGTGGAGCCCGATGTGCGGGTGAATCTGGGCTAATGTGCACCCATGTGGCCATATCCTAGTGATTACAGTGTGTGCAGCAGTTTGCATGCACAGATCCCGTCCACCAGCATCACAGTGGGTATTTTCAGACGTGACGGGGCGGCATTTGCCCCGTCATGGAAACAACCCGTAGATTCCCCACTGGGATCACTCCGGCACGGCCAACAGACGTGACGGGGGATCCCGGCGGGGAATAGGAGAGGGGGTGGGGCCACGCGGCGCTATGTGTGGCCGCACGCCCCCGCCCCCCCACGCTTCCCTGCCGCCCGCCCTCTGGGGAGACGGGCGGGCGCCACGGCCAATGTGGCCGCAGCACCCGCCCAAAATGACCATGGCCTGGAATCCTGGTGGGGATTCCGGGTCGTGATCGCCCTTCAGATGTGACGGGCCCTTTCATCCCCGCCGGGAATCTAATTCACCATGCGATCAGCGCTGGCCCTGCGGGTTCAGCCGATCGCGTGGTAAATTAGATTCCTGGCGGGGATTGAGCGTGGGTAACATCTGTGGGGGGAACTTCCGGTTCCCCAACAGACGTTACGGGACCATTCCCCACCACAGGGAATTGACTGTGGTTGAGCGTGGCTTCGTAACGTCAGAAAATACCCAGTGTTGTGGGTGAAAAGTCTAGAGCACTCTGAGCAGTGGCTGCTTCCTGCCCCTCTGCTCTTGCTCTCACTGAAGCCGTAAAAGCCCAACACACATCAGATTCAAACATGCATTGTTCCATCTCGTCCTGGTTTGCAGCACGTGCTCAATGCTCACTTGCCAGGTCAGGTCCCCTCCCTTCTAGTGGGCAGTGGGTGGCTGGGCATCCTTGCCTAGGGAAGAGCTGCCTGACCTGCCTGGGCAGAGGCTTCAGATGACACAGAGAGCCATCCAGGAAGACCTCGGTTAGACAGGCAGGGGGTGAGGGAATAGGCTAAGCCACCCCAGTGCTCAGTACCCTCCTTCCCCCTGCCTGAGCCCCGTTCTTGCCCAGCAATGTCTCCAGCCCAGCTGATTACTGTCTGGGCCAGGGCTGCTAGGAGCCCCAACTCCCTCCAGCTCCAATTGCTCCTACTCTCCCTATGTAAGCCATGACAGTTGGTGGAGTTCCCCCCCACCATACCTGTCCCCACCACAGAGTCATCAACGTTCATAGAGGAGGAAGAGGAGAATATCACGGGAGGAAAGATGAGCTGCATTTATGAGAATGACTTCTGTTTAAGGCTCCCTTAAACAGGGGGCGTTATGATAAAGGCACCCACTGGGAGGGGGTCTGAGCCTCTAATTGCCATCTAATTATGTGGGGTTTTTCTTTACTGTGTTCACAGGTGACCAGGAGAGAGCTGGGGAGCAGCAGGATACTCTCTGGGACACAGCAGCAATGGATGCAAATGGTAAGCCCGGGAAGTGGGGGAGGGGGCAGGTGCTGTGATGGGATGGTGGGCTGTGGGGGAAGAGGCACCATTCCCGTTTGGCCAGGAAGGGCAGCCATTAGATCAGGTAGGAAAGGTGGGTGCGGGCTGAAACACTGGGGCAGGGGGGTGGGAGTGGAGGGGACCTGAACTAATTACTTTCATTGTTGTCTTGTTACAGGACTGCCAGTGCAATGGGTACAGACCAATCCTCCAGCAACAAGTGCCCGGGACCTGCGCCTTCCTATATTTTATGATAAAATGATTATTATTAAAGATAAAACAGATGTTTGAACAAATTAATCCAATGTTAAACTGATTTGGGGAAGGGGTGGGAAGCAGGTCTGCAGGGAAGGGGGGGAAGGAATGGCAGCCTTGGAGGATTGTGGTTGACATAGCAATAAGCTGCTTTGGGGGTGGGAAGGGAAGGAAGTGGAAGCTGGGGTGCCAGGAAAGGGGGGGCATGTAGAATAGTGGTCTGGCATAGTGACACACTGCTTTGAGGGCTGGGGGTTGGAAGCACTTGAGGTCGGGGTGGGGGAGGGATCCATGCTAGCTGACAGCACGCTTGTGCCTCTGTGCTTCCTATTGCCATCCCCAGTTCTGGCTAGCCTGCAAATGCTAATAGGAAAAAACAGAGCTTCAGGACTGCAGCTGACTCACCTGCGAATGTCAATAGAAAACACCCAAGGAAAGGCCACCTAGTGGGAAATAGCACAGGGCAGGGGAGTGAGGGGAGAGGGTCAAGGAGGAAAAGTATGTTGTCCTGGTGCTGGGTGGAGGGGGGGAGCTCAGACCTATCCTCGGAGGCAGCCTATGTGCTCATTGGGTGGCACATGTGCACAACGTGGTTCTGTGTATGCATGATAGAGTGCAGACCCCGCACAACCCTGCTGTAGTTCAAGGGGACACTCAGGGACAGGCCCTGGCCAGCTCCACAGCTGGGGCTCCCAGGAATCTACTCCATTCCTGGGTCGTTGGCTGCAAAGCCCAGAGGAGACACCGAGCTCTGGCTGGGACACTGTGTTGCACTTTCCGTAGGCATCTCAGCCAGGTCCCTTCTGGGAGAAGCATCGGCCCACCCCCAACTGGCTCAGTGCTGGGAAAGGGACCTGACTTGGGCCAGGAGAGGGGTTTCTTGGGGTGCTGCCTCAGCCACTCTCCTTCCCAGCTCCCTGCACCTGGTGTGGGGAGCCCTTCAACTTGTGTGCCCCTCCAGCTCTGCAGGGCTGTGGTGCACTGTGAGAAGCCCAGATATTTGGACTCCAGCAAAAATCTTTGCACCAGTCCTGCTGCCTGTACATTGCTGTGAGCCAGAAATGCCACCGGGTGGTGACACCATACAAAGACATTGCTTTCACTTTGTATTTTTACTTTCACCTTCAGTGTTCACTATAGGTGCTCAATAAAGTATGTAATTTGCTCCATAAACTCAGAATTGTGTGCACAGTAAAAGGTTACTTCCAGCTGCCAAGTGTTGCCAGAGAAGGCATGGGGGGAATATGTGCCTGGCTATTGATTGCATTGTCTTGGCTGGGCATTGTTCCTCACCTCATTAGGGATCTTCACTGTACACTCAGGCAGCCGGCCAAGCCCAAAAGCTGCCTTTGATGTAGCACTGGACTAACAGCCCTAAATATCTATTAGTAAGAGACTGCTAGGGACTATATTCCCATGAGCTTAATGGGTCATCATCAGCTCATTAACAGCCCATGGAACATACACCAACTTGTCTTTTATATTACAAGCTCTGTCTTTTCAATTGTATGCTAGCTGCCAGTAAGAGAGATTTGTATGTGACTGGCTAAATTTTCAACTAATACTGATCTAATAAACTCAGCATACTCTGCATAGCAAAAGGTTATTTCCAGCCACCAAGTGCTGACAGGTATGAACCCCCATGGGTGGGTGGGAATAATAGGCACTGGACTGTTTCTTGGGGAAGAATAGCCCAGAAGAAAGAAACAACTGGGGCAGCTCCTTCTGCTCATAGTTCACCACAGCTGCGTGTCATGACAGGATGAGATACTGGGGAGGGGTGGGGGGGTGGGAAGAATATGGCATGGAAGAATGCCTGTCC
Organism: Sphenodon punctatus; assembly: GCA_003113815.1. Taxonomy (NCBI): domain Eukaryota; kingdom Metazoa; phylum Chordata; class Lepidosauria; order Sphenodontia; family Sphenodontidae; genus Sphenodon; species Sphenodon punctatus. The sequence goes on along the minus strand of QEPC01007576.1, from coordinate 46,280 downwards.
ATTGTTGGGCTAAACCTGTGAGTGAGGGCTGCCCAAACACACAAGAAATACAGGCAGGGGCTTCCCGTTTATTAGGCTGGACACACTAAATGTGAGTGGGGGCTGTGTGGAGCTGCATGGACCAAACATATATTCCAGCGGGTTATCGCCTCATTTGATTTCACTCTGCGTATGTGAGTTAAGAACATAGCTCTCTGTGGCTGTTAACAATATCAGGAAACCCTTTTAAAGAAAAAAAGTGTGGCCCAAGTTATCCATGACTCCAGAACTAAATTCACCCCCTTCCTAACCCCCCTCTGTGGTTTCAGTTCCATACAGTTTTTTTCCTCTTCTTCTGTCAAACAGATGTGCTCTGTTCCAGAAATGGCTCCATGTCAGTGGTGCATGAAGAAAATAACATCTTCCCTCTTGTTTACAGTGGAATACACTTAAGTAGAACTTGTACAACTGAAATTTCTGGACAACTGGAATAAATTTGTTTTCCCCAGCCAGAGAAGTGGGGATGTATTGCTCTGTGATCTGGATAAGTAGAATTCTGAACCCAGATAACTTGAGTTTCTAAGATGTATAAAGTACACATCTTTACTACTCAACTGCCCAAGTAATAAGTAAACTACCCAACCTGCTAAAAAGAATATCAGGACCTTTGAGTGTGTTAATGATTTCTTGGTAGCATGTGGTTAAAATACTGTAGTATATACCTTGTCAGGGTAGGTCTTCATGTCAGGCAGGTTATTCATTCATTCATTCATTCATTCATTCATTCATTTTCTACCCTGCACTTCCCACAAAGGCTCAGGGCTGCTCGCAAAAATATAAAACCATAAATTTATTTTTATTTATTTTATTTCATTGTATTTATATGCCGCCCCCCCATGCCTACAGCATCTTGGGGAGGCTTCCAGCACAATATAAAACAATTTTTAAACATAAAAAATCTACTCCTCCGAAGGCCTGGGCGAACAGCCAAGTCTTACAGATACGTCGAAAGGCCAACAGGCCTGAGGCCAGGCGAGCCTCCTCTGGGAGGGAGTTCCACAATTGCGGCCCAGCCACCGAGAATGCCCTCTCCATTGTGGCCCCCTAACTTACACGGGGGACCTCCAGAAAGCCTCTGGTGGACCAAAGGGATCACTCTGAGGCGCGGAAGGCAAGGCAGTTCCCGAGATATGAGGGGCTCAGACCGTGCAGGGCTTTGTAAATCAATACTAACACCTTGAATCTGGCTCGGTATGCTATAGGCAGCCAGTGCAGAGCGCGGAGCACTGGTGTTATGTTCTCATGCCACCCCATCCCCATGAGGAGATGGGCTGCTGCATTCTGCACTAGCTGCAGCCTGTGAACCAAAAACAAGGGAAGCCCCACCTAGAGCGCGTTGCAGTAGTCTAGCGTCGAGGTGATGAAGGCATAGACGAGAGTGGCCATATTGGGCCCGGAGAGGTAAGGTCGAAGCCCTCGTACCAGATACAGCTGGCAAAAGGCAGCTTTAGCCACTGCCTCCACCTGCTGATCCAGACGGAGGCCTGAATCCAAAACCACCCCCAGACTCCAAACCTGAAGAGCAACAGGCAGGCGAA
>QEPC01007572.1:131083-141154 GCA_003113815.1 Sphenodon punctatus | reverse complement strand
CTAGCCGTTACTGTATTTTATAAATCCATATCTGTATCTATTTCTGTATATTCCCCACTCCCTATTGCACTCCACCCTCTCATTCCCCCCTCCATACTCAAGTTTCTCCCCTCCCTCTTTCTGTTGCCATTGTGTTACATCCCCTACTGAGCTTTGCTAATTTTCAGCTCTACTCACACTTTATTTCTAGTGCTTATCCCCCACTCCAGCTTCTCCCCTTCCCCTTCCTCCATCTATTACTATTGTCCATTTTTCACCTACTTTACCTTCAGTTCTGACTCACCACCTTCTTGCATCTTCTAGTGTATTCCATCCTCCTTTCACACTCTTCTCCTTTCTATTGTATATCTCCCCCTGTTCTCACCTCCCCTTCCCTCCTTCTGTTAGTATGGTTCTCATCACCCACTTTGCTTTGCCTCTCACTAAGTCTCTGTTGTATCACACCCTGGTCCTTCCCTAGCCTCTTCCCCTCTTTCCTTTCGTTATATACAACACTGTGTTCTGCTCAAATCTTTAGTTCTGACTCTTACTTTCCTGAGGAAGGACCCCATGAAAGCTAGCACATTTCCACCAACAGTTGGTCCAATAAAAGATGTCCTTCAAACTACTTTGTCTCTATCTCTGTCACTTGGGACCAACATGATAACCACACTCTCCCTGGTCTTTAAATTGAAGAATAAGTAAAACCTGTTCCTGATTTGGCAAGGAGAATGTTTGTTTGAACCCTGATCCCTCCTAAAAAGTGTCGTACTGGGTTAGACCAACGTCCATTGAGTCCAGCATCCCGTCTCCAAGAGTAGCCACCATCAGTTGCTTCCCAGAATTACACCAGAGATCATACAAGAATGACCCATTACCTGCTCTTTACTCCCAGCTCCCAACACTCAGGGGTTATGTCCCTGAACAACTTGATTAATAGTCAAGAACTTATCCAATCCCTATTTAAGCGTAGCTAATGCTATTAGACTTCACAACATCCTTCAACAAGTTCCACAAGCAATTGTACATTAAGTGAAAATGTACTTCCTTTTGTTCTAAATCTGCTACCAGTTAGTTTCATAGATTGTCCCCTAGTTCTAGTATTGTTTGAAAGGGTAAATAACCACTCCCTATTGACTTGTTCCATGCCACTCATAATTTTGTAAACTTCTGTCATATTCCCTTTCAGATGTCTGTTTTCCAGGCTGAAGAGCCCTAATCTATCAAGCCTCTTACCACAGAAGCCATCCCATACCCTTGATCATTTTTATTGCCCCTCTCTGCACCTTTTCCAGTTCTACTATATCTTTTGGGGTGACCAGAACTGCACACAATACTCCAGATGTGATCATACACTACAGATTTATATAGAGGCATTATGATCTGTTCTGTTTTATTCTTTATCCCTTTCCAATTAATTCCTGAATCCCGACATTCTGTTTGTGTTTTTATTGCTGTTGCACATTGAGCTGATGTTTTAAATTAATTGTCCACAGCGACTTCTACATCCTTTTCCTGAGCTGTAACTCCTCAATTGGAACCCAGCATTGTGTTTGGGAGAGAGGAAAAATTAGCATTCTTAGGGTATTTTCAGACATGACAGGCCACTGTGGCAGGGGTGGATCCACCGGGGTGACTAACTGGGTTCCAGCCTCCCCATTGGCCAGCTTTGCTTAGACTCGCCCCCTCACGTCATGGTTGGGGGTGGGGCTGGCCGTATACTAAGGAGGAAGCAGCCTGCCTTCCTTAGCTCCAGCTGCTCTACTGAGTGACTACACAGTCTGCTTTGGTAAGTAAAGGGGAGGGGGGCGCTGAGGACTTTCAATGTGGGGGCTCTGCTGCAGCTGCTGGAGATCCAGGCTTTGATCCCTGGATCCACACCGCTGCAGCAGGGGGNTGCAGGGCCGCACACATTCAGAAGAGCTGCTCGGACCTGCAGGCACCATCTTTGAAAAGGGCACGTGTTCTCAGCATGCTCTACTGTGGTTCCCCTCCCCCTTTTAAACTGAAGACCCTGTGAAGGGCCCAGTGTGGTATGGAACACTGCAGAGGGGTTGGGACCCCCCACCCCATGGTAAGTACACCCCTGCCTGCCCTCCCCCCTCCCCCAGGACCCCTTGGAAAATTTCTCTAATTCCGCCCCCCTCGGGGGGCAGAGCAGCTACAGGGCCAGGTCAGGGGGGGCTCTGGAACCCTGGCTGCCCCCCCCCAGGCAGGCGGTCACTGTGGTGCTGATTGTGGAAGGGGGGCAGAGCTGGTGTTTTGTTCCCCGCTGCTGATGGTAAGGCTGCCCCTCCCCCCAACCTGGAGGGAGCTGCTTGGGGCACATTAGGAGCAGTGCCTACACCCCCCGAGCTGGAGGAAGCCATTTGGGGCACATTTTGGGGGGCCTCTGGGTGACTGCCAGAGAATCCGGTTAGGAGGAGGGGGAAGGGTGTGCCACGGAGGGGTTTGGTAAACAGTCTCAAGTCCACCTGTCACTGGACCCCCAGAGCAAACTCCACCCCAGAAACCATACCTGGGGACAACCCTTAAAAATCTGGAAAGTTAGATTTTAAAATATAACCTCATTACTGAATTTCCTTGACCTTTATTATGCATAGAAAGAGGTTATTTTGGTAACTTTGCCTTGATTGTTATTTACTCAGCACCCTAGCCAAGGGTGAAGCTGCCATGGTGTTTGCTTGGCAGTGGGTGGGGATGGAGGTGGGGCCTGGTCACCAGGACGGGGCTATGCTAACTTTGGACTTCAGCCCCCCCATCCACATCATTTCTGGATCCACCCCTGCCACTGGGCCCACCACGTTGAATCACGGACCAGGCTCATTTCCAGATCTCGGCTGGTGATGAGACCGGCTCTCCTTTAAATGTGCCGACCACATCACTGATGGGAATCAGGGAGGGGGTGGATTCTGGGTGGGGCTAGGCCTCCTCTCCCCCCTACACTTCCACAGTCGCCCAACCGCTCCTGGTGGCCAGGACCACGATCAGTATTGGGCCACAGTAAGAGACATTACTTTTGGCTCATTCCTGATCATGGTCAATCTAACTACAATTTTGGTTCTGCGGCCAGAACCATGGTTAGCATTGATCCCCACCAGATATTCACTGTGGTGAACATCTGGCAGGGATCAATCAGATGTTACGTCAGTCACAGCTACTCCACAGTGTTCACTGTGGTCTGCCGTGGCCACGTAATATCTGACCAAGGATAGGTCTGTAAAAAAAAACTCTGGTTCAATTCATGCTGTAACTTATCTAGCAGGACTGGCATTAGCATCAAAGAGATAAGGAGGGTCTTCTCTTCCTTAAGATACAGGGCCAGGAAGCAACTACTGCAGTTCAGCAGTTGTGATCAGACAGAAGTGGTTAAATAGTCAATATGCAAGATAATAGTGTCTTAGCAAGAGTTTTGGCAGTGGGGAAAGACAAAAAAGGTTGCATTTTTAAACGATGTATAGAAAGCAGCAGCAAGATTTAGAGAGAGATTTTAGACACTGTAAAAGTTGTTTATCACGTTTAATCTGCAGAATTCCCCCCAGAGTCTATAATAAATCACAAGTTATATACAGTCTTGTTTTTCTACTTAAAGCTTGAGTACAATAAACCATAAGGGCCACATTTTCGGAAGGTGTAAAACAGTGCCTCTCCATATTGAAATTAGCTATATATGTACATGGCCATTACTGTTTAATGTACTGCACTGCATCCTGTTTTTTTATTTCATTGTCAGTAAACAAACTAGAAATATGACATATCAATAACATAGTGGAAATAATGGTGGACAACTATACTTTTTATTTTCTCAAAAATTAAAATTCACATTTGCTGAAATGTATGATGTAAATATCAGTGTACTGCACTTTAACATCTCCACCAATGGAACAGTTTTCTTGATTAAGATAGAAAAGAATTCTTTCTCAGAATTTATATGTAAAAAGCTGATATGGGTTTAAAAACAGAACATCAAATTTATTAACTTAAAGAACAGCAGAAACAGGAAAAAGCTATCAATAAATTTCTTTTAAAGGGGAAGAGACTAGCCAAATAAAAAGTCAAGTTTTTAAATACTATTTGGCTAAACAAGCCATATTCTATAGTGGGTAAAAACAGATGTGATTTTGGCCCACTGCCACCAGATGTTGACCCAGAATTGCCCTAGAGAGTGGTGGTGGCTAGCCCAGGCTGTGACCTCAGCAAATCTCTAAGGTCACAGCCCAGACTAAGGGCTACCCATGCGGGCCGCAGGGCTAGCACATCTCAAGGCATGTCATACCTACGTAGGCCAGAGGCCACCATGGCCGGCCAACATTACTGTGCCTCATTGGCCGCCATGGTGTCCATCATGGTGGGGTGCTGGGAGCAGAGAGCAGGCGGGGCTGGTCGCCCACACATTTGGGCTGACAGACGTATGGCTGGCAGGACGGCTCCCCAGCCACAGGCATGTCAGTTCAGTGCCCCAACCTGAACCGGGTCATGTTGCCCATGATTTTCTACCCCATGGCAGCCTGGGGAGCAGTTGCAGCAGCTGCATGTCTGTTTTTACCCATTGTCCACAATGAACAGGATTTCTCTGATGCCCCACAGGAATCCCACACTTCTCCATACAAAATTATATCAAGGTAGAATTGTCCTTAAGTGATCACAGTGATGTAGGTTATATTTGTCCCCTTTGGCTTCCTGTAAAGGAGAGTATGAGGTCTTTGGAACTGGTTGTTAAACTTGTTAACAGCAAACATACACACCATAGGGCGTCCTATAAAGAAACTTTCTGCTGTAGATTCAGTGAGTTTGCTATTATATCCTAGCTTGCTCCACTGAAGTGTAGCCCATCAATATACACTCCTCCATGTAGGGTGAGAGAACAGGTACATGATGCATAAGAAATAATCTGTTTTGCTTCTGAAATGAATGATTGATTCATACCACTCAGAATGATTGTGTTAGCTGAAGTCCCAGCCTAGCAATGTGATTCATGCAGGCTGCTCTTGTGAAGTCAGGCCATATAAATAATATTAAATATCATTGTAGGATCTGGACAATATAGTGGTGATACCCTGGTGAGGGTGGGTGGGGAGGATGAGTTTTAATTTTTTTATGCCTCCCTTTTATGTATTTTATGTATATTTTTATATAGTTTAATTTTTGTAAGCTGCCTCGAGATGCTTAAGCAGGAGAGGCAGGATATAAATGTTGCAAATAAATGCATCTGCCACAGAAAAAAGGGAGATGGAGTCTTTACCAACTCCACCTGGTGAGAGGGCTGTGGCCTTTTTTTATCAGATTCAGGCCTGGCTACTGTCATCCAGGCCTTCGTAATCTTGAGACAAAGGCCCTTTTCACACAGACACTCTAACACTGATAAAATGGGTGTTACATTTTATTATACATGCTGCAGGGCTGCTCTTTGGGTGCCCTGCAACATGTATGATAAAATGTAACACCGATTTTCTCAGTGTTAGAGTGTCTGCGTGAAAAGGGCCTAGATCACTGCAATCTGTTCTACATGGGGCTGCCCTTGATGACCATTCTGAAGCTGCAGCTGATGGAGAATATGGTGGCCCACCGTCTGTCGGGGTGGGTTGCTGGGAACACATTGCACCAGTGCTCCCGAGACTGCACTGACTGCTAATAGCTTTCTGGGCACAATTCAAGGTTCTGGTTCTAACCTATAAAGCTCTGAATAGGCCATTCAGAGAAACTGACTCCTCACATTCTTTCATTTTTAATGTAACTTTTAACAGATTTTGGATGAGGGAAATCTGTCACCTTTTGTTACAGTAGTCTTGAAATGTCTGAATTTTTTGTGTAAAAACTTTTAACATGTCAGGTGTTCAGACAGGGTGCTGTTATTTTTTTCTTTCATTTTCCTTAACACAGATAGTAACAGCACAGCCATTTCTGATTTTTGTCAGGATTTCTGGCAAGTCGGGAGTCAAAACTTGAGTGGAATTCAATGGCAAGATAGAGTTAAAGATCTGGCTGTGTAAGACGGGCAAATACACTCTAGCATAAACTGGAGTGCAAAATTCTGCTCATCCTTAATTACCAACTGCCTACACATCACTAATACCAACTGGTCTGGAAAAAAAACCCACCCTGTATTTGTGGGTGTGTAGGTGGTTCTTTTACAAAATAAATGATAGTCCTTTGAATATTGGTCTTAAAAACATTTTTTTCCCATAAATGTATACCTCATCCCGGGGTTGAGCTGTTTTTATGGTTGTTGTGGGAATTGAGGAGCCAGAGGTGAAGGGTATAGATGGTCTGTGGCTATTGGTGTGACAATTTTGTGGGGGAGGTTTGGTAAGAGGGAGGTTATAATTTGGAAGGGGGTTATCTAGTGGGATTTTTTTTGTTTAGAGGGTTGTTGGGTATGTTTCCTGCCCCAATGAGAGTTGAAGATGAGAGGGACTGGGTTGGGGTGGTGGTGTTCATGTTCCCCAGTAGAAGTGGGGGCTATGATCTCTCTGAGGGGGGTTTTGATGACCAGGGGCAGGAGGGGATTGGTGGGGTGGGGACCTCCCTCACTGCCTGGGTGGAGCAGTCAAGGAAGGGGGGGGGGCCTGGCGGGGCAGCCATTGGGGTTGTGATGGGGCGGAGGAATTATGGTCCCCTTGGAGGGTGTATTTGATCTGTGAGGCGGGACAGGTGTTTGTTACCTGTTCCCCCCACCCCCCACTCCCACCAGGTGGTATGGTGGTGCATGATCAGAATGCCCCTGGCTTGAATCTGATGCTGTTGAATACAAAGTCGGTTGTTAATAAGTCTACAATTTTCAGGGAATCGATCTTTTGCCATGCAGCTGACCTCATGTGCATTACAGAGACCTGGCTGGACACTTAGTCGGAGTCTATCTTGGCTGACCTTGTTCCAGCTGGGTACTCTGTACAGCATCAATCATGGCCAGAGGGACGGGGGTGGTGTAGCCATTGTTTTTAGGAAATTGTGGCCTGTTAGGAGGTATCCAGTGCAGGTTATGTCAGGTATCGAGGGCCTCCATCTTATGATTGATTTGGCAGGAGACAGATTTGAGGTGCTGCTGCTGATATACCATGCACCTACCTGTAAGGCAGCGTCCCTGCCTGCTCTGGCGGAGCTGGTATCAGAGGTAATGTTGCAGTCCCTGAAGACATTAGTCTTGGGGGACTTCAATATCCATGCCAATGCCAGTCTTGGCAGGGCGGAGCAGGAGTTCATGGCCGCCATGGCAACCATGGACCTGTCTTAAATGGTCATAGGCTCAATACATGGTGAGGGGCATTCCCTTGACCTGATTTTTGCCACAGGCCTTGAGGCAGAGGATCCGTTGGTGGGAGAGGTATCAGCAGTGCCTTTGTCATAGACAGATCATTACCTTCTGCAGGCCAGTTTCCCACCACATGTCTGCCCCTGGAGAGGTGTGGAACCAGTTCAGTTGGTCTGTCCCCAGAGACTGATGGAGCCAGAGAAGTTCTGGAATGCTCTTGGGTAATTTCCATCTGATCTTGACGACCAATCACTCGATGACCTTGTAGCTTTATGAAACACCATGCTGACCGAGGCCATTGACCAAACAGCTCTGCAGCATCCGTTCCTTCAGCATTGGCGCTGCAGGTCTCCTTGGTTTACTGAGGATTTGCGGTAGCTGAAGCGAGAAGGTCGGCAGTTAGAGCGACGGTGACACTGTTCACGTGCTGAAGCCGACCAATTGCATTGTCGAACTAGTTTAAGAGCCTATGCCATGACTGTGCGGGCAGCAAAGGTTTTCTTTGCTGCCCTCATAGCATCTGCACAGTCTCGTGCAGCGGAGCTTTTCCAGGTGGTGAGGGGACTGGTTCGTCCGGCCTCCCTCTGCCTGAAACTGGAGTCTTCCAGTGCCTGCTGTGACATGTTTGTTGATTACTTTGCGGATAAAATTGCTCGGATTCACCATGACTTTGACACTGCACTTATTACAGTAGGAGAAACAGAGATTATGGAAGCCCCACCTTGTCTGGTTTCATGGGATCAGTTTCAGGAGGCATTGCCAGTTGATGCAGAGGATGTTCTTGGGGCGGTCAGACCCACCTTTTGTGAACTGGACCGGTGCTCATCCTGGCTGGTTAAGGCCAGCTGGGAGACACTGGGGCTGCTGCTGATGAGGGTGGTCAATGCCTCCCTTTGGGGGTGCAGAATGCTGAACTGCCTCAAAGAGGTGGTGGTGCAGCCTCTGTTCAAAAAATAATCACTTGACATTGACTCCCTCACCAGCTATCGGCTGGTCTCTAACCTTCCCTTTTTAGGGAAGGTTATTGAACTGGTAGTGGCTTGGCAACTGCAGAAAAATCTGGACTGCATCAGTTTTCTGGATCCCTCACAGTCCACCTTTCACCCAGGCTATGGCACTGAGACTGCATTTGTTGCTTTGGTCAATGACCTCCACCATGAATTGGACCAGGATCACTCAACCCTGCTGATTTTATTAGATCTGCTGGCTGCTTTTGATACCGTTGCTCATAAGATGTTGGTGACTCACTTGCGGGACCAAGCTGGGGTGAACAGGATTGTTCTTGAATGGTTCTGTTCATTCCTGGCCAGAAGAACTCAGCAGGTGGTGCTCGTGGATTGATTTTCTTCTCCCCGGGACCTCTCGTGTGGAGTCCCGCAGGGTTCCATTTTGTCCCCTCTCCTGTTCTGTGTGTATATGCAGCTGCTGGGTCAGGTCGTGAGACGGTATGGTGTGCAGCGTCATCAATATGCTGATGACACCCAACTATACCTCTCTTTTTCATCTGACCCAGACCCGGCAGTCTCCGTGCTTACTTAGTGTCTGACGGCTGTGGGGAACTAGATGAGTGTGATCCGACGTAGGCTGAATTCTGACACAGTGATGTTGGTGGGTAAGGCGGTGGGTGTGGCATCCCTTGTTATTGATGGGGTTCATCCCCCTCTGGTCCCCCAGGTTCGTAGTCTGGGAGTGCTCCTCGATTCCCAGCTCTGCCTGGATGTCCAGGTGGGGGCTGTGGTGAGGAACACATTCCACCAGTTACATCTTGTGCAGTGGCTTTGGCCAAATGTTTCGGACTCCAACCTGGTCATGGCCACCATCATCCATACTTTCATCACCTCAAGACTGGACTATTGTAATGCGTTCTACGTGGGGCTACCCATGACAATAGTTCAGAAGCTGCAGCTGGTGAAGAATGTCTTCTTACGGGGACAGGTTGCCAAGAGCACACTACTCCAATGCTCCATTCTCTGCACTGGCTGCCTATAGTCTTCCGGGCCCACTTCAGGGTGTTGGTGCTTACCTATAAAGACCTAAACAATCTCGGCCTTACCTACCTGCAGGACCACCTCACTCCCCGGGCGCTGAATCCCTGTAGTCCACTGGGAGCACCCTTCTCAAATTCCCCTGAGTTGCTTGGGGGACAACTATAGAGAGGGAGTTCTCGGTGGCCACACCGAGGCTGTGGCACTCCCTTCCAGCAGAGGCCCAGGTGGCCCTGAACCTCTCCTCCTTTCAACAAATGTGTAAGACCTGGCTATTCCGCCAGGCTTTTGGTGAGAGAGATGGGTAAAAGGTGGGGGTGTGGGGTTAGGGGTGTGTGGGGTTTCTGCTTTTGTTTTACTTCCCCCATTATTTACTGTGTTTATATTTTTGATGATTTTAGCTGATTTTATATGTTTGATACCGTTGTTTTACTTTATATGGGTATTTTCAGATGTTACGAGATCACGCTCAACCACAGTGAACCACGCTCAACCCCGCGGCGGGGCCAAGGTGCCCTGAACATCTGTTCGGCACGCGCCAGATGTTCACCATGCTCAGTACCCACATGGGGTCAATTTCAACCATGCTTCCTGGGCTCCCCGCACCAATTCCCATGAACGTGTGGTCAATGAGATCCCCACTCGTGATCAACCAAAAGTAACGTCTGGATGCCAAACACCACCCGGGAACCAAGGAAATGATCCCCAGGCATGGGCAATGCATGTAACGGCGCTGCCAGGCAACCGGCATCAACACACTCACCGGAGGGAGATTTAAAGGGGAAAAAGCGGCTGGGTAACGTGGCGGGATGGAGCGAGGAGGGAGGAGGAGGAAGAGAGTGGTGGTGGAGGAGAGAG